>CM031388.1:19831328-20306793 GCA_018350135.1 Citrus trifoliata | reverse complement strand
CAGAAGAGGAATATTTCAAAGTCATGCAACAACTTCTCGCCACAAGATCCGAGACGTCAGTTGCCAGTTCCAGCTCAAGCACCTCGGCAGATGAAGAACCATTCATTTCCCTCGGTGATGAAAATGAAGACGACTGCTTCGGCATTTTTTCTCCAATCAAGCATTAAAGCCATTTTACGATAGAATCTTGATTTTACCTACCTCTATGTATGTACATTTTTGTACTTAAAAAAAAAAAAAAAAAAAAAAAAAAAAGAGAAAAACATTCTATTTTCGGGTGGTCCATTGGACACAAGTGAGAGCGCACATGTCTCTTCACCCGTTTTCTACTTTGTATTTTGTACGTATTTTATACTTTGTATTTTGTATCTTCCTACACAAAGCCTACTATTCAAAGATACGATCCAAAGATTACTGTGCACTTGAAGCTCCGCTACAGTGAACAGTGCCAAAAGACTACTGTGCACTTAAAGTCCCGCTACAGTTCATTTGTATAAAAGCCGGGAGGAAGACTTAGACTCCTCAGGTTTTTTTCATTTTTCGAAATTGAGAGCTTCTCTCTCTTCTTCTTCTTCTCCTTCTTCTCCTCCTTCTCTCTACAAAAATCTCTCTCTCCCCCCGGGAATAGGAAATCTGAAATCAAAAGACATATTGTCTTGCGATTAATTTTCCCATTATTTCCCTTTCTTAAAGCAGAACACGAACAATGTAAGTGTTCAATCCAATTTCAATTCTAAAGCATTGTAATTTAAATTCAAAGCAATTTACATTTACGTAATTTATATTTAAAGCATGCACGTTTATATTTATGCAATTTAAATTTCCGCAATTTAATTTCAGTCATTTAAATTTAAAGCAATTTAATTTTATGTCTTCACGTTTATTTTCTGCATGCATCGGAGACTGATTTCTATCAGATCTCCCATAAAGCCTGTACGTTCCTCTAAGGCAAAGAGACCGGATCTCTGTCCTTAGTTGTATCTTCTCTCTCCCTCCTTCTTCAGAGCACCACTTCCGGGATCCGGATTTGGTACTGTGTATGTGAGCCTACCCTAAATAAATTTAATTACAAATTGGTAAAGCACCTAAAATTTGACCAACGCCGTTTCAAAATAAATTTCGTTAATAAATTAATAACTTAAAGCTGGTTTAAAAAATTATATTTGACAAAGCCGCTTAAAATTTGGTCACCGTATTACGCTTCTAATTAATTCAAAACAATCATTTGCAATCCAAAGCATAGCAATCATTTGCAATCCAAAGCATCGCGATCATCAGCACTCCAAAGCAAGTACAATTCAAATCAATCTTAATATTAATTTGGTAAAGTTAGTTATTAAAATCAACAACCACGTTACAATTTGTTTTATTTAATTTTCAGTAAAGACTTCTTTTTGAAAACACACCCTGTTTTCGGTCCTATTTCCTTCTGGTGTGTTTTCAAAAATATATACACATATATATATATATATATATATATATATATATATATATATATATATATTTGCGGATTCACAGATTTTTACGAATTTATACAAGTAAATTCATATCCAATCCATCGACTGTGGATTTTTAAATTTTTAATCCATATCCAATCCACGGATCCATGGATCAGATTTATACGGATAAGATTTTCACGCATCAGATGGATTGAGCGGATCGGATTGGATTCTGAACACCCCTACATTTATATGAGCGGAAAAACTGAACCGAAACTAGTAGTTTTTTTTATAATTTGGTTAAATTTGAAATGTGTTATATTTTGATTGGTTAAGTCAAAATGATTACAATACATTTGCACACACACAATAACTAATATATATATATGTGTGTGTGTGTGTGTGTGACATTTTCACCAAAAACAAACCCTGAAATTACAACCCAGTAGCCACTGCAGCCCCCCAGTGCCCTCACCCTGTCACCTATCACGATTCACCGCATCACCCAAACACCCAAAGCCAAAAGCCATGACTTTTCTCACCGCCAGTCAGCCATCGTGCACTGCAGCCTCCCTCTCCTATCACGATTCATGGCATCACCCAAAGCCAAAAGACAGCTGCTCTTCATGTCAACATTATACTGTCTCTAATAAATAACTTGATTGCATAAATCAAGCACTTGATTACTAGCGTAATCTTGGGGCTAGCTGTATACTTATTGTAAAATACCCAAATTATTGAGAGAACCTTTTTTCCAAAAATTATTTGTCTCTTTTGTTCTCTATTATTGAGATCTTATTGTTGCAATCTTGATTGAGAGTTTGAATCGTGTCGGTGGGACATCTTGGGTAAGTGAGCATTTTCTTTATTCTAGTGTTTAAAATGTCACAATCAGAAACCTTGGCTATCAAATTAGATGGGAAAAACTATTTCTCTTGGGAATTTCAATTTTGCATGTTTGTGAAAGGAAAAGACTTGTGGGGTTATGTTGATGGATCTGAATCTAGGCCCCAAGAAGCAATTGATATTGTGAAAATAAAGGAATGGGATTCAAATGATGCTAAAATAATTAGTTGGATCTTGAGCTCTGTTGATGCTCGTATTGTTCTTAGTTTGAGGCCTTTTCGTTGTTCTAAGGATATGTGGAATTATTTAAAATAAAATTTACAATAAAGAAAACTCTGCTAGACGTTTTCAACTTGAATTAGAGTTATCTGAATATAGTCAAAGGAACTCATCAATACAAGATTATTATTCTGGTTTTTTAAATCTATGGGTTGAATACTAAGAATTGGTTTATGCTACTGTTTCACAAGAGGGGCTATGTACTTTGCAACAAGTGCATGAAGTGTCTAAACGAGATCAGTTTCTTATGAAATTAAGGCGTGATTTTGAACCTATTCGTGCCAATCTAATGTCCAGAATTCCTTTTCCATCTTTGGATATATGTCTTGCTGAACTTCTTCATGAAAAAAAACAATGTATAACTCAATATGTTCTTGAAGTAAAGAATAATCAGGTATCTAATCCAATGGAGGTGGCATTTGCATCGCAAGCACATGCAAGGGACATGAGCAAAGTGCAATGCTATAGTTACAAAGAATTTGGACATATAACCAAGCAATGCAAAAAGAAATTTTGTAACTATTGCAAGAAACCTGGACATGTGATTGATGAATGTCAACGACGGCCTCAAAATAAAAGTCCTCAAGCCTTGCAAACTACTAGCTCAAATTCACATTCAGAACCTAGTTCCACAAGCCTTACTCCTGAAGTGGTACAACAGATGATTTTTTTAAGCATTATTAGCTCTTGGTGTTTCAAGTAAAAATGCTTCTTCATCTCATTGTTACATTGATTCTGGTGCTTCCAACCATATGACACCTTCATCCGCATCTCTTGTCAATGTGAAACCATCCTTGGGAAATTTAGAAATTCAAATAGCAAATGGAGAAAGTGTTCTTGTTAAATCAATTGGTGATATTCCACATACTTTGCCTTTAACTAATGTATTTCATGTGCCTTGTTTAACTTCGAGTCTTATTTCTGTTGGGCAATTGGTTGAAGATAATTGTATAGTCTTTTTTTCAAAATCTGGTTGTATTGTACAGGATCAAGAAACGGGGAAAGTGATCGGGAAGGGACCTAAATATGGAAGACTATTTACTCTAAGCTTGCCTGGCTATCTCAAGAATAAAGCCTTGTTCTCTTCACATTATTCTACTTTCATTTCTCTTTTTCAATTGTGGCATAAACGTTTGGGTCATCCAAATACCAAAACTTTGTTATCGTTGATAAAGAGTCGATTGATTTCTAATAAAGATTTTGTTAATTCTTCAAATGTGGTATTTAATTGTGATAGCTGTAAACTTGGTAAAAGTAAAACACTACCTTTTCCAGTACATCAAAATAATGTAAAAAGTTGTTTTGATTTGATTCATACAGATGTTTGGGGACCATCTCCTTTTCCTTCTCATTCTTGTAAGAAATATTTTGTTTCCTTCATTGATTACTATAGCCGTCACACATGGATTTATTTTTTACATAATAAATCTGATGTATTTGATGCCTTTAAATGTTTTCTTGCATATATAAAAAATCAATTTTCCACTTCTATCAAAATCTTAATATCTAATTCTAGAGGGAATACATGTCTAATGATTTTCAAAATTTTCTTAAAAATGAAGGAATAATATCTCAAAAAACTTGCCCAGATACTCCTTAGCAAAATGGAATAACTGAAAGAAAAAATCGACATCTCTTGGATGTTACTCGTGCTTTGCTTCTTGATGCATCTGTACCTTCTCATTTTTGGGTGGAAGCCTTGTCTATAGCTGTACACTTGATTAATTGTATGCCATCATTTAACCTTTATAATGAGTCTCCCTATTTCCGTTTGCATAATAAACATCCTAATTACACTCAATTACGTGTTTTTGGCTGTCTTTGTTATTGTCATCTTCCTGCATCATATAGAAATAAATTGACTGCACAATCTACAAGATGTGTATTTCTTGGGTATGCATCTAATCGCAAAGGTTTCCTTTGTTATGATCCCAAAGCTCATCGTACTCGCATATCTCAGAATGTTATTTTTGTTGAAAATATTTATTTTTTTCAAAATACGCATTTCACTACTTCTTTATCTCCATGTTCTAATCTTCATGACTTTGATAGTGATATTCCTAACAAGGCAAGGTTTAATCTTGGGATAGAAAGTGAGCAACGAGACAAAACTAACAGTGAAGAAACAGAGGGTCCTCAGCGAGAATCTTCCTTATCTCTTGATCCAAGCCCTGAAACACATGATCCAAGTCTTGAAACACACGAGTCAAACACAATATCCGCTGCACCTCCATTACAAAGATCTAGTAGACAAATCAAACCACCTGACCGCTTGTCTCTTATGGCCACATTGTCACCTATGAGTATTCCAAACTCTTATTCCCAAGCCAAACAATATTCACATTGGCAGGTTGCAATGGATGAAGAGCTAGAAGCGTTAAGAAGAAATCATACATGGGATATTGCCTCTTGTCCCGCTGGTTGTATACCAATCGGGTGCAAATGGGTTTACTCTATCAAACAACAAGCTCGTTTGGTTGCTCTTGGGAATTGGCAAGAATATGGTATAAACTATCATGAGACTTTTGCTCCAGTGGCCAAAATGACCACAATTCGCATTTTGTTAGCGATTGTGGGTTCATAAGCATGGCCTCTTTTTAAAATGGATGTAAAAAATGCATTCTTGCATGGAGATCTACAAGAAGAAGTTTACATGAAGCTTCTGCCTGGAGCAAGCTCTAATTCAAAAGCTCAAGTATGTCGTCTACGACGTTCTCTTTATGGGCTTAAACAAGCACCACGTTCATGGTTTACAAAGTTTGGTCAAATACTGCATTAGTTGGGTTTTCACCAGAGCTCTAATTATCCTTCTATGTTTATTCGACGTTCAGTTGCTGGTATCATTATTCTTCTTGTTTATGTAGATGATATAATTATTACGGGGACTGACACATCTGGTATCCAGCAATTTAAGGAGTCTTTGCATTCATATTTTCAAATGAAAGATCTTGGCAATCTCACTTATTTTCTCGGCCTTGAGGTACATCATTCAAGTGAAGGCATTTATGTCCATCAGCATAAATACACAAAAGATTTAATTGCTTTGGCAAGACTTGAAGATTCAATGGTCATAAACACTCCACTTGAGATCAATGTGAAATATTCGAAAGATGATGGCGACTTGCTTTCTGATCCTACACTATATCGGAAACTAGTCCAGAGTTTGATTTATTTGACGATTACCAGACCAGACATCTCTTATGCAGTGAACTTAATGAGCCAATTTATGCATGAGCCTCGACATTTACATCTTTCAGCAGTTAAAAGAATAATCCGTTATTTGCTTGGGACTCCTAATCGTGGACTATTTTACAAGGCTGGCTCCCTTCTTATTCTCAAAGCTTATAGTGATGTTGATTGGGCTGGTGTTCAGACTCTCGTCGATCAACTACAGGTTGGTGTATGTATCTTGGTGACAGTCTTGTCTCTTGGAAATGTAAAAAATAAGAGAGGGTGTCTAAATCCTCTACTGAAGCAGAGTATAGAGCTATGTCGGGTGCTTGTTTTGAAATCGTATGGCTACGACGACTTGTATCTGAATTGGGTTTTCCTCAAGCGTCTCCATCGCTATTGCATGCTGATAACAAGAGTGCCATACAAATTGCTGAAAATCCTGTGTTTCATGAAAGAACTAAACATATTGAGGTTGATTGTCACTATATTCGAGATGCTTATGCTGATGGTACCATTCAATTACCTCATGTGTCCACAACATTTCAAATTACAGATATATTTACAAAGTCCTTGACCAAGATACGACATCAATTCTTGGTTGGCAAATTGAAGCTTGTTGATTCACCAGCATCAATTTGAGGGAGGCTGTCAACATTATACTGTCTCTAATGAATAACTTGATTGGATAAATCAAGCACTTGATTACTAGCATAATCTTGGGGCTAGCTATATACTTATTATAAAATACACAAATTATTGGGATTGATTATTCTACTTACCTTGTACATAATTATTTTACAACTATAAGAATTGGTATGTCTCAACAAATTGAGAGAACCTTTTTTCCAAAAATTATTTGTCTCTTTTGTTCTCTATTATTTGATACTTCATGCGTCAGGCTACAAGACGACTTCAGCTCTCACCGTGTGTACATGCGTCAGGCGACCACCTTGAGATAGCTGCTGTTCTGCTCACCGAGCGTCTGATCTGCTCACCTTGCTTGTCTGTTCTGCTCACTGTGTGTTTTGTTTGAATTTCTATTAATTTTTTAAAATGAAAATGCATGCTGGATTATGTGGAAATGCATGCAAATGCTTCAATTAATTTTTTAAAATGAAAATGCATGCTGGATTATGTGGAAATGCATGCAAATGCTTCTATTATTTTTTTTTTAAATGAAAATTCATGTTGGATCATGTGTTTATAATTATTTTAATTTCTTGAAGAATTTTGGAGGCCAATGATACCTCAACAAGAACAAGTAGCTGAGGAGCAGATGGCTCTTGATTGATGTTTTTGGCTAGTAAGTTTTTTTTTATTTAAATTTAAACATGAAAAAGCTAGTGTCTTGTTTATGTTTGTTTGTTTATTAATTATTTATTGTTGTCTTAAATTTTGTTATAGCTTCAAGCATTGAGCTAGAAAATGTCTAAAGTTGATGCTGGTTTTGATAAAGATGGGAGAATGTTGCTGATTTTTGTCTGCAATTTTTTTTAATTTTGGGTTGTAATTGAATTGATTGTTGTAAGGAAACTGTAATGAAAATTGTTCCATTAAAAAGGCCGAATGGGCTAAAAAATTAAAAATTTAAAAATAGGCCTAATAGTTCCAGAACTGAAAAATCGATTGGTTCGGTTCTTTATTTTATTCGGTTCTTCGGTTCTATTCAATTTTGATCCGAACCGAACCGAACCATGCCCACCCTTTTCTTTTAGAAGTATCTTCCATTTGCTTTCAATGGGAGACTTTCACTTTTATAAACTCAAGATAAGTATCGGTACCACTACTGCGAAAAAAGGTTGGTATATTCTTGTCCTTTTGATCAAGCTAGCTAGTATTCATAAATGGAAATTTCTTTTTTTTTTTCCATTTCTTTTCCTTTTTTTAAAATGAAATTTCTCATTTTCAATTTCTTTTAAATTTATTGATAGTATTTTTCTTTCAAATACATCCTATTTATCATTTATGTTAGTCAAACAAAATGTGCATGGTTCACCCTAAAATCTATTATTAGAATGATACAAAAGATTTGAGATTTGAACTCACCTTAGTGTAAGTTAAAAACTTGAGAGCCATCCATTTTTTGCAAAAAAGAATTAATGGTACTCTTTATATAATATTTTAGATATGATGATTTTGATGCATTAAGATGATCACTAGAGTTGTTCGGTTTTGGTCGATCCTAATGCCATCCCTAGAAATTCGCAAATCAACACAGGATCAAGAATGATCTTGATGAAAGCAGGAATCCAAAAAGAATGAAGAAGCAGAAGACCACAACAAGAAACAGATGATTCCGAACTTGATTAAGACCCCAAGTTCTTGAAGAAAAATCAACACTTTACTCCTTTATTAGTTCACACTGAATTGACCCACAAAGCTGCTGGATTGGCTGTTAGTCCACGTCAGCTAGGTAATTACAAAAGCACCCCTCAATCGATGCTTTTTGAGGCATCCGCGTAACAAGAATGATTAAATTTAAATTACTTCATGGACAGTATCAATGAAGAACCTTTGTCTAATTTAACCATTGTCCTAATGAACTAAAACCATATCAATGAAGAACCTTTACTCGGCATAATGTTCCAAAATCCCATGGAACTCCTTAGGGTGCTATGACTTACAAAAATTCAGCACCAACATCTAAATTAACAAGATTACACTTATTAGCCAAAGTCTCTCATCTCAATGTCCTCGCATTTAATTGTGCATTAGAATAATAAAAAATGAATGTGACTATTTAAACCAAAAAAATTCATTTTGACACCCATTTTCTTAACACAACTTTTACTATGAATTAAATTTCAAAATTTTGCTTTATAAACCACTCAATATTCCAAAATTAACCATACAACTTCATATTCCACCTTTTTTTCTCTACAAACCCACTAGAATTAAACTCTTTTATATATATATATATATATATATATATATATATTCATTCCCTTTGTGATAGTAAACAAATTAAGAAATAAATTTTTCTAGAGAAACATTGATCCGCTATGAATTTAAAAATTCAAATTCCCAAAAGTGGTCAGAAAACGATAGTATTCAAATCAAGATATGATTCATGTAGTAAGATTAATTCAACTGAAATCATCTCCTTGATGATTTGTTTGTTAGTCTTCCATAATCCATTGAACTTCTACAAAATAATTCATCTAGTGTATAAATTTAACGAGCCATTAGACTTACAAAAAATTACTTGTCTCTTTTGCTGCAAATAAAACAAAAGGAAGTGTTGCAATTAAGGGTGAAAAAACCTTAATACTTATACCCAAGAAATTTACCACACACTGATCTTGATAAGGCAAGAATGAAGTACCAGTTTAGAAATCAGATTAAGAAACAAGAGTATTTAAGTGAGACAGAATTAAAGATAGAATAAAGCAGAAAACGAAATGCAAGAATGGTTATAGAGGTTCAGCTTTGCAGCCTACATCCTCTTGAGAAACAGAAGCCATAGCTTTTCTTTATGCTTTAACAGATTACAAGTCTTAGAGTAATTGCTACAAGGAACGATCATAGCTAAGTATAGCCCTTAAGGCTTTATATACACCTCACAAGGAATCCAGATGTGTGAGCTGTCCACCAGCTCTTGTTCTGGGTTTGTTCCAACAAACCCAGCAAGCTCCCGCCACTTCTAACTGTCAGTAACAGCCCTTCAAATTGAAACGGCAACATCAGCTACCGTTTAGTCTTTAAGTTTGATCGTGCAAGTCACGTGCACAACTTAAGTCTCTAGAATGACAGGTACTGGTTATCATACAGAAGTATTATCCGTGTGCTTGCTATGTCGACTCTTATCCAACAACGGAAACGACAAAGTCGTCTCATTCTGGAGTTTCTGATTCGGGTTCACATTTAACAATCTCCACCTTGAATCTGAATCACAGCACTCCTATGACTTCTTCTTCTCGAGTTTCTGCATCTTCATATTTTGCAGATGCCAGCTAAGTTTAAGCAGTGCTCAAACTTAGCTATTGGAACTGGCTTTGTCAACATATCAGCTACATTGTTGCTGGTATGAACCTTCACAAGCTTCACAGTGCCTTTAGAGACTTCCAGCCTTATGAAATGGAGCTTGATGTCGATGTGCTTGGTCTTTTCATGATGGACTTGATTTTTGCTCAGACTGATAGCACTTTGACTGTCACATAGAATTGCTATGGATGATTGCACATACCCCAGTTCATTTATCATGCCCCTTAACCATATTGCTTCTTTGAAGGCCTCTGCAGCAGCTGTGTACTCTGCCTCTGTTGTAGATAGGGCTACTACACTTTGAAGTGATGCTTTCCAGCTGATTGTGCAGTTATTAAGGGTGAAAAGAAAACCTGTCAGTGATCTTCTGTTATCTAGATCTCCTGCATAATCAGAGTCAACGGAACCCTCAATCAGATTGTAGTTAGCTCTCTCCCCTCCATATAGCAGACCATAGCTTGTAGTCCCTCTTAGGTACCTCAGTATCCATTTCACAGCCCTCCAGTGTTCTTTCCCTGGATTTGACATAAACCTGCTGACCAGGCTCACTGCATATGACAAATCAGGTCTTGTTAAGACCATTGCATACATTAGGCAGCCCACTGAGTTAGCATATGGTGTTTTCAACATTTCAGTTTGTTCTGATTCAGTGCTTGGGCACTGCTGACTTGATAACCTGAAATGAGCTGCCATTGGAGTGGACACTGGTTTACAGTTCAGCATCCCAAACTTCTCCAAAATTCTGTTGACATATTTTTCTTGTGATAAAAACAATGTCCTGGCTGTTCTGTTCCTTATCATCTCAACACCTAAGATCTTTTTTGCTGGGCCAAGATCTTTCATGTCAAACTTATCTCTGAGTTGTTGCTTCAGCAGATCAATCAGCTTCATGCTTTTACTGGCCAGAAGCATGTCATCAACATAAAGAACAAGATAGATCACTTCCTCCCCGTATGTCTTTCTGAAATATACACAGCAGTCATAACTTGATTTCTGAAAGTTCAGTTCTTGCATATAGCTGTCAAATTTCAAGTACCACTGTCTGGGGGACTGTTTGAGCCCATAAAGAGATTTTTGAAGTAAGCATACCCAATCAGAGTGTTGAGCATTCACAAAGCCCTCAGGTTGTGACATTACAATCTCCTCTTGTAGATCACCATGTAGAAAAGCTGTTTTAACATCTAATTGTTCAAGATGCATATCATAAACAGCTACCAGTGACAGAATGATCCTTATTGATGTGTGTCTGACTACAGGTGAGAAGACTTCAGTGTAATCAACCCCTTCTCTTTGGGTAAAGCCCTTTGCCACCAACCTTGCTTTGAATCTCTTGGGTTCAACATCAGGGATTCCATCTTTTACTTTGTAGACCCATTTACAGCCCACAACTTTCCTTCCTTCTGGTTTTTGAATCAATTTCCAGGTGCCATTTTTATATAGAGAGTCCATCTCATCTTCCATGGCCTTGATCCATTGAGCTGATTCTTTACTTGCCACAGCTTCTTCATAAGTTTTAGGCTCCTCTTGATTAATCTCCTGTGCTGCTGTCAAAGCATATGCTATTAAGTCAGCATATCCCAATCTCTCTGGTGCTCTAACTTGTCTCTTCTGTCTGTCTCTGGTAAGCTGATAATCTTGTATTGAGATGTGCTCCTGATATTCTGCACTGGTCTCATTTGAGCCTTGAGTTTCTCCAGTGTGACTTGTGTTCTTATCATCCTTAGTTTTTGATAGCTCCACCTCAAAGTGAGGTGTCTCTGCACCTGGGATTTTCTGGATTGTGTCTTGAGCAGAAGTCTGATTTTTCAGCATCTCAGACTCATTGAAAATTACATCCCTGCTTATTATGCATCTAGGTGGTTTAAAGTCTACACACCACAGCTTGTAACCCTTAGTTCCACTAGGGTATCCTAGGAAGGCACATTTCAATGCCCTTGGTTCAAGCTTGCCCTGCTTGATATGTGCATAAGCAGTGCAGCCAAAAATTCTCAGCTGGGTGTAGTCAGCTAACTTCCCTAACCAAACTTCATAAGGTGTTTTAAGTTCTATTGCAGTTGAGGGGCATCTATTTATCAGGTAACAGGCTGTACACAAGGCTTCAGCCCATAATGTCTTTGGCAGCTTTGAATGAAATAACATGCATCTAACTCTTTCCATTAGTGTTCTATTCATTCTTTCTGCCAAACCATTTTGTTGTGGTGTGTGCCTAACAGTTTTGTGTCTTTGGATCCCACTCTTTTCACACAAATCATCAAACTGTTTATTGCAAAACTCAAGTCCATTATCAGTTCTAACCCTTCTGACTTTTCTATTTGTCTGTGTTTCAATCAAGGTTTTCCAGGCTTTGAATTTTTCAAAAACCTGATCTTTGCTCCTTATTGGATATACCCATACCATCCTAGAAAAGTCATCTATTATAGACAAAAAATAACAAGCTCCACCTAGAGATTCAATCTGTGCTGGTCCCCACAGATCCGAGTGAATATAATCCAAAGTACCCTTAGTATTATGCACTGCAGTTTTGAACCTGGTTCTTGAGGCCTTTCCTAGGATACACTCCTCACAGAAACCAACTGTACTTATTTTATCACTCCCTAGAGCTCCCTGTTTTTCTAGTTCTTTCAGCCCACTTTCACTTACATGACCCAACCTGAAATGCCACAGTAATGTTTTGTCTTGATCCTGTTTCATCACTACCCCAGCATCCCCAGTTATTGCTGTTCCTTGCAGTATGTATAAACCATTTTGCATAACACCTTTCATCAGTATCAGAGACCCTTTAATAACCTTTAAGGAGCTTGATTCAAGTCTGATACAACACCCTGCCTTGTCTAACATACTTAGAGAAATTAGGTTTCTCTTGAGCTCTGGAATATGTCTTACATTGTCAAGTTCTCTAATTATACCATCAGACATTTTTAATCTAACAGAGCCTATACCAATGACTTTACAGGAAGCATTGTTACCCATCAAGACTTTACCTCCTTCAAAGGGTTGATAGCTACTGAATAAGTGTTTATGGGGACACATGTGATAGGTGCAGCCAGAGTCAAGAACCCATTTACCTTCAGTTTCCATGTTTGAGGCTACCAGAACACCAGCAGAGTCATATCCCTCATCTGAATCTTCAGAAGCAACAGCAGCATTTCCATTTCTGTTGTTAGCATCCTTAGGCTTAATCTTTCTCTCAGGGCAGTCCCTTTTGAAGTGACCTTCCTTGTGGCAGTGGAAGCACTTCAAGGCCCTGTTCTTTGATTTTGATCTCCCTTTCTTTTTCCTTTTCCAGCCATCTCTCTTCTCTGATCTCCCTCTTACTGTCAATCCTTCACCATCTTTTGTTTCTGATTTCTTGGAGCTTTCTTTGGAACTTAAAGCTTCCTTGACATCCTGCATAGCCAAAGATTGTCTGCCATATAAGAGAGTGTCAACAAAATGTTCATAAGAAGGTGGTAATGAAGATAACAGAATAATGGCTTTATCCTCGTCTTCAATCTTCACATTAATGTCTTCTAGATCTAAAATGATTCTATTGAAGGCATCAATGTGAGTAGTTAAAGAGCTGCCTTCTTCCATCTGGAGTGTGTAGAGTCTTTTCTTTGTACTCAATCTTTTTGTCAAAGATTTCTTTGTGTACAAGTCCTCTAGCTTCTTCCAAAGGCCTGCAGCTGTTGTTTGGTCTCCCACTTCTCTAAGCACTCCATCTCCTAGACTTAGGATTAGAGTGCTGTGAGCTTTGTCCATGGCTTCTTGCATGTCTTCATCTTTGACTTTGCTGATTTTTTTCGAGGTTCTTGAATCCTCCAGCACTTCTTCAATTCCCTGGTGAACCAGCAATGCTCTCATCTTCAGCCTCCAAAGATGGAAGTCATTTTCTCCCGTGAACTTCTCCACATCAAGCCTCTGTGTTGCCATTCTTGCTCACAAGATTCAGAGATGTGAGCTCTGATACCAATTTGTTGCAATTAAGGGTGAAAAAACCTTAATACTTATACCCAAGAAATTTACCACACACTGATCTTGATAAGGCAAGAATGAAGTACCAGTTTAGAAATCAGATTAAGAAACAAGAGTATTTAAGTGAGACAGAATTAAAGATAGAATAAAGCAGAAAACGAAATGCAAGAATGGTTATAGAGGTTCAGCTTTGCAGCCTACATCCTCTTGAGAAACAGAAGCCATAGCTTTTCTTTATGCTTTAACAGATTACAAGTCTTAGAGTAATTGCTACAAGGAACGATCATAGCTAAGTATAGCCCTTAAGGCTTTATATACACCTCACAAGGAATCCAGATGTGTGAGCTATCCACCAGCTCTTGTTCTGGGTTTGTTCCAACAAACCCAGCAAGCTCCCGCCACTTCTAACTGTCAGTAACAGCCCTTCAAATTGAAACGGCAACATCAGCTACCGTTTAGTCTTTAAGTTTGATCGTGCAAGTCACGTGCACAACTTAAGTCTCTAGAATGACAGGTACTGGTTATCATACAGAAGTATTATCCGTGTGCTTGCTATGTCGACTCTTATCCAACAACGGAAACGACAAAGTCGTCTCATTCTGGAGTTTCTGATTCGGGTTCACATTTAACAGGAAGTTATATATCAATTCAATTATCCAATAATTCAAAAACAAAAGTATCAGAAAATAAAATAAATGGGGGACATGAGAGTTAAGTTTAAAATCAAGGAGAGTGCTAGGGTTCATGGTTGGCGCATAAAGTAGGGTTTAATTTATTCAATTGAAATATTTGTCCTCTTTGGTAATTTTGTATATGGACATTCGATAATAAATTTTTTTTATTAAAATATGGGTGTGAGGAGTATTTTTGTAGGTTGTACCAAACGACCACCATAAAAAATTTCAAATTAATTTAGTAATGTTGTAACTTTTGACATAATTTTCCTTTATATAAAATTATTATATTAATAATAATAAAATGGGCTTGTGCTGGAGCTTGAGCTATGCAAGTTAATCAAAAGTGGGAACTTGCATTAATTGCGCACAACAATTTTACAGAAAATCATAATTTCTTTTTGGATTTAAATATTATGCATGGATTTGCTTACCGAGTTGACGGCTCACCCCTCGTTTCAAATATTTTGGAGATTGATTAGAGATGTGGCTTGGGTTCGTAGATGAAGAATTTTCTTAGTGGATCTTTGGAGTTGATTTAAACATTAAATTTGGCTAGACTTTTTATTTTGAATTAGAGACTTTTTTTTGGAGACTTTATCTCAAATGTTTTATATAAGGATTCAGTTAGAGTATGAATAATGATTGTCTATCTTGATATTTATTAATAGAATAAATTGTAACACCCCAAATCTAACACGTGCGGAGCACGTGAAGAAGGAGGTTACTCACCAAACATAATCTTTACTCATAAGTTTCAAAATGAAATACCTCCAATTCTTATTCAAATAAATCAAAAAATTCAAACGTCTAATACTAAATAATCTCTCCGGAGGACATAAAAATAATAACAAAAGTCTCAACTCCAAATTACACGTTCATAATATAAATAACCAAATAGAAACATGATTCTATTCCTCCTCTTATTCAATGGCAAATGGAAACTGAAAATTACTAACTCCGAAGTTAAGCGCACCTCTCAAAAAAAACTTAGTCTACAAAAAGTAATGACGAGGGGTGAGCCGTCAACTCGGTAAGTAAAACCATTCCTAACACACTAGGTCTATCGATATCAAAATATTGCAAGCCTTCTTTTAATTAAAACATATCATAATCCATAATTTTCATAAAACGATATATCACGATAACATAACATAAATTCTTGATAATTCAGAATATCGAAAAGCATATTTACTTACGAAGCAAATCATGTAATACGTATACAGAAAACAAAAGGTTAGCTCATGTCACATAGTGTCACCTATAGTCCCGGTGACCCGGCCAGAAACAGAATCAGAATATCGTGTGCACACTCAGAACATAAACCCAGTATTGGTCCAGACAGATATATCGTATATTACGATCAGAATCATAATCACAATCAGAATAACTATGGACAATGAGCCAAAACATTAGGAATCTCATACGATCATCAATAATCGAAATCATACGTGGGTACAAAACATTCGTATCAGATTTATAAAAGTTCATAACAATAATTTAGGCTTGCATAACATTTCATAAATAAAATCATAAAAGTAGGCATGTAACAAAATAACTTACATTTTCAAAAGCATTTATAAAATACTTTGTTAAAAAGAATTTAGTTTTAAAACATTTACATAAAACTAATTTTATTATCAAAATCAATTAATCCTTTAAGTAGAATAAAAACATTTATACTTATAATAATAATATCAATATACTTATACATATCCAGTATACTAGGAATGAAGTTACTTACCTCGACAATGAATTTGAATTAACACAACTCTAAACTTCTAAGAGCCTCAATCACCTTCAATACCTTAAACAAATACAAGATATGATAATTAATAACTTATTCTAAGAATCTGATTTTCTAATTCATACTCGTACAGGTCTGATTCTCAGAATTTTAACTCTTAATCTAAAACTCAGAATGATATAATATCCTACGGAACTATTCTGGACATCCATGAGTACCCCATGTAAAATTTACAAGAGGATCTGATATCAAAAACATTTTAAAAACTATTTACTTCTCAGCAAACTCGAAACTGTTTTCACATAATCTAAACCAAACAGAACAGGTTCCGTGATTTTTATAAAATAAAATACTAATCAGAAAATTATGAAATTAAAACTGGGAATCCTAGACACATATATTAACCTACATATAAACTTTCAGAATTTTCAGAGTTCATTTGATGGTACAAATAGTCTTGTGAATCCGATCGCAATGCTGGAATCTCAGTTTTCCAGTGCAGTGGTTTCTATTTCGAAAATACATATAAAATTCAAAACGAAGTCGAATTTAATGAAATAAAATTTAATCAAGAAGCCCTACATGTCTAGTTTCCAGAAATATAAATTTTATAAGAAAATTCATTCAGAAAGTATAGGTTTAAATTCGAGATACTCATGCTGTCCAGAATTATCCTGTGCTTAATACATCAAGGCTTGATAAACTAAACTTAATATAAATCAAAACCCTAAACAACACCTAAATACATTCTAAATCTTGCATTATGATCTACAACCATCTAGAATCGTGCCAATATAAATCCTAACTAGATATAGTGATTAGAAATCTGTTGAGAACATGGAGAATAACTTACCCGTCGCTTGATTCTCTCCTAAACAAAGGTTTGAATCCTAGGATTTGGGTAAGAGCGTAAAGAACAGCAGAGAAGAAGAATAAACGTTCTGAAATTAGGGTTATGGAAGAGGAAAAGTATGAATTTATAGGGAATCTTAAGAAACCCTATTTAATTAGGAAAAATAACTATTGTCCAAAATTATCTCATAAATAACCTCTCTTTATAATTAGTATCCCTTTCTTAATAAGGGTTATAGGTCACCCATAATTCTCAATAAAAGCCCAATTTTCATAATTTAATATATATGAAAATTTGTGGCGTTACATAAATGATGTGAGATTTCATTTCAATTTTACCCTTGTATTTTCATAGGTAATTTTTGGGGTGTTACACTACAAAATTTTAAAAGCATTATAGAACTTTTCGGAAGTTGAAAAAAAGTGAAAACTAGAGTTCTTTTACATTTTTATGAAAAAATTTTGGGTTATTTATTGTTAGCCCCCATATGTTTCGACAGTTAATGTCGCGCACCGACAAGTTTCAACCATGTGCACCGCGCCCCCATTTCCGTCAAACTACCGTTAGCTTAACTCGAAAAAAGGGTAAAACGATAATTTCATATAAAATTAAAATAATAAATTAAAAAAGACACTCTTTTTAATCCTTTATTCTTTTTCCCCCCTTTTCTCTCTCTCTCTCTCTCGTCTTCTTTCTTTCTTCTCTTCTTCTTCGTGTCTTCTTTCTTTCACTCTTCTTTTTCTTTCTTTTTTTCTTCTTCTTCTTCTTCGCGTCTTTTTTCTTTCAGTCTTCTTTTTCTTTTTTCTTCGCCTTTTTCTTCTTATTTCTTATTTCTTTCTTCTTCTTCTTCTTCTTGCCTTTCACTACTGTTGCCTGCTGGTGTGATCTGCCCCCATCTTGAATCAACAACAACAAAATGGCTCACCCTGCATGATCTGCCATCGCTCAAAACCGCCGACGCCACCGCCTGAAGCAGCCGTCGTTCCCGTCGCCTCTATAATTTAATTTAGGGTTTGTGAATTTTGGTTCCTTTTTGTTAAATTTTCTTGGTTTGGGTTTCTTTTGTAATAGAATTTTACAGTGAAATTTTGGTATAATTATCTTAGGTTTCTTTATTATTGGGTTTTGTTTGTTTTGGTGGGATTATTGAAATTATTTTGTAATCTACTGATGATTTTGTGTTTGATTTTTTTTCTTTCCCTTTGGAATCATGCTCTATCTCTCATCTTGAAAGTTTACTAGTTTTACAATTTTGTTATGATAATGAAATAAGAAAAAATCGTCTCAATATAAGATATTATTATCATTAATTTTTATTTCTTAATGTAAATTTTATAAGTTGTAAGAGATATTTTTGTACTTTTAACTCAATTCAATTCAAATTAGAGGCAGTATGGTCTTTTAGGTTAATAACAGTTTAACCAGTTAGACTTAACTGATTTTTTTACGGAAATGGGGGCGTGGTACACATGGTCGAAACTTGTGGGTGCGCGGTGCTAATTGTCAAAACATGTGGGGATTGACGATAAGTAACCCAAATTTTTTCTGATAATTTGGAAAGGAAATATATATATATATATATATATTGTACCAACATATGCGTTGTGTTAGACAATGACAGCACCAAAGTTCTGTCAGTTTCAAAAGTCAACCCATTCGTTTCAGTAAGCAATCAGTTTGTTGCCCAGAAATCATAGACGTCCATTTAAGTTGATGGCCTATCAATGGCTGTAAGTAACTCAGCTAATGAATTTAAACGTGTTTTAATATTTTAAATTGGATTTTTTCCTCTTTCTTCTTGTCCATATATATATTTCGACGCTCGGTTACTTAGGATTGAAAGTGATTTGGCAAATTTTTATGCTTCCATTAAGCAAGAATATTAATATTCTGTAACTTTTTAAAATATGATGAAAATGACGGGTCATGCATGATTCACGATGATCTTCAGAATCTTTTATATTGACAATTATCTTAAAATTGGCCTGCATTTTATTTAAGATCAAGAATTGAATAGTAAAGGAAAAGTCAATGATTAATGTACCTTTCTTACGTGGAAAAGGATGGCGATTTTAATATTTAGAAATAGTCATATAAACTTTTTCTTTGGATAAACTTTGTGGTCCGTATGACCAATTTTAAATTCAAATGAGTTCTATGTATTTTAGAAGTGATATGTGTATCCTAAAAATGTGGCATGTATTATCATTTATAAAACAAGAGAGTCTTTTATAAAATAAGAGCATTTGGCCAAACCACACGGGGTTGCTCCGTCCCTTTTCCTTCTCAAATTTTCATCCAGTTGTGTTTTTTTTTTTTTTTCTAGACTCAAAAATTGATTGTTAAATAGTTTTATCAATTTAAAAAATACTAATTAAATAATTAATGTGGCAGCTTATGTGTAATTATCACATCAAGTTAATTATTAATCACATCAACTTGTCATAATATTATTATTTTGTGATTTGCTTGTCAGCTCTTTCTTTGTATTTTCTCTTTCTTTTAATAGTTGATCGAAACTGTAGATAAACATAGTAGTTATTTTGATTTTTTTTTTATATCGAAATCTATTGATGTTTCAGTTAAATTTAGATAAATTATTTCGGTTAAATTTAGATAAGTTGTTATTTTAGATAATAGAATGAATGCTAATAGGAAGTTTCTACAACCTAATATAATATTATTATTTGTGGAATATAAGGTCAAAACAGTCCACCATATTCAATTTGTTCACAAGCTTAAATAAGAAGCACACGCTTGGTAGTACTAATTTTCCCTTTCATCATACGTTCACCTATAGAGTTTTACACAGTAGAAGCAATGGGTGGTTCATGGCCACGACCGTCTTGAGCCTGAATGTGACTTGGTCTTCTAATTGATTTTCTTATACACTTTGTCATCTTCACCATAAGGCGACTGCCGTGTCCAAGGACAAGAACACCCCCAACAGCTATCCAAACAAGAATTATGATAGTTGAAGTAGATGAATACGATAGAACAGGGTCAGTGAGGTAATTTATAGAGACCGCATAAGTCATTGCCATTGCAGTAATTGCGACCCACATGATCACCATTAAAACCCACATAAATGGTCGTCTGTTAAGTGGTAAGCCACTTATCAGCAGAAGTATAATACTAAGAGAAGCAAGAAAACCTGTAGTGTTATACTCTACAAAAGGATGATATGAAATATAGAAAGCGTATCCATATTCATCGAATGGAAACCTTCCTGTTGGTGGTTCTGGTTCAGTTGTCAACGCCGTATTTTGGGAAGAAGAACTCTCTTGCGAAGGAAGGTGAGGAGGGTTCACCCCTGCTTGAAACGCCATGGTAGCAATCAGTGATGCTACAACCATTATTGCATTACGCTTTTTTTCCAACCAATCATCTTCATTCTTAAGAGTTCTTTTCAAACCTTTTTGACCTTTATGCTTTTGATTATTTTCATGGGAGCTGTTGGTCTGTGTGACGGCAAGTTCATTCGCTGGCGGCTGCATATCCTTTGCACTAATTGCTCCAGCACGTCGAAGTAATTCCCCAATCTCCCAATCTTTGATTTCCCTTTTGCTTTGTGCGAGGATATCCCATGCCGTGAAGCCATTTGCATTAACAGCATTCACTTTGATTGCAGTACTGGTTGTCAAAAACTTGATGGCCCGTATAGATGTCAATATTAATCAATTCCTAGAGTGTGCATTGAGAACCCTACTTTTATATGTGATATGAGTGATCCATACCTCAATTTGTTTATCAGCAACTGCAAGGTGCAAGATGGTCATGCCATAATCATCCTTGGCATTAAAAAATTCAGAGTCTTCCATATTTTCCAATAAAAACTTCAGTGCTTCCAACTGAATGTGTTTCACACACAAATGTAAAATGGTCTCACCCCAGATCAGAGGGGCAGAAGCAGCAAGCGGTCTTGTACCGACCAGCTCTTCCAAGACGTCAACCCGGCCTTTCATGGCTGCCAGATGAAGAGGGTTTCTTCCATCTACATCCTTAGCAGAACACATGTCTGGGTTGACTTCTAACAGTGCCTTTACTATGCCGACATAACCTTTCTGTGATGCTATGTGAAGAGCTGATGATTTCCGCGAGTCTAATTCCCCAGCAATCCCAGGCTTTTGGCGTAAAATCTCCCTCGCGAAGTCCTCGTGCCCAAGCAATGCTGCTACATGCAGCGGAGTCTCAGAGGGATAACTCATTGTGGCTCTCTCAAGAATTAATCGGTCTTGTTGAAGCAATTCTAGCAAAGTATTTACACTCCCTGCTAGCGCTGCTTCACAAAGCTTGCTTTCCATGTTCTCCATCCGGTGTGTTACAAATATATCTTACAGATATTAAAAGACCTGCCTGTTGGTATTTATACTTGCAAGAGCTGAGTGCAAACCTTCGATTAATGCATATTAAAATCTGTAAATAATTAGGGAAGTTTGGTCGCACTTTCCATTCTTTCCATTGCGTGTTTAATCTTGGATGTTTGGGAAATTTCTTCATGCTATACCATTGATTAAACATTGGTCAATCTAAAGGATAGATCTTTCTTTTTTTTAATCTTTAAAAATTGTGGTGTATGAATTTCTTGGAAGGTACTCTTAAGGACTATATACAGTCGGTCTGTCGGTGTTTTTATTAAGAAGGATTTTTTTTCAATTTTTTTTTTCCCCAAGCAAAAATCTGTGTACTTTCTATGTTCACCTATTTCTAAAGAGGAGACTCCCGGCCTCTCAGTACTTATTCTTCCACTCTCAACAAATTTAAACACATCTTTTTAAGTGGTAAAATCATCTAGCTCTTCATTGGTTGCTTTGGTCTTGACAGCAATGTCATGATGGAGAAAGACTTGTTTGAAACGAAAGCAAGAAGCAAGAAGCAGGAAGCAGAAATATAACTTTCTACAGATGAGGAGCACCAAGAGCATTGCCATCAATCATCCGCTCATCCAACACATTCATAGTTGAGCACAGCTTGTATGGCTTGAAGATGGCTAGTAAGTTTTTTAACTTCATTTTTGACACCAGTCACTACCTTCATCAACCTTGGTATTGATGGATAATTTTAGATGATAAATTGATGGCTAGAAGGAGAATTTAAGGAGCTGTAGTATTATTGAGTCCGTAGTATTATGCGAGACTCAATAATTGGACCACTTTCACCTGAAAATTTTACCATCACTAAGTCATCAACACTGTCACGAATTCACGATGTTGTTTGAACTAGATGCAATTTACTAATAAAGACACGTATATATGCAAATTGACTACTTGAATTTTTTAGGGAGTCGGTAGTAATTGCATTATCATAGGGTTAATTTCATCTCGCCCCCAGGTATTTTGACATTTTTCACCGTATTCCCAAATGTTTTAATAATTTCCACCAAGCACGCAAATCCATTAATTTGACCGTTTATTCTAATGGTCAAAAGGTAAATTTGAAATTTTATGCCCTAAATGTTATTTGATGATGATAAATTAAATTTATTTGATAAGTTAGTTGATGGGATTATTGTGTAATTACTTTCATTTAAGAATTTTTAATGTAAATGTCAATTATTAGATTAGTATTTTATGTTATTTAATTCTTCTCCAATTCAAAATAAGGGACATTCTGACATTTAATTAAATTTTAAACATCTCCGTTAAAAATAATAGTCAAATTAAAGGAAATGAAGGTGCGGTGGAAATTATCAAAACATTTAGGTACACAATAAAAAATATCTAAACATTTGGGGCTGGGTGGAAATAACCCTTATCACCAGTATCACAAAATTACAATCGACGTTAAAAGTCAAAAATACGTTAGTTGAAAGGGGTCCCACACGGAAGGAGGTAGCTGTTGGGGTTTTTTAAAAAGTAGTGGCTCTCTTTTAGTCGCTCCATATTTAGTCAAGGGAAATAATATAATTATAAATTTTTGTATAATTTTTTTTTATAAATTGATGTGACATTATAAAATTAGTTAAATTAAATATGTCTGGGATTAGATGATATATTTTTATTATTTTATATTTTTATTTAATTAATAAATTAATATTAAATCAGTTTATATAAAAATTTATGGTTGTATCATCACTTTTTAGTCAATGTCGCTCTCTCCTAGAGATTGTAAAAATATGTTTGTTCACTCAGTTAGTTTTCATTTTGATCAAGTCCATAAGGACACTTATACGTTCCAATTAATATTTTATTGACATTTTCAATTAGAAATTTATATGAATTAGATTATGAAGGAATATCTGTTTCGCCTAAATAATGTTTATCGTATCATTTTCTTTTTCATGTTTTAAATACTTGTATAAGTTGAGTCTTTGTACTCATGAATTAATAGTGAAATTTATATTTCTATATTATTTTTTAAAAATTTCCATAATATCAAAGCGCCTTTGAGAGTCCTCAAATTTATGGTTTAACCTTAGCCACCATGTCTATGATGGCTTTCCTTTTTATTTGTTTTTCAATTGCTTTAAAAAAAAAAGTTTTTCGATCTAGGGATGGCAAAAATATCCGGACTCGGCCCAGATCCGTAAAGATTCAGAAGATTCGGATCTGGAAAAATATGGATCTACACATTAAAATTGATGGATAATTTTAAATGATAAATTAATAGCTAGAAGGAGAATTTAAGGAGCTGTACGTAGTATTGTTTGAGAATCAATAATTGGAGCAATTTCTCCTGCTTTAAAAAAAAAAGTTTTTCGATCTAGGGATGGCAAAAATATCCGAACTCGGCCCAGATCCGTAAAGATTCAGAAGATTCGGATCTGGAAAAATCTGGATCTACACATTAAAATTGATAGATAATTTTAAATGATAAATTAATAGCTAGAAGGAGAATTTAAGGAGCTGTACGTAGTATTGTTCGAGAATCAATAATTGGAGCAATTTCTCCTGTTACTTCACTTCCTATAAAATAATTTACTATCACAAAGTCATCAACACCATCACGATGTTGTTTGAATAGATGCACTTTACTAATAAAGATACGTATACATGCAAATTGGCTAATTGAATTTTTGTGAGTGTCGGTTGTAATTGTATAATAAGTATCACAAAATTGAAAACCGCGTTAAAACCCAAAACCACATTAAGTGAATTATTCAAAGGAGACCCACTCGGAGGCAGGTCGCTATTTGGGAAAGTGAATGCAAGTGAAATTATGGCCTTGCGTTTTTTAAAAAGCAGTGGTTCTCTTTTAGTCGCTTCATATTTAGCTATTCTCACTTCGCGTTAACTGTATATAGTCAATGTCGCTCTTTCCTGGAGACTGTTAAAAAAGTTTGTTCGGTTCTTTTCTTTTTGATTCTCACTGTCCTTGTCGAATGAGGTCATAGTACATAAATCTTTATTGCATAGATAGATTTGTTAAACCCTCCTGGGATCGCATTAGCTTTCCAGAAGTCTTGAGGAACCAATAGTTACGAAATTGCAAAATCTAAGAATCTGAAGTCACGTGTCCTTTTGCATTCCCTTATTCTGCATCTGCAATTAAGCAAATGAAGTCTTGAGGAACTACGTGTCCTTTTCTCACGGTTTCAGTGCAATTCAACTCAGTTGAGAAGATAACCATCATCCTTATTTTATTTCAATGGTGCCATCCAAATTCCAACATGTTGATTATTACAATCATATTCATATTTCAAATTCAAAATACATCCACAACAAACTCTGGCTGCTGCCTCTTCTATCAATTCTTTTGCATCATCTATCTGTATAAATTTGAGTTAATCCTCTGTTCCTCCATATTTATACAGCTATCGAACTTGAATCTTTAATTATAAATCTGGAGATTCAAGTTCAGCTCCGGTTTCTCAAAATTGTTACTCGTTTGTGCTCGATAACAGATGTGCATGAATACAAAATTCAAGTGAAATATGTAACACAAGTTGTACTGGTCAGGTTTTTTTTCTCTTTTTTTTTAATCTTAATTATTGTTTGATAACATGTTATGGATCTTATGTGGAAGTATTCTAATATTCAAAGAAAAATAGGGAAAGAGAAAAAAATTTTATTTTCATTCAATATTCTTAAAATGAACTCTAAATAAATTATGAATGTTTACAAGTAATAGCTCCTATTTATTAGAAAATATAACCAACATCTGAATTCTCAACCGGCCATTGGAATTCTGAATTTCGGAATTAAGAATTCAGGATACAAAATATAGAATTCACATCTTATCTATCCATAAGAATAAAATTGGGGATAGACAAATAAATTCACAACAAAGCCTAATTTTTAGATGAAATCACCATCTCATTTTTAATTTTCATTTTAAAAAGAAAAATGGATGGAACTCACATTTCATTAAAATCTCAGGGGTATTTTCATCAAAGCATACCAATTTGCCCTAAACTATTCTTTTCCTTTTTTTTTAAATCACTGCAAACTCGTTTTTCTTCTTCTATCACTCGGAAATTTTTTATTCACTATGAAATATTCTTCTTTTTATATCACAATTCGACATAATCTTTCATGGAGATTTTTTAAAAAGAAATTAACACCAAAAGTTCTCACAATTTTAATAGTAAATAAAGGATTCTTTGTATCAATGCATCTATCCCAATAATGAGATTTTTTATCTATAAAAGTTTACAAAATGTTAAGGTAATTTTCTCACAATTCATTCATATTAATTTTTGACTTTTCTAAAATTTACTTGCTTTTTTTGGTGACTTATATATGATTTTTAGACATTTATATCTAAATAGAAAAAATAAAAATTTATTTACTTTTACCTGAATAGGAAAAAGTCTGAATAAGAAATAAATATTATATTCTAAAAATACCTCTATAAAATATATTTATTTCCTAAATTATAAAATTTAATCTTTTTTTTGCAAGGATAAAAATGTCAAATAATCTTGTTTAATTTTTTTATTTGTAAAAACAAATAAGATGCCACTTATATTCATATGTTAAAAAAGGAAAAAAATAACGTGTTATTCAAATTTAGAAAAATTTAGAGATATAAAAAAAACAAACGTTACCTAAATCTCTTCAGTTTTCTTCATCAGTAATCCCACAAAGTAGAGATTATTTTTTCATTCCTTTTTTAATATAATACAAAATACATTTTTCATTTTTCTGCTTTAGAAAATGCTAGCAAAGGCATTTTCCATTTTTAAAATTATTGTTTCTAAAAACAACATTTTCATTCTCATTTATTATTTTCAAAAAAACCATTGTTTAAAATGATCCCAAACGCATGCTAATTTTTTTAAAATATTTTAAATTGAATCTTTCCCCTTACTTGTTATCTATAAATTCCAATGCTCAGTTAGTTAGGATCCTATGGTTCAAATTTAATTATTATTAAACTTTCATACTTCCACGGCACAAGAATATATAATTCGAATTACTAAAATATGATATAAAATTTTAAAATCTGATGAAATTGACGGATCTCAATGAACTTGTTAGCCTAAAGGGGTATGCATATTGTAATGTTGATGATAACAAACATGTGTCTTCAGTGATATAATAAATATTATATTTTATATTTTCACTAGTTCTTAAAGGATAATATTTATGCAAGTGTATCACGTGAAATCAAGCTTAAGACACTCAGCGAAAAGCAGCTTGATCAAGACTAAAGTTAGTTCAGCGGAGTCATTATTGCGAAAAATTCTTGTAAAGCCAGTATGATTCAATGTATGCATAGTTTAGCATTTGAAAAACTCAAGATGTTATTTAATAAATCATTACTTTTCATAAACCAAAAATTTTTATATTTACAAGTATTTTGTGGATTTAAGAGTTTTTCAAATTTTGGATAAAATTAAATTTTTTTTTGAGAACTTTGAAATAAGTAAGAATTATGAAAAGAACCTCTTAGAGAAGTATTATAAATTTTTGGGCTATTTCAAAATTTTTTGAGAATAACGATATTTAGAAATTCTAGATTTGGACTTGTACGCAAATATAAAAATATTTTGGGATATAGTATAATTTCTATAACTTTTGGGCCATATTTTAATTTTTAAAAGTATTGAGACAAAAAATTAAATCTTAAAAATATGATGAGAGGACAGAGAGTTAGAGGCTAGCCGACTGAGGCAAATTTTCAAAGGCAAAATTTGCAACGGTAACTTAAACTATACCAAGCGGCGATCCGGTTAATTAAGAGACTAGCCAATTACTTGTTTTTGTTCATAATTACTAGTTTTTGTGTCCAAACTATATCAAGTCAAATCCAATTTAATTTTAAGGACTTTTATATGAAAAAAAGAAGAGCATATATCATATTTTGAACTTTTATTTCGTAAATCATTAGATATTAAATCTACATTGTGCTATCATTTATATATCAAATTTGTGAGAGTTGTTTGTTGTAATCTTTATTGCTTTATCAAATTTGTGAGAGTTTTGAGTGTGAGAAACACTTGGGTTAAGAGATTTAGGGATAATCTCTTGTTGTAAAGGTCCATTGACACTTTGGAGTCAATTGTAAGAACTTGAAGCCTTGAGAGACTTGGATAGTAAAATTCTCAAGCTTGGTTTGCTTGGAGGCGTGGATGTAGGCAGGGATTTCCAAACTACTTAAAAATCTTTGTGTTTGCTCTCTCTTTTTTTACTCTTTTATTTTTTAGCATTGTTAAATTTATTATTTTTTATTTTATTGAGGTATTAGATTAAATTGTTGTGTGGTTTGTTTAGTTTAAGTTTTTAAAAACTCAATTCACTTGCCCTTAGGTTGTATAACTAGTATTTCAAAACTTTGGGATTTTTTTTTAACTGACCATTATCATAAAATTATTTTTTTTATGATGACATAATAGAATATGAAAAGAAAAGCTTTTTGCAACATGAAAAAGATGGATGACATTTCGTAGCTAGTTTAGTAAAATGGTAACGAAGATCATTATTTTGAGAATCATCACATAAACCGTTCTAAGACATACTCTTTAGATAAACTTCGGTCTCTGTAATCAATTCTGAATTCAAAAGAGGTCTATGTGTGCCAAAAAGTTGCCTGTGTATCCCAAAAAGTGGTATGTGTATATATATCCCAAAACGTGTACATGTGTCCCAAAAAAGTGTTTATATGACAATTTCTAAAAATAATGGAATATTCATGACTATTTCGCCAAAATACGAGAGTGTCATGTTCTTTTTCTTTTCAATTTTTTTTACTAGACTTAAAACTAATAGCTCATTGTTAACTCGAGTTCCAATTGGTGCCATGATGTGATAGTTGATCTATAGTGTCACATCAGTTTAATTATTAACCAAATAAGCTTCGTAATATTAGCTATTTAGATATATTCCTATATTATGTTAGAACAATTTTCAAAATAAATGGTGTTTTATTATAAAGACTTGTCCAAATAAATGGTGTCTTATTGTAAATATATGTCTAATTAATTATGCCCTATAAAAGAAGCATCTTTTCACTTAAGGATATATCCCTTCACGTTGACATTTTATTTGAAGATATATCATTTCATAGTGACATTTTATTTGAAATGGTGATAATTCAATTTGGACTATTGTTTAAGATTAAATCTTGATCCAATGGCAATGATAGAAGAGATATTATGAAAGATGAAATCCAAATAGAGAGGCACCAGTATATCTATAAATACAAGCCATGTTTAGGCCATTTATATATGAAAAATAATTATCCTATACTACTTTTTTCTCAACCCTCTTCTCTAAAATGATTTCATCGTATAACATCTATATTTTATGATAAAAAATCCAATATATTGTTTTTTGCAGGAACAATGAATTGATTATTACAACATTCAAAAGTATTCTAATTTGCTTTTGTCAATGCACAGCGCAAGCAAATAAATAAGTACTTTATTGTATCTTGGAGGCGTATTTGCTTGACCGATGTGCATCACAAAATTAGTGGGGGCAAATAACGTCTTGAGGAAAGTGACATTTGTAATGTGTTTTGAAGTACACATTATTTTTCTACAGTTTACCTATTACTATCATTTTCTTCGTATATACAGAATTGTAAACACACTACTTTATACAATAGGGTTCCACCATTATTATTGCAATTCTCTACATTTGCCATTCCCCACCAATATATATCCCCAACACATTAGATCAAAGAATGAGTTCTACTAGGAAGTTTCAACAATCAATAAATTATTATTATTATTTCTGAAATGGAAGGACAAACAATTCACCATTTTATATTCAAATGTTTCACAAGCTTGAACACAAACACACACACAGAAAATTCACGGTGATATTCTGCCAAAATTATATATTCACCTATAGAGTTTTACACCACAGAAAGAAGTGCTGGTTAATAATCATGACCATCTTGGACCCGAATTATGTGATCCGGTCTTCTAATTGACTTTCTAAAATACTTTATCACCTTGAATATAAGGCAAATCATGTGCCCAAGAAATAGAGTCCCTCCAATACCAAACCATATGTAAGTCAAAATATCTGGAGCAGATGGAGGCAATGAAACATCGTCTAGAAGGAAATCTATAGAGACCAAGTAAGTTAGTACCATTGCTGTGATGGCAAACCACGTGTCCCCATTAGAATCCACATGAAAATCCGACGCTTAAGCAGTAAGCCGCTTACGAGCAGTAGTATAATGCTCAGAGAAGCCAGAAAACATGTGGTGTTACAAAATAAAAAGCAAGCGTAAGGTTGTGTGGTTGCATCTAATTCGAAAGAAGAAGCGTCTTGCCAACGACTGTGAGGAGGGTCCACGCCAGCTTGGAAAGTCGTAGTAGCAATCAGTGATGCTACCACCATTATTGCATTTCGCATTTTTTCCAACCAATCATATTCATACTTGAGATGTTTTTTCAAACCTGTTTTACCTTCTTTCTTTTGATTCTTTTCATGTGATGTTAAGCTGTTGGTCTGTGTGATAGAAACTTTAGTTGCTGGCTGCTGCATCTCCTTTGCACTAATTGCTCCAGCACGTCGAAGTAATTCCCCGATCTCCCAATCTTTTATTTTCCTTTTGCTATGTGCTAGGATATCCCATGCCGTGAAGCCATTTGCATAACAGCATTCACTTTGATTGTAGTACTAGCTGTCAAAAACTTGATGGCCTGCATAGATGTTGTTTACACTTAATATAGGAAATTCAGTTTGTTGATATTAATCAATTCCTAAAGAAACATCTTTTTGTGTATTTGTATTGAGACCATACTTTTATATGTGACATGAGTGATTCCATACCTCAATTTGTTTATCAGCAACTGCAAGGTGCAAGATGCTCATGCCGTAATCATACTTGGCATTCAAAAATTCAGAGTCATCCGTATTTTCGAACAAAACCTTCAGTGCTTCCAGCTGATTGTGTTTCACACACAAATGTAAGATGGTCTCACCCCAGATGAGAGGGGGCTCTGACCAACTCTTCCAAGACATCTATCCGGCCTTTCATGGCTGCTAGATGAAGAGGGTTTCTTCCATCTACATCCTTAGCAGAACACATGTTTGGGTTGACTTCTAACGGTGCATTTACCATGCCAACATAACCTTTCTGTGATGGTATGTGAAGAGCTGATGATTTCCGCGAGTCTAACTCTCCAGCAATCCCAGGTTTTTGGCATAAAATCTCCTTCGCAAAGTCCTTGTGCCTAAGCAATGCTGCTACATGCAGAGGAGTTTCAGGGGGACAATTCGTTGCGGCTCTTTCAAGGATTAATCTGTCTTTTTGAAGCAATTCTAACAAGGAAGTTACACTTCCTGCTGCTCGCGCTGCTTCATAAAGCTTGCTTTCCATTTTCTCTATCCTGTGTTACGTGTGCAAATTTAGCTTACAAATTTAAGAAGACCTGCCTGCTGGTATTATACTTGCAAGAGTTGAATGTGTGAATTTCTATGAAAGTACTGAAGCATATAATCAACATGTTCCTGCTTGGACTAAATTTTATATGTGAAACTTGAAACATTCGATAGAAGCAAGTAACCAGTCCTTGTCGAATGAGATCATATATGGCAAATAAATATTTATTGTATAGATAGATTTGTTAAACTTCGGTAGTCACTATCTTGACTTTATTAAAAATGACAGGGTTTCCTAGTTCAAGTTGTCGGGAAATACCGTAGGCATAACAGAAATACTATGTTAATTTATCATGAATGTGTGGTAAAAAATGATTGAATTTCGAATATTTATTTGACAAGATTTTGTTCGATGGTTATTGGGAGGACATACGTAACTTAAGAGGGGCAGATGAGAGCAATGAATTAGTGTATGTTAGGAAAGTTATAGAAACTATCATTTTATTCTGATCTAAGGTACTGTGGATGTATCTTTTATTGAGAAAGGATTTGTATTCATTTTTCTGTCTTCACCTATTTCTAAAAGGGGGTCTCGTTGGTTGAATACAAGGTTCTCAACAAACTCTTGCTATAATTTTTAATTTTTAATGGTATTAAACAAAAACGACTATATTTTCTTGTATCAATATTACACTTGTCATGTACTATAGATAGTCTATCTTGTGATTGAAGTCAATTAGTATTTTATGAACATATCTACATTTACAAAGTCGAAATACAAAATTTTTATCCACCAGATGTGATCTTAGTTGAAAGCACAACAATGGAGAGCGTGAATTACAGTCTTTATCAATTTTGTGCGTTAAAATTTGATTCATTTTCTGTAGATTGATTGAGCTGTTCTCGAGTATTCATTGAGTTCTGGTGGTTTTTTCTGGCCCACCCACCAACCCAAAAAAATCTCCAAGAGAGATCCAAAAATCATCCCTCACTTTTCAATAATTTGGCTCACCTATTTTCATCTTCAAATCTGAACCATCTTCGAAAAGTTTAGTTAAATATATTATTCGAGCATGGGGGAGAAGCAGTCATGCAATTTGAGTAATGGTACCAATGAACATGGAAATGCTTACTTTCTTTAATAAAGAAAAAAAAAGTAGCCTAAGAAACGTAAAAAAGCGAAAGTGCAGAATAAGAAATGAAGAACCTTTAGTTGGTAATATTGGTACCAATACACCCAAAATTCATTATTATTTGGCGCTCTACTAGAAACAATGTCTGACGAACAAACAGAATTCTAACATTTGCTTTTATTAATTACAAGAAAAGGTGACACCTAATTGGGGACGTAATAAGCCTTTACTCCTGAGAAGTAAGCTAAGAACAAGCCAATAGCAGGCAGAAACCTATGTGCAAATCTTGACATTGGACTTCATAAGCTGTTTAGTATCCTTAACCTGATTGCGTAGACAACCAAAACAACTTAAATAAGAGTAACCTTAAGAGCTTCAGAAACAGCGAAAAAGATAATAGAGATAATTAACAAAAACCTGATGTCAAGGATTACAGATTGCTTTCTGATGTGATGTGAGGAAAAGTCTTCACGACAGCAGCTGCTTGCTCCAAACATAATCTTGTCCCCAGCAATTTAGACAAAAAAAATGAGACTCAAATTTTCCCAATAGCAGCCAGCATCGTAAATAGCACCTGAATGCATGAATTTTTTAAAAAGGAGCCAACTTATTCAAACATATGCGAATTGACATATAGCCACTAGAATATCATGCCTTTTCAAATATGCTGCTTCTTCTAATCCCCTGCATTCTTGGCAACTAATTGGGGGTAGCTCAAACCTTAAAGCACTTTTAACATCATCTGTTTCAACGTAACAATTAAACATAGCAACTATTCACTGAAAATCGATTCGGGTATCAAGTTGAAATGAAAGAAAGATGGGGATTTGGTCATTGTGCATTTATGATTTATCACCTTTTGCTCCTCATTGTCTTCAATATATATGAATACTATTGACATTGCTCTGTTCCTAGACATGCAACAAAGAAATTAATGGACACAGATGGATCATGGAAGGGAAGCCACCCCTTTTAAGTTCGCCACTCACATTCTTCCTAAGTGGCGTGGGATGTTGTGTGCTCTGTATATTCCTTTCACCATGCTCCTGCTCTGTTAGCACAAAAGAAATTAGGCGCTCCGTTCAGTAAGTGGACCTTGAAAAGTTAGCACTCCACTCAAAAGCCTAATTAATGTAAAATGAAATCAGCTAGCCAATTACTTTATAGAAGAAACAAGTAAACAAAGATCACCCAAACATCGCACCTACTCGCTGTACATTCTCATCCTTGCTTTAATTTGCTGCATCAAAAGACATATTTAGCTTAAAGAGATTGGTTAAGAAATTGTTCAAATCAAATTATCACAGCCACCGCGGCTTCATTCATTTTATTACACTCATAAAAGAACATATTAAAGTTCAAATTACCCGAGGCAAGTCATATTCTCTTGAGTAGACGTTGGCTCTCTGAGAAATCAAGTCTTCTTGTTTCCCATTTCTGAAACGTACTCCCGGAATAGCACATCCCAATATGTACAGTTCCTTCAATGTCGTCATTTGATGAAAGTGGTCGGGCAATGCCTTTAATTTAGGGCAGCTGATAATTGCCAAGTATGAAAGACATGGCATGATAGAGGTGCTTCCCATTCCTGTAATTCCATAATCCCACTCTTCAAATTCCTCCATCCAGTAAAACGTCAGTGATTTCAATTTGGGGAAGGCAATAAATGATGAAGACGAAGACGAGTCATTATCACTTTCGATTCCCAAAAATTCATTTGCCACTCTTTTCACACTCTTCAATCCCCATATCATGAGCTTTTCAAGGGATGACAACTTTCCCAAAGGAGGAATCTGCTTACACTTTTGACACTTCTCAAGTGTTAAACTCCTTAGATTGGTTAATGGCATCATCCAGCCGGGGAAAACAGTGTTGCCTCTGTATAACCCTATCAATAATTCCTTCAAATTCAGAGGTGGTTGCAAGGCTTCAAGAAGTTGCTGATCGTCCTCCTCCTTCCTCCTTCCTCCATCTTCTTCTTCCTTGTCAAACCAAAGTCTCAAACAGGAGAGGTATTTCATTTTCTCAAGCTCTAATTTCTTAGCCTCGCCCACATCTGTCACATTTCCCAGTCTACGTATGCCACATACTTGGAGGAGTTCCAAGTTTTTAAGAGATTCAAGCCTACATGCATTGCTACCACCAACACCTCCTCCTCCACTCACATGGAACTCATCCAAGGTCCTAAGACTCGTTAATCTCCCAATCCCTACTGGCATGTGACCTAAGGAATCAGTTTTGTCATCCAGTAAATGCTTCATATTCACTAGCTTCCCAATCCCCTGAGGTAATTCTTTAAGACCATAGCAATCACTAATATCTAACTTTTGAAGATTATATAACTCACACAACGTCTCAGGAAGTTTCTCTATTGACTGATGAGACAAATTAAGATACCTTAAATGCACCAACCTTTTGACATTTGTAGGAATCTCCAGAATCGTAGACTGTGTGTAGAATAATTTACTTACTTCCATTGCCCTTAAGCTCGTCAATTCCTCGAATAATTCTTCTAGGATGTTACCATCTAACGATGAATGGTCAAAAATAACGCCACCAATTAAGAGGCTACGCATTCTTTTAATCCTACAAGTAGAGATAGGAAATGGAGCCCCTTCATGAATACTTAACATCAAATGACAAACCTTCTCACCAAGAGAGTTTATGGCAGCTGATTCTTCACTACCACTAACTACTGTCGAAAAACATTCATTTTGACTTACAAATTGGGCAAAATCGTGTACTATATCATGCATTTTGCATTCTATAATACGATTATCATCATCTTTTTTAAACTCTTGAAAGAAAGAGCGAGTGGCTAAGATGTTAAAATACTCTTCACCAATTATGTTTGTCTCTTCGTCTTGTTCCACACCAAGATAACCTTGAGCCATCCATAACGTAATTAGTCTCTCTTTCTCTATATTGAAGTCTTTTGGAAAGACTGCACAATATGAAAAACATCTTTTTACTCTGGATGGCAAATCGTTATAACTCAACCATAAAGGGGTTAAAACACCTTTCTCAATCTCTTCTATTTTCCACAGCTCACTACTTAAGATTCTTTGCCACTCTTCTTCAGTTTTTTTAGAGCGCATGAGACTCCCTATTGCCTTTGTGGTAAGAGGTAAACCTCTGCACTTGCCTACAATCTTTCGCCCAATTTTTTCTAATTTTACACATTCCTCAATGGGTCGACCAAAAAATGCTATCCTATTAAATAACAGCCAACATTCCTCTTCAGCTAATTCCTGAACCGGGATAATATCCGTGGATCCCATCATGAATGCAACTGACTCCTTACGTGTGGTAACTAAAATTTTACTTCCAGGGAGACCATTCTTTAGGCAATGGTAGAATGGCTCCCATTTCATATAATCTCCATCCCACACATCATCTAAGACAAGAAAAAATCTTTTTCCTGTAATAGATTTAGATATAGCTTTAAGAAGAGATTGAAATTCGCCTAGACCAGAAGAAGAAACATCTAAAGCTTCAACTATGGCTCTGGCAATCCTAAACTCCTCGAAAGCTTCTGATACACACACCCATAAAATTTTGTCAAACTTTCTATTCACCTCATCATTATTACAAGCTAGTTGTGCAAGAGCGGTTTTCCCTATGCCTCCCATACCAACGATTGAGATGATATGGAGGCCTTTTTGTTGCTCACCACTCTCACACAACAACTTGCTTATGAGTTCATTCTTCTCACTAACTCTACCACATATCTCCTCCTCATCAATGAAGGAGGCACTTTGTGCTCGCCTTGGTATCTCACTACTTTTACTCCCACTCTCAAAAAATTTAAACCTATCCTTTTGAATGGCAATATCATCTAGCTTTTCATTGATTTCTTTGATCTTGACTGCAATGTCATGACGTAGAAAGACTTGTTTGAAACCAACTTCCTCTTGTTTGAAACCAAAGCAAGATGCAGGAAAGCAGAAACATACCTTCTTTTTCTTATGAAGAGCAACAAGAGCATTGTCATCAACCCCACCCTCAATTTGCAATTTGCGTCTTGCTGTGATCCACTCATCCAACACATCTTCAATGTCGTTGGACACGTACTTCAGCTGTCCCAGCCAAAGTCTGACAGCTTTGTCCTTCACTAGCCTTTCCTCTGCATTATCGAGCACAGCTTCAATGGCTCGAAGGTTGCTGGTAAGCTTGTCTACTTCTTTTTTAACACCGGTCACAAGCTGAACCTGTTGTTTCATCTCTTCAGCAGCAAAGGAAATCAGCATCTCCAATAGAGGGGAAACGATGGCATCAACCATGGTGAATAATTTTTTGATTAACAAAAAAGAGCAGAATATTAATTGTATAAACAAATTATGTTGTGAAAATGAATTAATTCCAGCTTTTTGCATTCTTATATTTACAGTATCTGCTTTTCTTCTCGACCACGTCAGCATCTTCCATTTGCTTTCAATGGGAGACTTCCACTTTTATAAACTCAAGATAAGTATCGATACCACTACTGGGAAAAAGTTTGGTTGATTCCTGCCCTTTCGATCAAGCTAACTAGTATTCATATTTGGAAATTTCTTTTCTTTTCTTTTCTTTTTTTATACAAAATTTCTTATTTTCAATTTCTTTTAAATTTATGGGTCGTATTTTTTCTTTCAAATACATCCTATATATTTTAATCTAATAAAATATGGTTCATCCTAAAATCTATTATGAGAACATATAAGAGATTTGCGGTTTGAACTCATCTTAGCGTTAATTTAAAAAGTCAGGCCATCCACATTTTCCAACAAATTATTGGTATTATTTATACAATATTTTAGATATATGTGATGATTTTAATGGATTAAGATGATCATTCAATGCATTAAGATGATCATTAGAATTGTTAGGTTCTGATCGATCCTAATGTTATCCCGAGCAATTCGCAGATCACCACAGCGTCCAGAATGATCTTGATCAAAGCAAGAATCCAAAAAGAATGAAGAAGCAGAAGATAAAAACCAGAAACAAATGATTTTGAACTTGATTAGGACACCAAGTTCTTGAAGAAAAATCAACACTCCCTCTTTATTCCTTTATTAGTTCACACTGAATTGATTCACAAAGCTGCAGTATTTACCAGCTGCTTTTCCCTCTGTTTTTCCCGCTCACTCGAGCCAAACCCTGTTTTAGCTGTTCGTCCACGTCAGCTAGGTAATTACGAAAGCCTCTCTCAATTAATTGAAGCTTTTTGAGACATACATGTAACAAGAATGATTAAATATAAATTATTTAATGGAGAGTTATCATATGACTAATTTGATTCTAATATGACCATTGTCCTAATGAACTAAAACAGCATCAATGAAGAATCTTTACTCGGCAATAACATTATAAAATCCCATGGAGCTCCTTAGGCTGCTAAGACTTTGAAAAATTCAACACCAACGTCTCAATTAACAAGAATCCATTTATTAGCCAAAGCCTCTCATCTCAATTTCGTTACATTTATTTGTGCATTGCAATGTAAACAAAAATTCGGATTAATTTAGTGGTGTGGTAACTTTTGACATAATTATCCTTTATACGAAATTATTATATTAATTGTAATAAAAATGGGCTTGGGCTATGCAAGTTACAAGTGCGAACTCAAATGGTGGATATGCGAGCATGATCTCTTCTCTTATGAGATTTCTTAAGAGACTTGCATTAATTGCACACTACAATTGTACAGAAAATCATAAACCGCGGCAACCCTTTTTGCACTATCTTCATATATTCATTTTGGATTTTTCCTTCCTTTTTTAAACATAACCAGATTCGCTTAAATGTCTCAATTATGTTATTAAAAGGTTTTTTTGGAACTCTTTAAATACTTTCTTATATATGATAACTCTCTGTATTTTCGTTTGTGGTTTGATTACAGTCCAAAATTTAGAAAAAGAAAGAGATGGAGAACATAAAGGTTGCATCAATGGTGATGTCTTTAGTAATAATATTATGCTTTTCATCAAACAGACCTGGAGTAGTGGGGGTTAGAGGAGAAGAAAATGATCTGATTGAGGTTACTTGCTAAAAGACCTCGTACCTAGATGTATGTATCAAGACCTTAAGATCAAGTCCTGGTAGCTCCGGTGCGGATGTCAAAGGTCTAGCTCACATCATACTTGAATCGGCATCCACATACTGTAATGATACGTATGAACAAATCAAGAAGTTGCTTAATGAAACCAAAGATAAGGCTATGAGAAACTATCTCAATGTTTGCTTTCAAGTTTACGATCTAACTACCCATGACATCCCCAAGGCTATAAAATATCTGGAGAGTGGTGATTATGACTCTGCCGCTCAGTATGCAAATGATGGAATAATTGACAGTGATACTTGTGAAAGTTCTTTTTCGGAATTTCCAGAAATTCCGAACTCCCCACTTACTGATAGAAATAATGGTTTGACTGAGCTTTGTACAATTGCTTTGGATATTATAGCTGTTCAACTTCGGGGTAAATAATAATCCTAGGTCTAATCTAAAATAAAGTAAATAAATCAATAATTCTATTTATTGTTATTCTATCACACCCGAGTATATAAATTATTAGCGATTTTTAAGTAGTTTTATTTGATCAGTCACTCGAGTATAAATTTATGGTAGGTAAAGAGGGTTAAAATAATTGATTTAGGTTTTGCCCAACAGGAATTCAAATGTGCAAAATGGTGAAATAAAATTGAAATTTGTTTTTTCCTATTATATGAAGAATTAAAAAAATTTCATTAAAATAAATGGGTTGTATTCATATTTGCTTGAATTTCACATGAAATGATTGCACGAATTGACACCTATTAGAGAGCAATTTATGCACTAGTTTTGCATTGTTTACTTCCTTTATTATCGATGTTTTGCACTTAATAATAGTATTTTACTTGTGGTTTATTTTTGTAGGTGCAATTCTATTGATTGGTGCTAAAATTGAGGTACAAGATGATGTTTGAAGATGATTGTTTTCCTGGAGAAATTATAAACTTCAGAAGAACTTTGTTGATAAAGCTTGGGCGCGTGCTATCAACTAAGGACTTGCAGTTTTTATTTTAACGTGTTTTATCTTTTTGGTTATTTTTGTAATTTTGAATTTAATATTTAGATAATATTTTAGATATTAGTATTTTATTTTTGGAGAAACTCTATAAGAGAGAGGAGACGTGAAAGACAAAAAGGGAGGAGATTTTTTAAGAGAAAAGAAACTCTAGATCTAAATTTTTCTCTTCTCTCTATGAAGAACTAAACCTATTATTCTGTTTGAAGGTTAATCAAGTTGTGATTCGTCATTACTGTGAGATCTTTCTTATGCTTTAATTGTTTTATTACTTTTTGGGTATTTGTTTATTTTCTAAATTATTGTCATGATTATGTTTGTTAATTAGATAATTGACCACTGTTTAATTATCAACTTAATCTATTGTCAGTTAAAAATTTCATCGTATGAAGATTTTAATATTTGTGACAAATAACATAGTAGTGCGTTGTGTTATGAGAATAAACAATCTAATTTAAATGAACCATCTTATGCGTTTATTGATTAGGATTTGGGTCTCTTTGGTTTTTCAGGTTGTCAATTGATAAAATCCTATGATCGTATCTAGGGTTGTCTATTGATTAGGGAAATAACCAATGGTCGTAAATTGGTTATCGACTAGTTAATGAGAGATTGGCTATTAGAGGGTCTCAGTAGCTATAACCGGTCTATTCATAAGTGGTAATGATTTATATTTGAATCAATGATCAGTAGTCGAATCAAGCTGAGTTAATTCCTTCAACCAGAGCTTTTCCCAATTTGAATTACAATTTGAATTTGCATTCTTGTTATTTTAATTTGATTTTTATTATTGTCAACAATCCCCCTTTTTCATTTTACATTTTAAAAGGATTTAAATAATTACCGATCTTTGTGGATACGACCCTGCTCAATCACTACACGCAATTTATTTAGAATAAGTATTTATTTTTGCTAGCAACTGAGGATTAACATAATTTCTAACATTATAATTATTTATAGGAATTAGATTGGGTTGGGTTATATGGATTCATCTTAATCAATCTAACTCAACCTAATTGTTAAAGTTGGTTCAAGAAAATTGATCAATTAATCCATAGCAATCCACTCAACCTATCTAAATTGGAACGGGTTGGATCATATCCATTGGGTTGGATTGAGTTTGTCCATCCATAATTTTTTAGTTGGACTATTGGGACCCTTATAATGTCCTCATGAAACTCCTTTTTTTAGTTAAATTTATTTTATTTTTGAAAATGTCTTTTTTATTTTTCAAATACACTTCTAATTTTCCATTTAATTTTTTTATTGTTAAACTGAAAGCAGTATTGTGTTATTTTTCATTTCATTTCTAATCTTATTATTACCTAACACACAAATTAAAAAATTTTTTTAGGTGATGAATTTTTGAATGTGAATCATTAGCTTAAATTACACATATTTTAAAATTTTGAAAGCAATCTTAAAGTACAAAATATTTAATCAATAAGAGTTATGAAAAAAAAAAGATTATTCTAAATTTATACAATTTGTTGTATATATGAATTTTTTTAATTTTTTCAAATACACTCAACTTATTATTCTCCAAAAAACAATATGTATATTTATTTTAATTTAATTTTTCAATTAATTATGATTAAAATATTATCAATTAATTAAATAATTAAATATATTTATATTCCCAATATCAAACAACCACTAAGGTGAAATGTTAGAACAACAAAAAAGTTGACACTCGGCAATGTTTGGATATATTTTAAAATATCGAAAAAGTTTCGGATTAGTTTAATTAAACAACAAGGGGTTTCGTGCAAGTCACTATAATTTTAAGGGGAAATCAATTTTAGGTATTTTGAGTCTTGACCAATTCTTCTCAGCACTTTAAATGGACCATCGGAAGTTTGGAAAATTTACCTTGTCGAAATTTACCTTAAAATCCGAAACTTTTTCGATATTTTAAGGGGAAATCAATTTTAGGTATTTTGAGTCTTGACCAATTCTTCTCAGCACTTTAAATGGACCATCGGAAGTTTGGAAAATTTACCTTGTCGAAATCTTTTTCTTTTATGGGACAGTACTAAACTTTTCTTAAGCCTCCTCGATTATGTAATCCAAAATACAAGTGACAAACGTTCATTGTGTGTATTTTTATGCATAACTATTTGTCAATTGGAGCATGTTATTGGTTTGGTCTTTTGTTATGAAAATAAGAAGTCAAAATGATGGATTCATCTGCACATTAGTATCAGAGAGGAAATTTCATTAGTTTTCTGCATTGTGATGGCAATGGGTGAGGTCGGATGCCAAAGTTCCTCGATTCCCACCCCGTTTAGAATTTGTTTCTTATTTCCTACTAAATTTAGTAAAAATAGAGATAGAGAATCCTCAAGTGAGACTAATTTATTCACTCTCACTTTGTTTTCCATTTACTTATTTTATATCTTATTTTTTATGTACTATTTTTGTGAAATATAAATGAAAATGACTCAAATTAAAACATCGCTAACATATTATAAAATATTTAAATTATTAAAAATAGAGAAACTTCTCAAACATATTATAACCATACCTTGAATGCATATAAAAAAATATAAAAATATTTGGATAAATAATAGTTAAAAGAATATTCATATTTTACGTATATGTAAATTGAGATGGGGTGGAATGGAAATTACAAAACCAAACCCTACCCCACTAAAATCTTTAGAATTAATTTTCTCTCGTTCCTCGTCCCATCCCAAAAACTCATCAAAATTCAACAGACTCCAACTCTATAGAAGATTTTGCATCCCTACTTATGGACTCGGAATGCATCAAAACTTTCTGACGATTGATTTGGTAGCGTAAAATTATTATGTTAATAGTGGCACAAAAATGGGCTGGGTCTTGGGCTATGCAAGTACAAGTAGTTAATTGCCGCCGGGCTTATTCTGTAGAGAAAATGTAAAGAGTGAAGCCATTGGCACCCCTACATTGTTCTTACGAAACCTCACTTTAATAAAATTACAATTAAAAACTATTAAAAATTAAACACTTATAGATTTTTTTATAGTAAATTACTTAATTCATAATTAATCCTTTTTAAAAAAAATCTATATCTTATTTCCTATTTAACTAGAATAAATTGTATAAATTTAAAATAATCTATTATTTTCTTTTGATTTCTTATTGATTAAATATTTTTATACTTAAAATTGTTTTGAAATTATAATTTGAAATATGTGTTATTTCAGTCAATTATAAACACTAAAAAACTTATAACTCATATAACTTTTTAATTTGTGTGCAAAGTAATAATAAAATTGAAAATAATTAAAAAAATAGCACAATAATGAGTTTTAACAATAAAACAAATCAAATGAAAATTGAAAATTTAGAAATCTATATCTAAAAAAAGGGGGCATTTTCAAAAATAAAATGAATATAACTAAAAAGGGGGTTTTATGAGGAGATCAAAGGTGTGCCAATAGTCCAACTCAAATGTAAATTGCTTGCATTAATTGCATACAACAATTTTGACATAACATCATAAAACGTTACTAGCTTTTTTTTGCACTATCTTGATGAATTCCCTTTGAATTTTTCCTTTCTTTTGCTAACATAACCATATTCATTTATGTCTCAATTAAGTATTTTATTAAAAGGTTTTCCATTGTTTGAAATTTTCTTTCTAACAAATTCTTTAAATACTTTCTCATCTATGTTAACTGTCTGTATTTCTATTTGTGATTTGATTGCGGTCCAAAATTTATAAAAGAAAAAAATGGAGAACATAAACATTGCATCAGTGATGATGTTTTTGCTTATGATGTTATGCTTTTTATCAAACAAACCTGGAATAGTAGGGGTTAGAGGAGAAGAAAATGATCTGATTGAGGCTAATTGCAGAAAGACTTCGTATCCAGATCTATGTATCAAGACTTTAAGGTCAAGTCCAGGAAGCTCCGGTGCAGATGTCAAAGCTCTAGCTCACATCATTCTTGAATCAGCATCAGCATACTGTAATGATACGTACGAACAAGTCAAGAAGTTGCTTAATGAAACCAAAGATAAGGCTATGAGAAACTGCCTGGATGTTTGCTTTCAAGTTTATGATCTAGCTATCTATGAAATCCCCACGGCTATAAAATATCTGGAGAGTGGTGATTATGACTCTGCCGTCCAATATGCAAATGATGGAATAATTGAAAGTGACACTTGCGAAAGTTCTTTTCCGGAATTTCCAGAAATTCCGAAGTCGCCTCTTACTGATAGAAATAACGGTTTGACTAACCTTTGTACAATAGTTTTGGATATGATCAACTTGTTAAAATGATAACCTGGTGTAATCCAAAATAAATAAACAAATCAAGAATAATACAGCTATTCTATCATGTCGAGTGTGTACATAATTAGCGATTTTTATGTTGATAGGTCACTTGAGTTCAAATTTTAAGAGGTAAGGTGTTTAAAAGAAATTGATTTGGGTTTTGCCAATACGAATTCTATATACTAAAAGATTAAAAATAATTAATTTTTTATTTATAGAGGTGGGCATGGGTTGTGTTTGATGGGGTTTGTGAAAATTGGACGCAATACACTATTGTTGGATTGAGAAAAAAAATCAATCCAACCCAACTAAATAAATGTATGTATGTATGTATGTATAGACACACATGTATAGAGTCATAGAGTTTTTATTTTTATTTTTATTTTGAATTATGTTATGAAAAAGTTATTATCTAATAAGGGATCCCTTAGTTTAGTAAAGTAATAAATAAACTAAAAGATAGAAAAATGTATCCTCATTGGAACATTTCTAATTATGTAATGAAAAATTAAAGTAAGAGACAAATTAAAAAACAAGAAAAATATACACTATAATGCCCTATATTTGTTCTAAATTGTATTGAAATGTGTGTTCTTCTTATCTTTTATCCCTTGTTGGAGTATTACTCTATCTAAACACACACACAAAAATTTCTTTTACTTTATTAAAGTACATGAAAACTTTTAAATTATGTGGTTTAATAGCGTATAAGCATAATACTATTAAATCATATAACTTAATAACTTTCCTGTTCTTTAATAAAGTACGAGAATTCTCGCAAGATAATTTTTTTTTTGTGTGTGTATGTGTGTGTGTATATATATATATATATATATATATATGATTTAATAGTGTTACAATGTTATAAACAATTTTTGCAACGTTGTAAAGTAGTTTACAAAAGTTAACTTTTTCTAATGATGAAGATGTTGATGCTAAAATCTGCTCGCCTTGTGTTGCCTAAATCAGCTCGCCTTCAGGCCGACCAGATTCTTTCACCAACGTATATGTTGTCAACTGTTGCCCAAAATACCGTGGTTGGAATCACCCTTCTTTTTCTCACTAGACCTGCGTTCACCAAAAACGGATCAGAGTCGCCGGTGGTTTTGCCGGCGTAAACCCTCCGATGCCTAAGTTAGCTCAAGGCGTATACGGGAAAACAATGCACTTTAAATCTAAGAATGGTTTCTAAATTGCTTGGAATTTGTGTAAAAAATAGCCTGATCGCAATTTGGCAGCGTTTCCCCTCTCTTTTTTTGTCTTACCCCTTCTTCTTCCATCTTTGCTTCTTTTATAGCCGCCCCCTGTGTTTGGTTTTCCGTTTACCCTTTCCCCCCCCTTTTTTCGGGTAGTGACAGCCCTTCGTGAGGCTCTAACTGCCACATTGAGGGCAAACGTGGATCCCGCGCGTTCTTCAGCGGTTATGGGAAAAGCGCAACTGTCGCGACTCTATGGGATCGTGCTCCCGCTTTCTTAGGGATGAGTATTGGCTCTGCATATATCCCTGGTCGGTATGTTTCCCTGGTCGGCTCGTGTATGTTTCATGTTCTGCTTTGCCACTTGGCTGAAGTGATCCATGCCGAGGCGGAAATAGCAGCATGGCCGACCTGGTGCTTTTATGTACTCAACACCAGTCCCCCAGTTTCTGGTCTGGTGAGTGAAACGAGTTAAGAGTAGAAACTGATGGTTAAATCTCGTCGACCCGGGGAGCTTCTCATCTGGCCTTATTTTTATTGGGACGGACCTGAATATGGGCCTAAATGAACGCGTCCGTTGCTCGCCTGGGCTTAAATCTGTCCAGGCCCCTTGTAACGGTTAGTGATGTGGCGTTTCCCGACTCTTCGTATTTGAAATTTGAAACGACGGGCTATCTGTCCTCGATATCCGGTGAGTGAGCTGGCATCCCTATCTCTTAAATGCTTCCATTTTTCCCTTTTCATTTATAATCCCTAGAATTTCACCTTCATCGTTTTGTTACTCATTTTTCCGTCGTTGGCTAACCTCCTCTCTGAACTTTTGCTTGCATTTCTTGTGTCTGCAGTATCCACTCTCGACCGCGCCATCAGTGCCAGTTCAATCCAGGTATTGCCTTTAACTTCTCTTCTGATTGTTGTTGATTGGGTTTTGTGTTCCCCTTTTCGTGTCCATATACTTCGAGTTTTCTTTGTCTTCTTTTGGGATTTCGGTATGTCAAATCGGAAGAGGAAGTTGATTGTTGATGAGAGTGACGAAGAAACAGGGGATTCAGACTTTGATTTGCCCATTCCCACTGATTTTTTGAACCCCTCTAGTAGTGTAGGCCCTTCCCGTGTTAGGGATACCCTTGTGTACCCACGTCCTTTGGCTGTTTCTCCCCCCTCTGAGCTTGAGCTAGTAGGGAATAGAGGTGGGCCTGCGTCGGGCTCTGGTGAGGACCATAGCCTTGGTGGGGTGAGAGCCCCTGAAGGAGTTGGTGATGGTGAGGGGAGCAGTTCCGGGCCGAGCAGACCCCCTCTCAGAAGGAACCTTGGTCATAGGGTAGAGGCGGATTCTTACCCTATTGACCTCATAGCTTGCGCCACCACCCAAACTGATCTGTTCAAGCTTAGGAACCTTTACAACATTCCTGAAGATGTTCTCATGGCGGTTCCTGGGAAGGGTGATGTTCCTAGTCGGCCTCCGCGGGGGTTCGTGACGATGCACCTGGAGAGTTTCCGATTAGGAGCTCGGCTGCCCCTACAACGCTATTTTGCAAAGATACTGGGTAGCATGCACCTGGCCCCTGGTCAGCTATATCCCAACGGGTGGAGGGTTCTTTCAGCTATGTATGTACTGTGGGATAGATGCGGATTAGAGGAACCCTCCTTTGCTGAAGTGAAGCACCTATACCAGCTGAGGAGCAGCCCAAAGGAGGCGGGCTGGTATTACTTCATGTCGAGCTCTGCGAAGAGGAAACCAATCACCGGCTTCCCCTCTTCGTGCAAAAATTGGAAAAACAAATTCTTCTTTGCTGGGGGGAACTGGTGTCCTGCAGTTCGTTCGTTGGGTGGTGATATTTACCTTCCAACACACTTTGTCACCCCAGGTCGTCCATTTTGCCTAGATTCTTAACCAAATCGCCACTTAATGGGTTTTTAACCTTTTTTGTTATTTCAGAGTCGTGGGGTTTGATCGAGGGGCTTGAGGACCGACCATTGCTCCAGGTGGAGACTGCACTGGTGAACGCGTCTAACTGTCACGACCTTCTGTCCTCCACAAGCCTGGTCGGGTCGCGTTTGGTGGACGTAGCAGCTGGGATGGACAACAAGATCCTCAGTGCGATGAGCAGAAAGCGTGGTCGGGCACCGAGCAGCTCCAGCAACCCTCCTCCACCTCCGAAGAAAGCCAGTGCTGGACCCTCAAAGGCCCCTGTTCCAGCTCTGCCCTCTCCTCCGTCCCGTAAGAGTGTTGGGGAGAGAGTTATCGATAAGAGTTCCGAGGTCAGCACACGCTCTGGGGGCCGATCCTCCCCTCTCCCGGCTCGTGATTAGGGTGATTACTTGACCCCGTATCAAAGGGACTATGGGAAGTCGGTGGGACCGAAGATGGTCCAGGACATTGAGAGCATGGACCTCCATGAACTGGCGGGTTCTGTCCAAAGGGTCTCCTTCAAGTTGTCCACCCTCGTATCTTGCTACAAGAATAGGGTCACGCGTCAAGAGAGGAGAGTCCAAGCTGAGAACCAGGACTTGAAAAAGAAAGCCGAATCTGCTGATCGCTCCAAGGAGAAGCTGGCCGAGCTGAATAAGCAGATTACGGAGCTAGAGGAGAAAGTTGCTGTTGCTGAGTCCACTTCCTCCAAACTTGAGGGCGAGTTGGGTGACCTGAAATCTGATCTTCAGGTGACCCAAAGTGAAAGGGATACTCTGAGGACCGCCCTTGAGGGGGAGATCAAGACCCTGGGTGAGCAGTTAGCTGAGGAGAAAGGCAAGTCCGCTACTGCGGAGGATCGGCTGGATGCCGAGTATGATTCTGGGGTCGCTTTCTCCTATAAGTGTATCATGTCTGTGTTAAAGGGGGAATATCCCGAGCTGGACATGAGCAAGCTGGAGGCTGGAGTACAGCGGTATATGGCGGAGATCGGCCAGGTAGATAGTGATCAGGGAGGGCAGGATCTGGCGGAGGTCCCCGTGGATGGGGTGCCGGAGGGGGAAGACGGGGGACGTACCTTTGAAGTGGGACAAGGGTCTACGCCTCAGCCTCCCCGGTTTGCTGATCCTCCATCCTCAAAAACGGCTGACCCCTCACCTATTGAGATGACCGATCCTCCACCTGCTGAGCTGGTTGATCCTGCTCCTGCTGGAGCCGTTGACCCTTGTAATCCTTAGGCTTATTTTGTATAGACTTAAAACTTTCATTCGTTTTGTAATCGATTGAACATTTATGCATATTTGGATGCTCTTTATTGGCTTCTTTGTCTGATTTTTGCTCACAAACTGTTCTTACGAAATAACCGCACACCTTATCTGATTTTGCCCGCTAGTTCCTTAGTGGACAGAGTAGGTGTAGGTATTTACTTGCCTTAGAAAGATTGTTGTAGAATTAGCTGCTGGTCTTTCGCTGACCGAGCAGAAATAGGCACTTGCTTGCCTTAGTAAAACTTTTGTAGAATTAGCTGCTGGTCTTTCGCTGACCGAGCAGAAATAGGCACTTGCTTGCCTTAGTAAAATTTTTGTAGAATTAGCTGCTGGTCTTTCGCTGACCGAGCAGAAATAGGCACTTGCTTGCCTTAGTAAAACTTTTTAATGGGCTTGTTAGCAGAAAGGTTCCATACTGAATTCATCTTTATTAAATTTCAAGTGCGTTACAGAAGTGTGGGATACATGCGTGTGCCACAAATCACTGTGTTCATAACTGAAACCATTTATCAAGATGAAAATCAGTAGAACAAGTTACTTACTGGAAATACTTTTTTAAGTACTCGGCGTTCCATGACCTCTTCACTTCTCGTCCGTCTGGATACGCCAGCTTGTAAGCTCCTGGTCCAGTTGCTCGTATCACCCTGTACGGGCCTTCCCATTTTGGACCAAGAACTCCATGGTTGGGATCCTTTGTGTTTTGGCTCACCTTCCTGAGTACCCAATCTTCTGTTCGGAACTGCCTCACGCGTACGTTCTTGTTGTAATAACGCATGACCCTTTGCTGACACTGAGCCACTTTCTGTAATGCCCCTTCCCTTTTCTCCTCCAGCAGGTCCAGGCTCAAGCAGATCTGCTCGCCATTTTGCTCCTCATTGAAGTATTCCGTCCGATGTGTTCCTACTCCAATTTCTGCTGGGACTACCGCCTCATGACCAAAAGCTAAAGTAAACGGGGTTTCCCCTGTAGCGGTTTTGTGAGTTGTTCGGTAAGCCCACAATACCCCTGGTAACTCGTCGACCCAAGCTCCTTTCTTCTCTCCCAGTCTAGTCTTCAGGAGTTTCTTTATCACTTTGTTGGCTGCTTCCACTTGTCCGTTTGCCTGAGGGTGTGCGGGGGTGTAGAATTTCAGGTCGACCCCTAGGTTTCGGCAAAACTCTCTGAAGTTACTGTTGTCAAACTGCCTCCCATTATCTGTGATGATGGTGTAAGGGATTCCATATCTGCAGATGATATTCTTCCAGATAAAATCCGTTGTCTTTCTCTCCGTGATCTGGCTAAGGACCCCCATCTCCACCCACTTGGTGAAATAGTCTACTGCTACTATTGCATGGGTTGCCGCTCCTCGGCCCTTCGGTAACGGACCAATCAGGTCGATTCCCCATTGTGCGAAAGGCCATGGGGATGTCATAACGGTCAGCTTTTCTGGGGGTTGTGTGGGGACCTCAGAAAAGCTTTGGCACGTTTTGCAGTTTTTTGACATCTTTTTTGCATCCTGGTGCATGGTCGGCCAGAAGTACCCTTGCCGAAGTGCCTTGAAAGCTAAAGTTCTCGCTCCCGAGTGATTGCCGCAAATTACTTCATGAATCTCCCTTAGTACATAATCTGCCTCCTCATCATCCACACATCGCAAGAGGGGTAAGGTGAACCCTCGGCGGTACAGCACTTCGTCTAGTAGTGTGTACCTCGCTGCTCGGCATTTTAACCTTCGTGCTTGCCTTTTATCCTCAGGCAATACTCCATCACGGATATACGCGCGAATCGGGTCCATCCAGGATCCTCCAGTGCTCACTCTCATCACTTCCGCTTCCTCTTCTATGCTCGGTGAGGTCCTTACTTCTAGTGGAACCGACTTAGGTAATTTCGGGTCTGCAGTTGCAGCCATCCTGGCCAACATATCGGCTCGGTAATTTTCATTCCGGGATATCTGCTTCACCTCCACTTCTTGGAAAAGCCCGACCATCTGCTTCGCCTTCCTCAAATAAATGCCCATTTTCTCTCCCCTTGCCTGGAACTGATCATTGAGCTGGTTGCATACCAATTGTGAATCTGCTCGAATTTCTACCCTCTCTGCTTTTAAGGCATGTGCGAGTTCGAGCCCGGTGATAAAGGCTTCGTATTCTGCTTGGTTGTTTGTGAGCTGAAACTCAAACTTCACTGCATACGTTATTTCGGATCCTTCTGGGCTCCGTATTACAACTCCTGCTCCGGATCCTTGCTCACTACATGATCCGTCAACCATTACTAACCACACCCCTTCTGTTTTTTCCTGCTCCAACGGTTGCTCCTCCCGATATCTTTCCCCTGGCTCCGCTCGGTCTACCATAAATTCTACCAGGGCTTGGGCCTTGATTGCTCCTCGGGGCCTATAAGACAGGTCAAATTCGCTCAGCTCTACTGACCATTTTACTAACCGACCAGACGCATCTGGTTTTTGAAGCACTTGCCGAAGGGGCTGGTCAGTCATTACAACGATCTGGTGGGCTTGGAAATATGGTCGGAGTTTGCGTGCTGCCGTTATCAGAGCCAGCGCCCATTTCTCCATGAGCGGATACCTGGTTTCTGCGTCTACCAGGGCCTTACTCGTGTAGTATACCAGGTGTTGCTTCCCTTCTTCTTCCCTGACTAAGACCGAGCTGGTAGCCCATTCGGAAATTGCTAAGTACAAAAACAGCTGGTCACCTTCTCTGGGAGTTGACAGTAACGGTGCACGGGCCAGATATTCCTTCAACTGCCCAAATGCCTCCTCGCACTCTGACGTCCATTCCATCTTTCTCCCTTTCTTTATGATTTGGAAGAAAGGGTGGTATTTATCCGTGGCCCGCGAGATAAATCGGTTCAATGCTGCCAGCTTCCCTGTAAGGCTCTGCACCTCTTTAACTGTCCGCGGAGATTTCATATCGATAACTGCTCGTATCTTTTCGGGATTGGCCTCTATCCCTCTGTGGCTTACCAGGAATCCCAGAAATTTGCCCGAGCTGACCCCAAATGCGCATTTCTCCGGGTTTAGTTTCATCTCATACTTCCTCAGTAACTCAAAGGTTTCTTCTAGATGCTTCACATGATCCCTCGGCTCTTTAGACTTCGTAATCATGTCATCCACATATACCTCCATAGTGTGTCCAATCAATGGTTTGAAGATCTTGTTTACCAACCTTTGATAGGTGGCTCCTGCATTTTTCAGGCCGAAAGGCATTACCCTGTAGCAAAACAAACCCATGTTAGTTATAAAGGCAGTGCTTTCCTCATCCTGCTCATCCATGGGTATCTGGTTGTATCCAGAAAAGGCATCCATGAAGCTGAGCAGACCGTGACCTGCTGTTGAATCCACCAACTGATCTATTTTCGGTAGGGGAAAACTGTCCTTCGGGCATGCCTTATTGAGGTCCGTGAAGTCCACACACATTCTCCATTTCCCGTTGGCCTTTTTTACCAGGACTACATTTGAAATCCATTCTGGGTACTTGGCTTCCCTTATAAATCCTGCTTTCAACAGCTTTTCCACCTCGGCGTTTATGGCCTCGTACCTCTCCGGGTTGAAACACCTCCTCTTCTGTCTCACCGGCCTTGCCCCCTTCTTGATTGCCAACTTGTGGCAAGCTACCCCACGATCAATTCCGGGCATATCTTCATGAGACCAGGCAAATATATCTGCATGAGACTGTAGGCACTTTATCAGCTCGCCTTTTACTGCCCCCACCATTCCTGACCCGATCTTCACTACTCTGCTCGGGCTGCTTCCGCTTATCACAACTTCCTCCAGTTTTTCCACAGGCTCTTGGCGGCCCTTTTTGGACTCTCATCGATTATCTAGAGAAGTGACCTGCAGTGTCTCCTTGGCCGCTGTAGCATAACAACTCCTTGCCATCCTCTGGTCGCCTTTTATTACGCCAACCACCCCATTTACTCTGTATTTCAGCGCCAAGTAATGCGTGGAGATAACGCATTGGCTTATCCTCATGAATGGTCTCCCCAGTATCATCTGGTAAGGGCTTCTTTCCTCTACCACGATAAAATCCAACATCATCGTTCTTTCAAATGGTTTTGTTCCCATAGTGATTGGGAGTTCGATGATCCCCATGGGAGTGAGCCGTCCCCCTCCAAATCCCTTTAAGGATGTATTTGTCCGCTCCAATTTCAAATCTGCAATCCCCATATCATCTAAAGCTGACTTAAACAGGATGTCAACCGAGCTGCCTGTGTCTACTAGTATTCGTCGCAGTTCTGTACCGGCTACCATTGCCCGGATCACTAATGCGTCCTCATGCGGATACAAGATACCTTCCTCATCGTCATCTGTCCACATAATTGGAACTTGCCGCACTTTCGCCTTCTTGGATGCCGGCAAATTAAAAAGCACTTCTTTGCTAGTCAAGGCATATCTCCCATAGTTCTTCCGTGCCCTGTTCGAATCTCCAGCCAATGTTGGCCCCCCTGCTATTACACGGATAGTTGGCTGTTCACGTTCCAGGCTTACCTCTGCTCCTTCATCTCGCGTGTATTGTAATTCAATGACGGGGGACACTCCATCTACATATTCGTCCAAATAACTGTTTCTCACCAAATCCTCCACCTGAGTTTTCAGGTCACGACATTGGCTGATAGTGTGACCATGAGTGTCGTGGAATTTGCAAAATTTGTTTTTGTCCCGTCGGTGAGCCGGTTTTGTTATAGGGGCTGGAGGGTACAGTAGGCCTCTTCCCTCGATCCTCTTATATAATTCCTCCATGGAGATCTTCAGTGGAGTGTATTGTCTATATGTCAAGCTCTGGTCTATCAGTTGAACTGCTCGGCTGTCATGGCTGCCTCCTCGGGCTGGCACAGTCGCTAACTGTTCTGGTCGACTCACCCTGGAATTGGTTGCATGTAATGCTCTGGGAGTGTTGTGATAGGGGTGGGCAGCCACCTGCCGGAAATCTCGTTGCCGATCCGGAAATGGGGGGCGCGGAGGTTGAGCCCGGCTGTGCTGGAGCTGTTGTAATCTCGGCGTTATAGGGTAAGGGCGGGACCGAGCTGATATTCCGCCCATCACCGAAGATTCTCCCGCTCGTTTTCCCGTCCCGCTCCCTGTCGGGACTCTCCGTTCCTTTCGCCTCAGCTCGTCCAGCTGTTCACTTTTTATTCTTGCCGATTTCTCCTCTTCAATTTCTACATCTCTCCTCGCCTGCTCATACCCCGACGAATAATTTTGTACCAGGGGACTTCTTAAGTTATACCACAGTCGGCCGATTCTTACACCTTCTTTCAGTCCCCTCAGCGCCTGCGGGTGATTAAAAGCCCCTAGGTCCAGCACGGCTCGATGATATCGTTTTACAAAATCCCGAAGGGATTCATGTTCTTCTTGTTTCATCCCCATAAGTTCCATCATGTCGTCCTCTGGGGTCACTGATCCTCGGAACTGCTCGGCCAACTCCTGGCACATCTGCCCATACCCCTTTATACTTCCTCGGGGCAGCTTGCGGTACCATTCTCGGGCTCATCCCTCTAATGTCAACGGGAATACTCTGCACCTCTGGGCTGGTGTCAGCCCCTGTACACCCGTCATGTCGTTGAAGCGTTCAATGTGCACCAGCGGATCGCTTCGCCCGGAGTATTTGAGGTCGGGAAAGCGGAAATCTCTTGGAATTATTGTACCCATGATCTCAGTTGATAGTGGAGATTTTTCATCTAGCATTATCCTCCAGCTTGGGGGCTTCCTCTTACCCTGTATCTCCTCTATCACTCGCGCCAATCTGCGCACCTCTCCCTCCAATTCTACAGCACGGTCAGGATCACGTGCAGCTAACTGATCTCGCTCCTTCTCGGCATTCTGCAACCGCTGTCTTAACTCTCCTTCTTCAGTACTGGCCCCTCGGTCATCAGCTTCCGGTGCTAGCCTGAGGCGGGGTTGGTTCCTCCCTTCATCCGTTGGTTCTCCAGGAACCCGACCAATGCTTCTGTGAGGGTGCGCCCCATAAGGTTGGTCCGCCTGCGGAGGGGTTTCCTCGACTCTACGCCTCCGGAGGTTGAGTTCTGCTCCAACATCATCTCTCCTAACAGGGATTTCGCAATCCCTTCTCCGCTCATCTCTCAGTTCGTTCAGTATGGTAGCGAGGGTCTCCATTTGCTTCTCCATTCGTTCCAACCGATCTTGCGTCACCCTCTCTCGAGCTTCATTTGCAATTTCCCGAAGGGTGATTGTCTCCCCTGACTCAGTATCTTCCCTCGAAGTGCCTTTCCCTGGCAAATCCATGTCTCGTTGTTCGCTGTTTCTCCAGTAACTACGAATTTGGTGGTAGCTTTTTATTCACTCCCCACAGACGGCCCCAAAATGTTGATGCTAAAATCTGCTCGCCTTGTGTTGCCTAAATCAGCTCGCCTTCAGGCCAACCAGATTCTTTCACCAACGTATATGTTGTCAACTGTTGCCCAAAATACTGTGGTTGGAATCACCCTTCTTTTTCTCACTAGACCTGCGTTCACCAAAAACGGATCAGAGTCGCCGGTGGTTTTGCCGGCGTAAACCCTCCGATGCCTAAGTTAGCTCAAGGCGTATACGGGAAAACAATGCACTTTAAATCTAAGAATGGTTTCTAAATTGCTTGGAATTTGTGTAAAAAATAGCCTGATCGCAATTTGGCAGCGTTTCCCCTCTCTTTTTTTTGTCTTACCCCTTCTTCTTCCATCTTTGCTTCTTTTATAGCCGCCCCCTGTGTTTGGTTTTCCGTTTACCCTTTCCCCCCCCTTTTTTCGGGTAGTGACAGCCCTTCGTGAGGCTCTAACTGCCACATTGAGGGCAAACGTGGATCCCGCGCGTTCTTCAGTGGTTATGGGAAAAGCGCAACTGTCGCGACTCTATGGGATCGTGCTCCCGCTTTCTTAGGGATGAGTATTGGCTCTGCATATATCCCTGGTCGGTATGTTTCCCTGGTCGGCTCGTGTATGTTTCATGTTCTACTTTGCCACTTGGCTGAAGTGATCCATGCCGAGGCGGAAATAGCAGCATGGCCGACCTGGTGCTTTTATGTACTCAACAGAAGAGTTAGTAATAGTACTTTTTTTTCTCTGTTTAGAAAGAATAGCAGGCTGCGTACCATATTCAGACTTAAAGCCAGGAAAAAACTAAACTTTAATATGGGTACAAGTGTTTTTTTATTTTTTATTTTTCATCTTTCAATATTGATAGGGTCGTCTTTGTCTTAGAAGAATGCTGAAATGCGCGTCGTCACGGACGTTATTGTAGGTAACAGGCCTGATGCGAGGAAAGTCTTGGCAATAGATGAGCGGCTTGCCCCAAGCAGGGCAGCCATAAAATCCTCAAATTTCCCAGCAGCAGCTAAATGCAACCATACTTACAGCTCCGATGCGAGGAAAGTTATGGCAACAGAGAAGCTGCTTGCCTCAAGCAGGGCAGCCATCAAATCCTCAAATTTCCCAGCAGCAACTAAATGCAACCATACTTAGAGCTGACACTTGATAGGACCTAAATGAACAAAAAGCAAAAGAAGCTAACTGTGTTCAACTGTTGTGTAATACACGAAATTTTATTTTTGAAAAAATAAAAGATATGAGAGGAGGGCTCGTGTAGAAAATTTATTTCCTCATTAATTTAATAACTTTTGTTATACTTAATTAGGGTTCATAGGGTAATTTTGAAAAAAAAACTTAATCTTTCTAAAATTAATAGAGTTTTCTATAATTCTTTATAAATTCATACTTTTTTTTTAGGAGATAAATTCATACTTTTTGTTCACTCTTGCATTACCCCAAATTCACAATAGCATTTTTTTTTTTTTGGGCTCTCAGTCGATCTTTCTCTTATAATGGGAAAGACGTCTTATTTTTCGACAAAAATCACTAAGAAAGTGAAAAGACTAAAATACCATTAAGACAATTGGAATATTACAGTTAAACTTATTCAAAGTTATATGAATTGACAAATGGCAAATAGGATTGGATATTACAAATTCAGTTCTTCTTTTAACCCACTGCATTCCTGGCAACTAATTTCTTAACTAGGGTAGCTCAATGCCTTGTTAACAATATCTGCTCCAATCTAACAATTATTCATTGAAAACAACAGGACGTACGACGTAGATGTAGTCATTATGCATTTATTTTGGATCGCCTTTTGCTCATCATTGTCTTCAATATTTATGAATGGCATCAGCATTTGCATGAATCCACTGCTCTATACTGCTGCCCGGAAATGCTTTCATTTTTTGAATAAAAGCATGAATTTGCACGGATATAAAGATGGACTAAACTTTTATTTGGTATCTGTTTCTGGAAGAAAGATATCAATAAAAACATGTGGAAATGAAATTTGATGAATTAGATAAATCAGTGAAAACATGTATACTTAAATGGCAATATTTCAATTCACAAATAAGCTTCTCTGTTTTGTAGTTCAGCTCTATTGACCGCATCAAATGATATATTTTAATACCAGAGCAATTTGGTTGGCCGGATCAGTTAAGAGAACAAAGAAAACAAAAGGCATCCGCAGAACGGCACAGACTCCAACTACTCGACTCAAAAGCCAAATTAATTAAAGTTGAAAGAAAACAAAAAGCATCCTTCTTGACAAGCCAATTTACCTCGTTTGACATCAACCTGAGTTCAGCCACCACAGCTTTATTCAATGGACTTCGGACCAACTTGTCTCACCAATCTAGATCATCATTCCTGTTATAGAATTAGATTAGAGAACGTTATTCTTAATTAGATTACAAACAACAACAAAGCAAACTAGAACAGGAGAATAAATTACTTGTGGGTTGATTGCGCTGCAGCCGCGTAAGAATTCTTTCAAGGGCCTCCTTTCATATAATGACGTTGGGAATGTGAGATATCTTAGGCCAGTCTTCTCCTCTCCCCTTTCTGTAACGTTCTTCTAGAATATCACATAACAAAATTCGCAATTCTTTCAATGTTGTCGTTTGGTGAAAGTGGTCGGGAAGCGCCTTTAGTTTGCCGCAAATAAAAATTTGCAAGGAAGAAAGACAAGGCATAATGAAGATGTTCCCTGTAATCCTATAATCCCACTCTTCCAGTTCCTCCATTGTCCAAATTGTGAGAGACTTCAATTTGGGGAAGGCAATAACTGATGAAGAAGAAGATGAAGATGGGTCACTATCACTTTCTATTCCCAAAAATTCATTACCCACTCTTTTCACACACTCCAATTCGGATATGAAGAGCTTTCCAAGTGATGGCAATCTTCCTAAAGGAGGCAACTGCTCGCAATTTTTGCACTTGTCGAGCGTTAAACTCCTTAGATTGGTTAATGACATCATCCACTTAGGAGAAACAGCTTTGCCTCTGTATGAAACTATCAATAGTTCCTTCAAATTCAGGGGTGCAGGTTGTAGGACTTCAAGAAGTTGTTCATCATCCGTACTCTTCCTGCTTCCTCCTTCTTCTTCACTGTCAAACCAAAGTGACAAACTAATGAGATTTTTCTTTTTGTAAAGTTGTGATCTCTTAGCCTCACCCACATCTGACACATTACCCAGCCCACTTATACCACATTCTCGAAGGTGATCAAGGCTTTTTAGAGAGTCAAGCCTAGATGCTTTGCTACCGTCAAAAACTTCATTCACAACCAGCTTCTTTAATCTTCGAAGACCAGTTAATCTCGCAATCCCTGCAGGCATGTACCTTAATGATCTAGTGCCATGATTTAGTAAATGCCTCAGGTTTATTAGCTTCCCAATCCCTAGAGGTAATTCTGTAAGGTTCATACAATAACTAACGTTTAAATATTGTAGATTATATAACTCACACAGCGTCTTAGGTAGTTTCTCCATAGACTGACCAAACATATTAAGATACCTTAAATGTATCAACTTTTCTACATTTGCTGGAATCTCTTTAATCAAATTACTAGCCAGCCACCCATCACCAAAATCCAATGCCCTTAAACAGCTCAATTCACCAAATAACTCCTGCAGGAACGTAGTACTACACAATGAATAGTCAACATTTCTACCACGAATTAAGAGGCTACGCAGTCTCGTAACTCTACAAGCGGAGACATCTGGAAATGAAGCCCCATTCCACCCAAGATTGAACATTAAATGACAAACCTTCTCTCCAAGACAGTTTATGGTCGATTCTTCACCACCATTAATTTCAATTGACATACATTCATTCTGGCTTAGAAATTGTGCAAAATCATGTATTATGTCATGCATCTTGCACCTTATAATATTATTATCATCATCTTTCACAAATTCATGGAAGAAAGAGTGTGTAGATAAGATGGCTAAATAGTCTTCACCAATTGTCTCCATCTCTTCCTCTTCTTCGACTTTAAGGTAACCTTGAGCCATCCATAATGTAATTAGATCCTCCTTCTCTATACTGTAGTCTTTTGGAAAGACAGCACAATATGAGAAACATCTTTTTACTTTGGCAGGTAAGTCATTGTAACTCAACAACAATGGGGCTAGAAGACCTTTCTCAATCTCTTCTATTTTCCAAAACTCACTATTTAAGATTCTTTCCCACTCTTCCACAGTTTTTTTAGAGCGCATGAGACTGCCTAATATTTTTGCAGCCAGGGGTAAACCTTTGCACTTGCGTACAAGTTTTCGTCCAACTTGTTCTATTTTTTCACATTTCTCGATAGACCGACCAAAAATTGCCAACCGCTTAAACAATGACCAACATTCCTCCTCAGCTAATTCCTTAACAGCGATAATATATGTGGATCCCATCATGCTTGCAACTGACTCCTTGCGTGTGGTAATTAAAATTTTACTTTCTCGGAGACCATTCTTTAGGAAACAAAAGAATGGCTGCCATTTAATATAATCTCCATCCCACACATCATCTAAGACAAGAAGAAATCTCTTCTCTGTGATAGATTCATAAATGGTTTTAAGAAGAGATTGGAATTCCGCTAAACTAGAAGCAGAACCACCCAAAGCTTCGATGATGGCTTTGGCAACCCTAAACTCCTCGAAATTGTCTGATACACACACCCATAAAATTTTGTCAAACTTTCTTTTAACCTCATCATTATTACAGGCTACTTGTGCAAGCGTAGTTTTACCCATGCCTCCCATACCAACGATCGAGATGATATGAAAGACTTTTTCTTGGTCACTACTCTCACACAGCAGCTTGCTTAAGAGTTCATTCTTCTCACCAACTCTACCACAAATCTCTTCCTCATCAATCAAGGAGGTGCTCTGAACTCGTCCTGGTCTCTCACGAGTACTGTTACTCCCATTCTCAACAAACTTAAACATATCTTTTTCAGTGGCAACAGCATCTATCTTTTTATTGATTTCTTTGATCTTGACAGCTATGTCATGACGTAGAATGATTTTTTTGAAACCAATGCTAGAGGCTGGGATGCAGGAACATACCTGCTTCTGAGAAGCATGACCGTTCTCCTTCATTTCCATTTTGCGTCTCGCGGTGATCCACTCATCCAACACATCTTCAATGTCGCAAGAAGCCTCCTTGAGCCGATCGAGCCAAAGTTTAACAGCTTTGTCCTTCACTTGCCTTTCCTCTGCATCATCGATCACAGCTCGAATGGCTTGAAGATGGCTGGTCAGCTTTTTAACTTCTTGTTCAACACCCGTAACTAACTTCACCGGTTGTGTCACCTCTTGAGCAGCAAAGGAAATCAGCTGCTGCAGGAGAGGGGAAACGATGGCATCAACCATGATGGCTTCACCTGCTGAATAATTTTGGATGTCGAAAGAGGAGATAAATTGATAGCTAACTGAAGGAGACTGATTAATGGAAGGAGATGTATTATTTGTGTTTTGGAATATGCACTCCAGCCTTTTGCATTCTTTTGTATATACTGCAGGAGCATGTGCAATTATGCAAAGGAGTCCCCACCTGTAGGTGTGGAGCTTTTCTTCATGACCACATAAAATAGCAACAAGCTATTTTTATTATTACAACTAAAGCTAAGATTAAAGCAAGGGACACGGAGTTCCCCACACGGTCGCCTTTGGGAAAAGTGAATGAAAATTATCATGCAGTGATAGTTTTGAAAGGTAGTGGTTCTCTTGTAGACTTGTAGAATCCATCGTCCTATTTTGAATTAAATATCTTCCAATAATTATACAGTAACTACAGTCAAGCCACGTTCAATTTTACCACATTACCCCTCTTAATTGCTTCCATCTGCTTCACCTCAATTTCAAGAAATTGTTTTCAACTATTTCTCCTCAACTTGAAGAGAAGCCACAGGCTGCAGAAATCTTAGGAATTTTTTGCTTACCATATTTGCAGATATCTATGCTTCATGTAATTTTTTTTTTTTTTTTGTGGAACCACACATTCTTTCAAATGAATAAATAACAGGCAAACAAATGATTTCTTGATGCCTTTTCAATTACTTGGAGAATTGTTTGGAGCAAAATATTTCAATTAGGTCAAGATCAAAATGGCTCAAGTATAAAAATAAAAACCAATATTTAGTATGAAATTTAGCATTACATGCACCCAGTTAGTTTTAAAAATTTACAATGAGAGAGTGAATGAGTGAGTCAACTACTCCGACGTTGGATATTTTGTGTATATTAAGAAAATTACAGCAATGATTGATCGCAACAATTATAAAATTGAATTTTTTTTTTATCATGTAACAAAAAATAAATCTGTGCTTTTACGTTACATCGAACTTCAGGAAAAAATAATTATTTATTAATATTCTTTAAAGTTTTAAACAGTATTAGGATGGAACATGCAAGTGGAAATGTGATAAAGTTCTTAAATATCTAGTGGACAGCAGAAAAAGCCAAAACATTTTATGTAATTTTATAGAAAGTGAAACGTTATGTCAGTGGATATTTTCCCATATATTTATATTATCATATTAAAAAAACGTAGGCGAAAGCCACTTTCTCCCATAGGGTCATTTGGAAAAGTAATATATGGCTCTCATTTCGTCCAAATTCATTCAGTTATTATGCATCGTTCGTGTGTGTATACACGCACATACATATAAATATCTACACACACATGTATATATATGTATATGGTACCTTCCCTTTTCCGATTGATAAAATTTTTATTATGCATATGATCGATCGTCGAGGTTCATTTCATAAATTCTTATTTATTTATAGGTTTTACCATTCACCACACATTTGTTAGCTAGATTTGTGGAAATATATATAAATTTTATATTTTAACTTTAAAATAATACGTTTGAAATTGAAGTGATGTAGATTTTAATCTGCAGTCTTTAATTGCGACCTATAAGCGTGTGAATGAGTGGTAAAACATTTGTTACCAGACAAAAATGAACGTTTTTTGGACATCTTGAGCTGGTATGTTTTCAAAGCAAAGTTAAAACACAGCAGTCCGAAACATAAACCAAATTGATATAGTGTTAGAAATAATTCATATAGCTTTCTTATTCTTTTTGTTTACCCATATTCATGATAAGAATGAGAAAAGTTGAATGATGTTGTAAAAGACAACTAACATGATGAAATAAGGCACGTCGAAAGACTGATAAGTTAAAAGGAAACAAGTACTGGGCATGCGTCTTCTGCTGCTTCAGCTGATACTTTTGAAAGCGAAAAACTTGTGAAATGTTGTGCGCGCGGAATGCGGAATCAAGCGCATTAAATAATTACTGAAAAAATAAAGGAAACAAGAATTTACGTAGTTCCGTAATTAAACCTACATCCACGGAGGTAAGAGAGAATAATTGTTTATTTAACAAAACAATTAATAGAATCTAATATTTGAGTAACGAATCTCACTTTCCAGAAACCCAAATATACCCAGTACTCTCACACTCTGCAGGAAAAATAAATTCCCCAGACACACTTCTCTCACTTCTCTCAAAAGCTTAGAAACTTATAAGCTTAACAATTTTGGGATGATTTCAAATGAATGAAATTCTTAGCTATTTATAGGAAAAATGTTGGCACTATGCAAAGAATAAAATAATTAAAAATATAATAAATAATTATTATTATTTTCAATCCATCCCCTTTTTCCATTCTTTCTTTTCGGCTTACAAAACCAAATTGGATTTTGCTTCTCCAAAGCTTGCATGCTAGCTGTTGCAAATTTGGTTTTGGCTGGCTGCTGCTGATTTTTCAACAATTCTCCACCTCGGCGAAGATTTAGTCAAATCTGAGCCGACTACCAACTAACCCTCATCCCCAAAGTGATCCTTCAATAAGGATCCAGAATGGCTGTGTCGATTCGACTACCTACGTACCCAAAATTTGGGATCAAGCCAACCGTAGTTTATAAACATCCCCCACATGATCCTCAAAAGGATCCACATTGGCTGCATCTATTCGACTGCCTACGTACCCCAAGGTTGGGATCAAGCCTACTGTAGTTCCAAACATCCCCCACATGATCCTCAAAAGGATCCACATTGGCTGCGTCTATCCGACTGCCTACGTACCCCAAGTTTGGGATCAAGCCTGCCGTAGTTCCAAACAATCCGTATAAATATTTACTCAATCTGTACACACGATTTTCCTTTTCCAACAACGTTGAAACCACAAGGCTGAATCATATAGAATTCCTCCTTCAAATCTCCATGTAAGAACGCTGTCTTAACATCTAACTGAGCCAACTCTAACTCATACTCTGCAACTAAGGCAAGTAGGATACGAATGGAAGTATGTTTTACAACTGGAGAGAAAACTTCATTGTAGTCAATACCTTCCTTTTGAGCAAAACCTTTTGCTACGAGCCTTGCCTTGTATCGAGGAGTTGTTTGATTCGGAGATCCTTTCTTTTTGGTGTAGATCCATTTATTGCCAATAGCCCTTTTCCCCTTTGGTAACTTTACAATTTCCCAAGTCTGGTTTTGATGCAGAGATTTCATCTCTTCCTCCATGGCTAGCTTCCACTGATCACTTTCACTGCTGCGTAATGCTTCACCGAAAGTGTTGGGGATGTCATCATCAATAACTAGAAGTACATAGGCTACCACCATATCTTTAGTAAGCCATCCGGGTTTCTTTATCTCTCTTCTTGGCCTCCTTGTTACTATAAAATCATCATTATCTACATCATCAATTGTTTCTTTATTTTGTGGGACATAAGAAGAAACAACTTTTTCTTCAACTCTAGGTGTCACCTCCATAGTTGAACCATTCATTGATGTAGAACTAACTGGTACATATGGAGTTACATCAAACTCCACCCGCTGCAATACCTCTGTGGTCTTGTTCTCCACCTGCTGAGAACTTGAAGCTTTCATCATAGAAACTTCATCAAATGTGACATCTCTGCTACACACAAACTTTTTATCTTCGAGATCCCAAAGCTTGAAGCCCTTTACTCCACCTTTGAATCCTATAAATATAGCTTTTCTAGCACGAGAATCTAGTTTACCATCTTTGACATGATAATAAGCTGGACACCCGAATACACAAAGGGAATCATAGTCTTGTGCATACTTTCCAGACCACATTTCCATAGGAGTTTTACCTCCAATTGCAGCAGAAGGCAACCGGTTTACCAAGTGACTTGCGTAGCTCACAACTTCAGCCCAAAACTTTTTATCTAAACCAGCATTAGATAACATACATCGTACCTTCTCCAGTAAAGTACGATTCATACGCTCAGCCACACCGTTCTGTTGCGGAGTATGTCTCACCGTGAAATGTCTTTGAATACCCTCGTTCTGGCATACTTGCAAGAATGGATCAGAAGTATATTCACCCCTATTATCAGATCGTAATACTTTGATCTTTCTGCCAGTTTGAGTCTCCACCAATTTCTTCCATTTCACGAAAATCTCTAGAACCTCATCCTTTGCTCGCATGGTGTACACCCATACACGTCTAGAGAAATCATCAACAAATATAACAAAATAATGGCTTCCACCAATTGATGCAGTCTTGGTTGGTCCCCATACATCACTATGAACATATTCAAAGATCTCACGAGTATCGTGATTAGCTGTACCAAACTTGACCCTTATTTTCTTACCTACTACACAATGCTCACAAAAATTTAATTTACAGGTTTTGGTACCTTTTAAGAGTCCATGCCTCATCAGAGTTTGCAAAGACTTCTCTCTTACATGTTCGACTCGTACATGCCATAGCTTGGTGGTGTCACTGTGCGCCTCAACAACATTTGCTTCATCAGTTGTACCTCCCTTCAAATAGTACAGATTGTGACGCTGAACCCCTTGCAGAATCACCATAGCCTCATGTGTAAACTTCATTGTGCCATTTTCAATGGTAACCTTGTAGCCTTTAGCTTCCAAAGCACCCACAGAAATTAGATTTTTCTTTATCTCTGGAACAAATCTAATCATTTTGAGTTTTCTGACCATTCTATCAAACATTTTGAGCCGAATTGTTCCTATCCCCATTGTGCGACAAGGTTTATCATTCCCCATCAAAACTGCACCGGATTCCAAATTACAAAAATCCGTAAACCATTCCTTAATAGGACACAAATGATAGGTTGCTCCAGTATCAAGTATCCACTCGCTCGAACTAGCCACACATGCTGCAGGAGTGATACTTAGTGAATAATCAGAATCGTCATCTTTCCGTGCCATGTTTGCTGCTGCTGGTTTCTTCCCATCTCTCTCTTGAGCCTTTAGACAATCTTTCCTCCAATGGCTCTTTTCATGACAAAAGGCACACTCATCACGAGCTAGATTTCTGCTTCTCGATTTGGATCGAGAATTCTTTCCACCACGTTTCTTCTTTTTCTCCATACGATCCCAAATTTCTTCATCATACAAGTGTCTTTTATTTTTCAGAACAACATCAAGATCGATTTGAATAAGGGCATCCATAACTTCGCGCCTCCACATGCCGAAGTTGATTTTCCCATCAAACTTTTCAACATCGATCTTCTGGCCTCTTATAATAGGTGCTGAATAGCGATTTGACAAATCTCGTCTCCCACCTGAAATGTCTCCTGAAATAGTCTCGGTAGATATCTCCCCAATTCTGAAAGTTTCACCTTCTACCATTTTCTCAACAAACTATTTCCACTTGAAAAACAGTCTCTATGATGTTAATTTCGCGTGAATAAATGCACCAGGAAAGTTCCCAGGAAACTGGACGAGAACCCGGTCCCAATTAAAAACCAGAATCCTTAGACTCTTATCGCCTTTTTTGACAGAACTTTCCTAAACATGCAAAAATACACACTACTTACAATAGACTGTCTCCCAAGTACAAATGGCCGTCTCCACCGTATTCGTGAATAGTACCACTGTGAACAGTACCATATACGTGAATAGTACTATATAGGAATAGTATCGTATACGTGAAGAATATCATATACGTGAACAGTACCGTATCCCCCAAGTACGAACTTTCGGCTCTGATACCACTTGTTGTGCGCGCGGAATGCGTAATCAAACGCACCAAATAATTACTGAAAAAATAAATGACACAAGAATTTACGTGGTTCGGTAATTAAACCTACATCTACGGAGGCAAGAGAGAATAATTGTTTATTTAACAAAAAAATTAATAGAATACAATATTTGAGTAACGAATCTCACTTCCCAGAAATCCAAATATGCCCAATACTCTCACACTCTGCAGGAAAAATAAATTCCCGAGACACACTTCTCTCACTTCTCTCAAAACCTTAGAAACTTATAAGCTTAACAATTATGGGATGATTTCAAATGAATGAAATCCTTAATTATTTATAGGAAAAATGTTGGCAGTATAGAAAGAATAAAATAATTAAAAATATAATAAATAATTATTATTATTTTCAATCCATCCCCTTTTTCCATTCTTTCTTTTCGGCTTACAAAATCAAATTGGATTTTGCTTCTCCAAAGCTTGCATGCTAGCTGTTGCAAATTTGGTTTTGGCTGGCTGCTGCTGACTTTTCAACATTAAAAGAGTCCTAAGAATCAACGACTGACTTAATTTCAAGTAACAAAATGATAGGCGTCTCTACAATATGGCTACTGTCAGAATTTATCTAAATAATTGGTTACATATACTTCCATATTGTCGTATACTATGTGCAACGTATAAGGAGCTGAGAGTTAGTAGCGAAAAATTTAAAGGTATAAACTGAAAATTTAGAATTTTCAATAGAGAATGTTAGGAATTATAAACGGGGACTGTACTAGAGCTACTCTTGCTAGAATATACAAAAAATACATTTGACTTAATAAGTACACATGAAAGCTCTTGCGTATGAACATCATGTATTTTACAGTATTGTTTATTTTTAAATTCACATTTAAAAATTTGCTTACATTCACACCCAAAAAAAAAAAAAACAAATTTGTGTGTTTTATGAGATGGGAAAGAAACTAACAAAGTTTGAGTGCACAAGATTAAAATGATCAATACTGATGAGGTCTTAAAGGAAGTTTTATCCATGTTTACAGAATGTTTGGTAGAAATATTATAACATAGTAAAATTTGTTTGTAGGAATACTCTCTATAAGAATAGATTTCTTACATTCATAAAAAATTTTGGTCCCAATTTAAGCTATTTATAAATAAAAATAAATTCCACACTACAATAAATTATAATTTTTTGAATCTAGTCTTAAGAAACTCGCCTTTACAAATAATAATTATTTGTATATTACAAAAAATATTTACTATTTTTTTAAAATTATGTCTCTCTTTTATCTATGCCTATACTTTAGAATTGATATGCTCCATTAATTATTTTTCTTGATTCTGGCAAAATCTCATTCATCTGCTCTTATTGATTCCAGACAAAGCCACCTTTTGATATAAATGAGAACTTCCCCATCCCTATTAATATAGTGCATGCTTTTTTTATTTTTTCTATATTACTTTCACTAAAGGTAATTAAACTAAAACAATAATTTTAGTAATTATAGCTTTATTAAGTTATAACCTCCTCACAATAACAAAATTTATTTGGTCCGAACATTATTACTATAAAGAGTTCTTACTATTGTAAACAATTGAAAAAAGAAAGAACACAATAGTTTTATGTGGCTTGTGTAATATCCCAAATCTCCTAAGGGTATTTAAGTCTTTTTAATTTTTAATGATCCTTTTTACCCTAGTATAAATAGAACAAGATGTCTCTTTCATTATAAGAGAGAGAGGAAAAGAGGGATCGGTTGAAAAAGAGAGATGGAGAGACAAGAGAGAAAAGAAAAGAAAAAAGAGAAGAAGAAAGTCTTCTTCTTCTTCTTAGTTTTTGCCATAGACAAAACATGAGATCAAGTTGTTATTGTTGGGAGAAGTTTTGGAGGTACGTTTTAATTATTGGTTTCTATTAAATTGTTGTGGAGAAGCATGATTGCAATAGAAGTAGAAATCAAAGATTTTACATAAATATGCTGATAGTGAATTATTACGAAAATCATAGTAATTTGTACAAATTGATTTTGATTCTGATTTTTGGGTATGTTAAACTAGACATCGTCTAATATGTTTGGAAACTTGTTTCAAGTTAATCGGATAAGATTTTAATTAATTATGTCAAGTCTGAAAACCTGAATATTTATGATTTCAGTGAATTACGAAATTATTTCTACCATATCTAGACTTCTTCAAAAATTATGAAATTTGGACCAATGATTTTTATATATGTCTAGTATGATTCTGGAAATTTTCATGATTTTATGATAAAGCAATAAATTGTTTTATATTTTTAAAGCAAGTGTGTTCAAAACAGAAAATTGTTTGATAGTATTGATGATGTCTAAAACGTGAATTATTTTCAATCGTTTTGGAAGGAATTATGTTATGAAATTTTTATCAATGAACTTTCAATGTGTCAACATATGGTCTGTAAAATTTGAGATTCTTCCAATAAGAGAATAATTTATTAAAAAATCGGAGAAATATAGACTACTATGTTTTGAGGGCCGATTATTGAGGACATTTGAGGTTAAGTTTAGGAGTTGTTTAAATTGAGATATTTGAGGACATCAGAGTTTATGATTGAGATTTGATTATATTTTATGAGGCGTTATTGATGATTTTAGGTTGATGGTATCAGTACGCATTTGTTACATGAGGATGCCAAGAGGTAAGTAAACTAGACTTTAAAACGAATAACACTAAAGAATATATATGTTTGACTTGTGTGAAAAGTCTATTTTGATATATATACGGATATGGATTTAGATGTCTCTGCCCATGTGTTTATGTGATGTGTTGGCATGTGTTGAGCGTGATTATGTACATGGGCATATGTATGTGTGATGGTTCATTAGCATGAGCACAAAAATGCATTGAGTTTTCTATGAATGAGAAAGTGGATTTTAACAAACGAAATTTCTATTTTATGAGATTTTGCATTGGGGGCCACCTCTTGAGGGCCAGAGAGCGCCGCAAAGTGCCACGCATGGTGCAAAGTGCCACGCACAGCACAAAGTGCCACATTGCAGGATACATATTGCAGGATACATATTTCATCGAAAGAAAATGAAAAAGTTTGAAAGCGACAGAAAGAGATTTTTATGAATTTATTTTACATTTTTTTGCAAAAGATCATGGCGTATCATCTATTGCATTATGTATAAGTATGTATGTATTTTCCGTATAAGAAAAACTAGTTTGCTTACTGGGTTTTGTACTCATTATAGTTTATTGTGATTCAGTTTCCAGAAATCAGGATTGATTCGTGATGAGTGAGAAGATGGATTTGAATTGAGGATAGTAGATGGTTTGGTTAAGTTTTTACGTCACTCCGCTGGCTTTTGTATTTGAGGCTCGAATTTTATCGGTTGTAAAGAGTTATTTAAATTCATATGCTGAGTTGTGGACATATTTGCCCTTAGATTTCGAATTGGGGTGTTACAGCTTGAATTTTAATGTACATCTATTGGTGAAGACGTGAAGATAATCTCTACTATAAAAAAATGTGGGGTACAAATATTGGACGATAAGATATCACAACCCAAATCCCAATGCAGCCAAAATTCTGTCATCCAAGCTCCCAAAATTCAGTTGATCAAATATAACTCACCAAAATAAAATAATAATAATAATAATCATCTTAGTATCCTTGCCATTATACTTGGCGACATTAGCCATAATACGCAGCATAGTACCCTTAGCCTGATAATGGAAAGAAAAAGTTTTAATAAAATTAATTTAATCTTGTGATTTTCAGAACACTGAAAAATATGGTATAAATTGATGAATAGGGTTTTGTTAACCTGATGTAAGGAACCACAGCCAGTGATGCTCCATACCCAGCATTGGAGTCAAAATTACGGCCGTCACTTGATAGCACCTGCAAAGAGAAAAGAAAAAGGAAACGAACTGAGTTCAACCATTAAACTTATTCAAACTTGAATGAATTGACACATATAGCCACTAGAATATCATGCCTTTCCAAATAAGCTGCTTGTTTTGATCCCTGCATTCTTGGCAACTGATTTCTTAGCTCGGGTAACTCAATGCGCTTTTGACGTCATCTGCTCCAATCTAACAATAATTACTCACTGACAATCAAATTGCATATCAAGTTACGATGAGAGAACGACAGAGATTTGGTCATCATACGCATTTATGATTTATCACCTTTTTCTTCTCATTATCTTCGATATCTATGAATGGCATCAACATTGCATAAAATCTATTTTTCAAACCATATAATCTATTTCATTCTTAATTTCCATCCTGTGAACCCATACTGTTTGATATTTTGATGCGTGTCAAATTTTGCTTGTAGAAATTTAAGACCTGCCTCTTGAATTTTTGTACAAGTAGGACACTGATGCATGGAGTTCTGGTAAAATGTGAAAGAGCTGAACAATTTTTTCAAATCAAATTTTTTGTGGTCATTTATGAATTTCTTTGAAAAAGTTTAAGAAAGTGTCGATGTATATTCCCAGAATTTACAATCATAATATTCATCAGCTCATTAACTAGTATAACAACTATTTTTATTACTTATTGTTGTTGTTAAATGACAATTAGTTGTAGGAAGTGCTACATTACTCTGTCTTGTCTACTCATCTTTGACACTGATAGCCCACATTCCAATGCATCCTGCTTTCTCTTTCACCCAAGCTCTTAAAGTTTACTCATACAACTCTCAAAATAAAAAAATAAAAAAAAAAGAAAAAGAAAAACAATGTTCTTAGTGTCCGGCTGTCACAGGCTGAGGCGTGGCGCGGGGCGCCATACCAGTTTCTAGCAAACATAGACAACCAAAACAATTTTGATAAAGTTAAACTTGTGAGAAACAGTGAAAATGTTGTTAATGAAAACCTGAGTTATTGTTCAGGTTTAGGTTGATGTCAAGAAGCACAGCTTCTGATGTGAGGAAAGTCCTGGCCTTAGAGGCTGCTTGCTCCAAGCTGCAGCTATCAAATCCTCAAATAGTTCAAGTTGAAGCTAAATGCAACTGCACAAAAAGAAAAAGAAGCTTACATTGTTCAACCATTACACTCATTCAAACTTAGGGTCCTCCTACTATGCACCTGATGTATGCGTGGTTCATTTTGACATGATATGCAGCCAATTAAAACGCTATATGTGTGCAATAATAACAATTAGGTAACCGGTTATTCCGGTTGAAGTCACAAGAAACCTTTTAATTGCGTTAGTATTTCAAGTTGGCTGCTCTTCGTCACAAGTTTCTAATTGGTCTGCAATTATCACAAATTTTTTCATTAACATTCCTAATAAGATAACCCATGTCGCAAGTACTGTAGTTAGCCTTTTATTGAGTTCACTGCACCTAAAGCAATTAATGTCTCTCACCAAAGGACGAAAATATTCCGATTTTCGAAGGCGCTATTACCATTATCAGGAGCTATATACACCGAGCAAGTACTCATCTTTTTGAACAAGAATGGATTTGGCTCTTTTCTAAAATTTCAATCTCTCACCAAAGGACCAAAATTTTTCAAAATTTTCGAAGGGCCTCTCATCAAGAACGCCGTTCATACTCCATCTATCAGGATATTAGAGTATTTAAAAATCGTAGAGAACCAAAATCTCGTCGTCATATTGCAGGTAAACAGTGGCATCCTTTCAATTGTTGTAAATATTACCATTATTGATGAATAATGAATTTTCATTTGTTATAGAAGAGTGAAGGAAAATTTAATAAGGAGAAGCCACCCAGGAAAAAGGGGGAAAAATTATGGCAGTGATAATGGCTGAATTTCCTACAGATGAGTTGAGAAGTAGGGCCTAACCTGGAGTGATGATGGCTCGGGCTGAAGATGAGGGAGAAGTCCTTTATTAATGGCGCACCAGTAGGTAGAATTATAAGCTATGCATTATGTTATCAGTTTTCAAGAGTAGTGTGTTTTTTTGTTGTCTTTGCTGGATTTATTGGATTTCGGTGATGCAATAATGCCTTTGATATAAGATCTTCGTTTAAGAAGAAATTTGATTTGAGTCTAAGATGATTTATTTGATGTACTTTGAATTTATTAGAAATGGAATTCCCCCCAATTTATGTATCTGTATAAATTTTTTGGGTTTAACGTCAGCAAACTCTCAGCAGCAGAGGTGCCTGGGCATCGTTAGGAGAGGAAAATATATGATTGACAAGCGAGCAAGAGAAATAAAGTTTGTTTCTCAAATAATTTGCTTAGATGTTTGTATGACTATATTTAATAAGTTTCTTGCTAGTTAGAAATTTGATTTTGCTTTTTTCTTTTATGGTGGACATGCCTTTCGAGTTCATTAGTGTACCTCATTTTACTAATGTCAGTGAGTAACATTTCTCTGTTCTGACTGTATAACAGTAGTTTGAATGAATTGGATTTTGTTATCAACAGTTTAAGTTTTGAAGTATAACGGACAGGGGTTTATATCAATGTTTTCTGTTTTTAAAATTGAGACGTAGAAGGAGGTGAAGACTGATTTTCATTTACTCTCTCGACTTGTAATTCCACCTGTGGATGCAGTAGTAAGAACCTGTTTTCGTTATTGCCTTATCTTTTATAGAATTATCACACCCCTTCGTTCTATGATAATTTCTGTTCATTTCATTTCCACACTTTCTCTTTACTGCAATTTAGAATGTCGATGGGTTACCTTGGCTACAATAGACATAACTATTGTATGCAAGAACAACGAAGTTCATGACTTGTGTTTTTTTTCTTTTTTTTTGATTTCACTCGTACTTTTTTTTCACGTTTTCCCCGATTTCACTTAAGGCATCACAAGTGAAATCTGACATGCATTTTCTTCTTTATTCAATAAACATCAAGTGGGCCACCACCTCCTCCTTCTCCCAGTTTCCCTTAATTTTCATACTCACCCGCAGCCGTTGGATGTACCACCCTTCAATATCCTACGGTTCTTAATTTTTTCGTATTTTTAATTTCAAATGATCTATTAATGGAACTGATGCATAGTAGTGGCAGCCTCAAACTTATATGAATTGACATGTGGTCACAAGAATTACATGCCTTTTAGAATTCAGTGCTTCTTTTGACCCCAGCAATCACGGCGCCAAATCAGTTTCGGGCAAACAAACTGAGTTATAACAGTTGCGTGCTCAGCATCCTTAACCTATTACACAGACAACCATAGACAATCAGGACAACTTAAGTCTAATCTAGAGAATTTCAAAACAGTGCCAAAATTAAAAAAAAAAATGATATAGCTCATAACAAAAACCTGAGTTTTCCATAGCTACAGGTCCAGGTTTCCCAGCTTCTGATGCGAGGAAAGTCTTGAAAACGGCATTGGCAACCGCAGTCATGGATGTCAAATGATAGCACCTGAATGTACAAAAGGAAAAAGGAGCTAACAGTGTTCAACCAATAAACTTAGTGAAACTGAAACTTATATGAATTGGCAATAGAATCCCATGCCTTATCAAATTCAATGCTAATTTTGACCTCACTGGCATTAGCTCGACTCCCTTTTTAACAGCCTTTTCACTAATAAGCTTCTTGTGGTCATAGTCCCGCTCTCCTGCATGAATCATATGATACAATTACTACCAGATTAATTGGTCAGCTGGCTCAGAAAATTTATCACTTATCTCGAAAGCCAAATTAATGAACATATATAAGTCAATGAAGTAATGTTTCAAACATGCAAATCTACCTCTTTTGATGTCACCTAAGTTCAGCCACACTGCTTTATTCACCAATCTAGCAAAATTAATTCTCATTCTTGATCACATGTTCTGCAAATTGGAAAAAAAAAATTTGTAGTATTAGAAGATATTATGTATTCTGGTGTAGAACTTGATTCAAATATTTCATGCTTCGAAATTAGATAACAAATAACGAGAGAGAAGGGGAGAAAATGACTTGAGGCTGAGAATGATTCAAATACAGCCATTTGATAGTTTTGTCAAGGGCCTATTTTCAAATCCACTTAATACATGCTGATGTGAGGAATAAGAGCTGTCTTAGTACATCTCCTTGCTCCAAGTCCAATATCAGATCAAGTTCAAATGAGAGAATAATGGAAACTTGGTGTTTATACATTAATTTATAGTTTATCAGTTATTACCTCGTTCTGCTCTGCAATTTTGCATTCACTAAGGTTTCCTTGAGCTACGTTTCTGTTTGTGCTTGAACCTAAACATACACAAGAAAGATATTAATGAAAATGAAATTCCATAAATTACAGAAATCAGCCAAAACACGTACTCTGTAGAAGCAAGCTAATGAGAATTACCTAAATCACAGTGAGTCCTATTATGCGGCAATCCTTCACGAGTAAGCTATTCTTTTTCTTAGACCTGCTTAATTCACCAATCCAAGTCAACATAATTAAATAGTTTTCCCTATTTTTTTTTAATTAATTTTCAACATTACAAAATATGGCAAAAACAAGCACAGTATAATCAAAATGTATTGATGGTTGAATTAAAGTTGACATATTCAATTGAAAAAAAAAATGATTAGCTAGTATTGCATCCTTAATTAGATTAGTAAAAATGGCAGAGCAGGACTAGAGATAACCTGAGGCTGAAGTGATCATACACAATTGCAGCCGGCAAAGAATTTTGTCAAGGGCACCCTCCTTTCACATCCTCTTACGAAACCTAATATGGAGTTGACTCAAAACGCTATTTATGCTTCTTAATTAGATTAAAAAAAAACAATAAAACAAATCAGAGTAAAAGAAGAAATCATTTGTCAAGGCCGAATCTCGAGGTTGGGAATGCGAGATATCTTACGCCAGTCTCCTCCCCTGTTGCGGTAACGTTCTGTTGAAAAGTCAATATTAGCCCAAATAAGTCCACACCTAAATTAATTTGATGTCATTACTTACATCAATTTAGTTTGGTGAAAAATTAGGTATTTTTCCCATGTTTAATTTCAATGGTTTAAATTAGTTTGTGATTATTTTAATGAGTGGTTTAGATTATTTCTTGTAACCTATAAATACCTCATTTGTATTTAATTTTTATCATTCAACAATCAAAACTTTATTATAAGTATTTGAAAGCTTTCTTAAGAGTTCTTCTCTTTTGCAATTTTGTGAGATTATTCTAAAGAGAGTTTTTCTTCTTCTTGATCAATTAGAGTTTTTACTCTATTTTGATTCAACATTTGGTATCAGAGCATTGGTTGTAAAGTCTCTTGAAATTCCGAGTATGCTCTGTGGTTGCAGTTTTGACTGATCTTCCACATCAGAAAAGATTTCTTGAGATTATTGCTGGGGTTATCACAAACCTTGAGAGGGAGCTTCTTTGTGTCAAGAGTAGTGTATTACTCTGCACGGTAGTTACTCAAGCTTGTTCGGTGTAGTCAAAGTCTTGTCGATACGATGGGTGATCTTCAAGTTGTTGGAGGAATCAAGAAGCTCAACAACCAAAACTATAACACGTGGGCAACGTGTATAGAGTCTTACCTTCAAGGTCAAGACTTGTGGGAGGTTGTCTGTGGTAGTGAAGTTACAAAACCGACAGCGGAAGATGCTAACGGCGTCTTGCGAAAGTGGAAAATTAAAGCAGGCAAAGCAATGTTTGCTTTAAAGACCACAATAGAAGAAGAAATGTTGGAGCACATTCGGGATGCTAAATCACCGAAGGAAGTGTGGGACACCTTCGCTACACTCTTTTCGAAGAAAAACGATACAAAATTGCAACTTCTCGAGAATGAACTTCTATCAATGGCGCAACGCGACATGGCGGTTGCCCAATACTTTCACATGGTGAAGTCGATATGCCGCGAAATTTCAGAATTAGATCCAACAGCTGCTATTGGGGAAGCCAGGATAAAAAGAATAATTGTCCATGGCTTGAGACCCGAATACCGAAGCTTTGTAGCCGCTATACAAGGTGGCCGACACAACCATCACTTGTTGAGTTTGAAAATTTGCTGACAGGCCAAGAAGCTATGGCTAAGAAAATGGGAGGAGTCTCACTAAAGGGTTCAAGACAGCACAACAAAGGCGGATCTAGAAAGACTGGTGAACAAACAAAAAGTCATCAGGGAGGGAATGGCTCTCGTCCAGGGGGAGCTTCGAAGAATCGCGACAGTAATAGAAAGTTCGATGGCGAATGTTACAATTGCGGGAAAAAGGGCCACATGAAGAGAGATTGTTGGTTCAAAAAGAAGTCTACCGAAAGCAATATTGCTACTTCTAGTTCTAAAAAAGATAGTGAAGATAGCTGGGATGCCGAAGCATTACTCGCTATGGAGGAAGAAGAATTAGCTCTCACGGTAACAACACCGGAAAAGATTAACTACGAGAATGATTGGATCGTAGACTCAGGCTGCTCAAATCACATAACGGGTGATAGACAGAAGTTGCAAAACTGTTCTGAGTACAAGGGAAATCGTGTGGTGGTAACAGCTGACAACTCAAGGTTACCGATAGCTCACATCGGTAAAGCGATCGTTACACCTCGATATAGTCCCAACCAAGTGCCACTTCAAGATGTCTACCATGTTCCAGGAATGAAGAAAAATTTGCTATCCGTAGCTCAATTAACATCATCAGGCCATTATGTCTTGTTTGGTCCACAAAATATGAAGGTATTTCGAGACCTGAAGATCTCAGAAAAGCCTACGATGGAGGGACGACAATTGGAGTCAGTTTATGTGATGTCAGCTGAATCTACATACGTAGACAAGACAAGAAGGAATGAGACGGCAGATCTGTGGCACATGCGGCTAGGTCATGTTAGTTATTCCAAGCTAAGTGTGATGGTGAAGAAGTCGATGCTTAAGGGACTTCCACAACTTGACGTGAGAACAAATATTGTTTGCGCGGGATGTCAATATGGTAAAGCACATCAATTGCCATACGAGGAGTCGAAGTTTAAAGCAAAGAAACCATTAGAGTTAATTCACTCTGATGTGTTTGGACCCGTTAAGCAACCATCAATTGGCGGAATGCGGTATATGGTTACGTTCATTGATGATTTCTCCAGATATGTATGGGCTTTCTTCATGAAAGAAAAATCTGAAGCATTCTCAAAGTTCAAAGAGTTCAAAGAGATAGTCGAAGGAGAAGTGGAGCAAAAGATTCGTTGCTTGCGCACAGACAACGGGGGTGAGTATAGCTCGAGAGAGTTTTCTCAATACCTACGGGAATGCCAAATACATCATCAGTATACTTGTGCCAATACGCCACAACAAAATGGTGTAGCAGAGAGGAAAAATCGGCACCTTGCTGAAATTTGCCGGAGTATGCTACATGCGAAGAATGTACCTGGAAGATTTTGGGCCGAAGGTATGAGAACTGCAGTTCATGTCATCAACAAGCTTCATCAACCAAGGTTGGAGTTTGTTTCACCCTTTGAGAAATTATGGAACAAGAAACCTACAGTTAGCTATCTTCGAGTATTCGGTTGTGTATGCTATGTATTTGTTCCTGACCATCTACGTAGCAAGATCGATAAGAAAGCATTCAGATGTATCTTTGTGGGATACGACAACCAGCGAAAAGGGTGGAAGTGTTGTGATCCAGTAAATAGAAAGTGCTACACATCACGAGATGTGGTGTTTGATGAAGCATCCTCATGGTGGACCTCAGAAAAAGAAGTGTTGCCAGACTCGAAAGAATTCGGAGACATGCTACAACAAAAGATGGGAGAGCATACTGTCCAAATTCATCTAAGCTCAGCTGGGGATCTATGCGATAGTTATAGCGAACGAAGAGTAACTCTAAATCCTTGGCAATCTGGGGTGTATCGACAACCAGATGAAGAAGGTGTGCCTAGTGAAACAGAAGAATCAACTCCATTACGAAGGTCAACAAGAACCCGAAGGCCAAATCCCAAATATGCTAATGCAGCCATAGTTGAAGAAGCAATTGGAATAGAACCTGAGACGTTCGAAGAAGCATCGCAGAGTTCTGAGTGGATGACAGCTATGAAAGACGAGATCACTGCACTTGAGCAAAATCAGACCTGGGAACTCGTGCCAAAGCCAAAAGATGTGAAACCCATATCCTGCAAATGGGTTTACAAAATAAAGCACCATCCAGATGGGTCAATCGAAAGGTACAAGGCTCGATTGGTAGCTCGTGGTTTCTCTCAACAATATGAACTAGACTATGACGAAACGTTTAGTCCAGTGGCAAAACTTACAACCGTCCGAGTCTTACTTGCACTTGCAGCCAACAAAAGCTGGAACTTGTGGCAGATGGACGTGAAGAATGTCTTTCTCTATGGATAGCTGGATCGGGAGATCTATATGATTCAACCGATGGGTTTTCAGAACCGAGGTCATCCTGAGTATGTGTGTAAACTGCGAAATGCTCTCTACGGACTAAAACAAGCACCCAGGGCGTGGTATGGCAAGATTGCTGAATTTCTAACTCAAAGTGGGTATTCAGTAATATCTGCAGACTCTAGCTTGTTTGCTAAAGCTAATGGAGAAATGATAGCTATTGTTCTCGTGTATGTAGATGATCTAATCATCACTGGAGATGATGTTGAAGAAATTTTCTGAACAAAGGAGAACTTGTCAGTTCGTTTTCAAATGAAAGAACTTGGACAACTTAAGCATTTCCTTGGGCTAGAGGTTGATCAGACGAAAGAAGGGATATTTCTTTGTCAACAGAAATATGCCAAAGATTTGTTGAAGAAGTTTGGGATGCTAGAATGTAAGCCGATCTCAACACCGATGGAACCAAATGCCAAGATGTGTGCACATGAAGGCAAAGACCTGGAAGATGCATCGATGTATCGACAATTAGTGGGTAGTCTAATCTACTTAACCTTGACTCGACCTGACATTTCTTATGCAGTTGGCGTGATGAGTCGATACATGCAAAATCTGAAGAAGTCTCATTTAGAAGCGGTTCGGCGAGTACTCAGATATGTGAAGAGTACAATAGACTATGGTCTTCTATACAAGAAAGGTGGAAATTGCAAACTAGTTGGCTACTGTGATGCTGACTATGCAGGAGATCACGATACTCGCAGATCAACTACTGGGTATATGTTTACCCTTGGATCTGGAACGATTTCTTGGTGTAGTAAGAGACAACCGACTGTGTCCTTGTCAACTACGGAAGCAGAGTATCGAGCAGCAGCAATGGCAGCTCAAGAAAGCACGTGGCTGATACAACTAATGAATGATCTACATCAACCAATAGATTATGCAGTTCTGTTGTACTGTGACAACCAATCGGCAATTCGACTGGCGGAGAATCCTGTTTTTCATGCAAGAACTAAACATGTGGAAGTGCATTACCACTTTGTTAGGGAAAAAGTTCTGCAAGAAGAGATTGAGATGAGGCAAGTCAAGACAGATGAGCAAATTGCTGACTTGTTTATAAAAAGCTTGAGTGTTGGAAAGTTTGAACATTTCCGTCGTCAGCTTGGCGTGATTCAAAGAATGGGGGCTAACATTGAGGGAGAGTGTTGAGAAGTCAATATTAGCCCAAATAAGTCCACACCTAAATTAATTTGATGTCATTGCTTACATCAATTTAGTTTGGTGAAAAATTAGGTATTTTTCCCATGTTTAATTTCAATTGTTTAAATTAGTTTGTGGTTATTTTAATGAGTGGTTTAGATTATTTCTTGTAACCTATAAATACCTCATTTGTATTTGAGTTTTATCATTCAACAATCAAAGCTTTATTATAAGTATTTGAAATCTTTCTTAAGAGTTCTTCTCTTTTGCAATTTTGTGAGATTATTCTAAAGAGAGTTCTCCTTCTTCTTGATCAATTAGAGTTTTTACTCTATTTTGATTCAACACGTTCTTCCAGAAGCCCACAATTCGACCCAATGATCAATTCCTTCAACATTGTCGTCTGATGAAAGTGGTCGGGTAGTGCCTTTAATTTGGGGCAACTATCAATTGTCAAGGAAGAAAGACGTGGCATGATGTTGATGAAGGCGTTTCCCGTTATTGCAATCCCATAATTCCACTCTTTCAATTCCAACATCCAAGAAATTGTGAGTGATTTCAATTTGGGGAAGGCAATAATAACTTATGAAGATGAACATGAAGATGGCTCATGATGATCACTTTCTATCCCCAAAAATTCATTACCCACTCGTTTCACACTAATCATGTATGTTATGATGACCTTTTCAAGGGATGGCAATATTCCCAAAGGAGGCATCTGCTTACAGTTTTCGCACAGAATGAGTTCCAAACTCCTTAGATTGGTTAATGACATCATCCAGTTAAGGAAAACAGTGTTGCCTCTGTATGAATCTATCACCAATTCCTTCAAATCTAGAGGTGGTTTCAGGGCTTCAAGAAGAAGTTGATCGTCCTCGCTCTTCCTCATTTCTCCTCCTTCATCCTTCATATCAAACCAGAGCTTCAAATTGAAAAGGTATTCTTTCTGTCAAGCTCTAATCTCTTAACCTCATCCTGTGAAGATAGCTCATTGTGCAGAAGTGAAGAAGAAGAATCAGCATGTCAAGTTACCAACTGTCATCAGTGCCAAGTCAGAAGATTCACGTCAGCAGCAGTTACTAGTCTAACTAACTTCACAATGCACACTCTGTATTTTGGTTATTGATTAGCTGAGTGAGCTTGTGATTAATAATTAGTTAGTAAGCAATTAGTTAATTAATGTAGCATGTATAAATAGCTGCACATTTCGTGATTGATGTATGTACAAAAATATCAATTCATTAATGAAATAAGAATTTTCCTCTGTATTTTCTCAGCTGCCAAACAGCAGCACTTATTCAGTTTTTCAATTTCTTCATGGTATCAGAGCCAATCATGGCAATAAAAAACAATCAAAATACAGTAGCTACGAATCAAACAACTTTTTCCTTCATCACACCAGTCAAATTAGATAAATCTAATTATATGCTTCGGAAAAACCAAGTCCTGACCTCCATCAGAGGAAATCGACTTGAAGGATACATTAATGGAGAAAAGATTGCACCAAATCGATTCATAACATCATTAAGCTTTGCTGAAACGGCTGCTGGATCTTCTCAATAAATCGAGAATCCTGAATACACAATTTGGAGATCTCAAGATCAAACATTACTCAGCTGGCTTCTTAGCTCAATAACTGAAGGTATTCTCAGTTTAGTTCACTCATGTATTACTTCATTCGATGTATGGAAAACACTAGAGAAAAGGTTTGGTGTACAATATGAGGCTAGAGTTCTTCAACTTAAGTATGAGATGAGTGTCTTAAGAAAAGAATTACTAAGTATTGAAGAATATTGCTTAAAAATGAAACAAATTACAGACAAATTAGCATGTGCTGATAGTCCTGTATCAGATAGAGATATGTTGCAGTAAATTCTCAATGGCCTAGGAGCTGGCTATTTGGATTTAGCTGCTTTTATCACAGCAAGCAAATTTGATTATGATGATGCTTATGCTTTATTACTCACTCATGAAGCTAGACTTGAATAAAGTCAAAGTGAAAAACACATGTTTAATGCAAACTATGCTAATATGTCTAACTGGAATAATAATAGTATGATGAATGCATACTATGCTTAATTAAGAGGTCAAGCTAGGAGATGAGGATATACAGGAGGTGTCCAAGGTAATTATAATGGTCATTCAGGTGGTAGAAATGGCATGTTTAATAGTAGAGGAATGTTTTTGAACTCTCATCTAAGGGGTTTTCCTGCTGGAACTGATCATTTTGGTAATCATGGAAGAAATCAAATGATGATGGGAAGTAATAGATTTGGTTCTTCTGAAAGAGGCTCTTTTAGTAGTATTGGTTTCACTGGTACTGGAAATTTACCCTCTTTTGAGTCACAAACATCCAACAATCATGATTCCATGAATACATGTAAGATTTGCTTCAAAGCAGGACATACAGTTGTTAAATGCTGGCACATACCTCAGCCACCAGGACAATTTCAAAGAGGAAAAGGTTCAAAGTCTGCTTACATGGCTAGTTATGAACCTGCATACATGCCTTACTATCCAACAAATGATAATCCATGGCCTGTCAACAATAATGGATTACACATGTCACATTCAAGATATTCTTGTGTATAAGACAATCCTAGTATACCCTGGGCTGGAACTGCTTCTACTGCATATTGTGAAGGACCTGCAGATGAAGGTTGGTACCTAGACAGTGGTGCCACTCATCATCTGACCAACAGCATGGGAAATCTGAATATCAAAGATGAGTTTAGAGGTAATGATAAGCTCATTATTGGTAATGGTGAAGGTTTGTCAATCACTCATATTGGTGACTCTTATTTTTCATTTCAGAATTCAAAATCTCAACCTGCAGTTTCACATATTGCACTTAAAGATATTTTGCTTGTTCCCTTTATCATCAAGAACCTAATAAGTATTTCAAAACTTACCATTGACAATAACATTTCTGTTGAATTTCTTGGATCATTTTGTGTGTGAAGGATTTGCTGAAGGGACAAGTTCTAATGCAGGGCATTGCTGAGAAAGGGTTGTATAAACTGCTGGTCAAACCTATGTCTTCTACCAAGAATTTTGAGTCATCATCAATTGTGTCTCATAGTCAAGCTAATAAACCTCTGTTAATGTTATCATTTTGTCATCTTGCTTCTCATATGCCATCTGTGAAGTACATAAATAATCCAAACAATTGTTCACAGAATGGTTTTGATGTATGTTCTGATAAGTCTAATAAAATAGCTCTTTTACACAGAAGATTTGGCCACCCAAACTCTCAAAGCTTATTGCATTTGCTCAAACTTCATCATGCTGAAAAGTTTTCTCTGAATATGGTTAAACAAGCAACACAACATTTATGTGAAGCATGTCAGTTGGGTAAGATACACAAATTGCACTTCCCAGTTACAGAAATCAAAACCAAATCAGCACTTGAGCTTATACACACTGATCTTTGGGGTCCTTCACCAGTTATTTCAAGAGAATGTTTTAGATATTATATTAGTTTTGTTGATAATTTCACTAGATATACTTGGATTTACCCATTGAAGTTGAAATCAGAAGCTTTAGAATTTTTTAAGCTATATAAGTTACAAGTTGAAAACCAGTTCCAAACAACCATTAAGATACTGAAATCTGACTGGGGGGGAGAATACAGATCATTCACTGAATTTTTAAACCACTGTGGCATTTTATTTAGGCACTCTTGTCCACATACTCATCATCAGAATGACTTAGTTGAGAGAAAACACAGACAAGTGGTAGAATTGGGTCTTACATTGTTAGCACAAGCCAAACTTCCTTTGCATTTTTGGTGGGATTCTTTCCATACTTCAGTTTATCATATCAATAGGTTACCAACTTCAACTCTTAAAATGTTGACACCATATGAAAAACTTTTCAAATATAAAGCTGATTATAAGATGCTGAAATGTTTTGGTTGTGCTTGCTATCCATACTTGAGAGATTACAATAAGCATAACTTTGATTACCACACAAGTAAATGCATATTCATTGGTTATAGCCCTGCTCACAAAGGATATAAATGCATGCATCATTCTGGTCATATATACATAGCAAGGCATGTCATATTTGATGAAAATGCATTCCTTTCTCTTCAGATCCTGTTTTCAGTTCTGAAAACAAACACAATCAATATCCAGCTCTACTTTGTCCCCTCATTAAGTTTTCCATTTATCCACTCTTCCTGTTGTGTCAAATCCTTGTAACAGCAGTTTTGAATCTTGCCCTCCAGCATGTTCCAACAGCACAAAACTGTTCCCATCAGCAGATTACCAACAAGCAAGTGAGGCTACCCAATTTCAAACACCAAATCTTAATCATCCTCTTAAAACTATTCATGATCTAAACTCACCAAACACTTCAGATCCTACTTCAATTCCATTACCATCTCAATCTCAAATAACCTCAAACATTATTCAACATGTTCAGAACAATCACCCTATGACCACAAGAGGAAAAGCAGGTATTTTTAAACCAAAGGTGTATACTGCATTGTTAGTTTACAAAGAGCCAGATTCAGTTCATGAAGCTTTACAAGACACAAATTGGTTTACAGCTATGAAAAATGAGTATGATGCACTAATTGAAAACAGAACTTGGTCTTTAGTACCAAGAACAGAAAATCAGAAAGTTGTTGGGAATAAGTGGGTGTATAGGATAAAGTATAATACTGATGGAAGTGTAGCTAAGTATAAGGCTCGGTTGGTGGCAAAAGGGTTTCAACAGATTGAGGGTGTGAATTATTTTGATACCTTTAGTCCAGTGGTAAAGCCAGCAACAGTTAGAGTAGTTCTTAGTCTTGCAGTGATGAATCAGTGGATAGTTAGACAGGTGGATGTCAACAATGCATTCTTGAATGGTGAATTATCAGAAGAAGTGTTTATGCAGCAACCTGAAGGCTTTGTTGATAAGAGCAAATCTAACTATGTTTGTAGATTACACAAAGTTTTATATGATCTTAAGCAAGCTCCTAGAGCTTGGTTTGAAAAGCTCAGAGGATGTCTTCTGCAATGGGGTTTCAGAAATTCCAAATCTGTTTCTTCTTTATTCTTAAGAAAAACTAAAGTGTCACTCATTATGGTATTGATATATATGTTGATGACATATTAGTTACTGGACCTAACAGTGAGGAATTAGACAGCTTCATTCAATAGTTTAATACTGTTTTTGCATTGAAAGACTTAGGAAGATTGTCCTATTTCCTTGGTATAGAAGTGTTGTGTGGTCAGGATTGCATTTATTTGTCTCAGAAAAAGTATATCAGAGATTTGCTTGCTAAAGTAGACATGCTTGAGTGTAAAGGAGTGACAACACCAATGTGCAGTGGCAAAGACTCAAAGTTGCAGAAGATAGTTAAAGGAGAATTGGGTTACTATGTTGAAGATGCTACTCATTATATAAGCATTGTAGGTGGTCTCCAATATCTGATCTTGACAAGACTAGAAATTGCTTATTCTGTTCATAAGCTGAGCCAATATGTATCTGCACCAACTATACAACATTTCATGGCTTGCAAAACGGTTCTTAAATATCTAAAGAAGACACATGATTATGGCTTAAAGTTTATTAAGGATGGTGATTTGAAAATTACTGCATTCACTGATGTAGATTGGGGAAGTGACTTGGATGATAGGAAATCAATTGGAGCTTACTATGTGTGTCTTGGAAATAATTTGATTTCATGGTCTTCGAAGAAGCAAACAGTAGTCACTAAGTCTTCAGCTGAGAGTGAATATAGGGCACTTGCTTCAGCTGCTTCAGAGATAGCTTGGTTAAAATCATTGTTTCTGGAAATGGGAGTATGATGTGTAGAGAGACCAACAATATGGTGTGATAATATAAGTGCAACAGAATTAGCAAAGAATCCTGTGTTCCATTCAAGAACAAAACACATTGAGATTGATGTTCATTCTATTCGAGATAAAGTGTTAACTGGTGATCTCAAAATCTGTTATGTGCCAAGTGAAGACCAGATTGCAGATATCTTAACCAAGCCCTTGTCTTCTCCTCAGTTCAATTACTTAAGGGACAAACTCAATGTCTTTCCATGTCCCTTGAGTTTGAGGAGGGCTGTGAAGATAGCTCATTGTGCAGAAGTGAAGAAGAAGAATCAACACGTCAAGTTACCAGCTGTCATTAGCGCCACGTCAGAAGATTCACGTCAGCAGCAATTACTAGTCTAACTAACTTCACAATGCACACTTCGTATTTTGGTTATTGATTAGCTGAGTGAGCTTGTGATTAATAATTAGTTAGTTAATGTCGCATGCATAAATAACTGCACGTTTCGTGATTGATGTATGTACAAAAATATCAGTTCATTAATGAAATAAGAATTTTCCTCTGTATTTTCTCAACTGCCAAACAGCAGCACTTATTCAGTTTTACAATTTCTTCACATCCACATCTGACACATTTCCCAGTCTACGTAGACCACATACTTGGAGGAGTTCCAAGTTTTTAAGAGATTGAAGCCTACATCCTTTATGACCATTAACACCTTTTCCTTCGCTCACATCGAATTCGTCCAATGTCGAAGACTCGTTAATCTCGCAATCCCAGCCAGCATGCGCCCTAAGGAATCAGTTCTCTCATTTAGTAAATGCTTCATGTTTATTAACTTCCCAATCCCTTCAGGAAATTCTTTCAGATACCAACAATGACTAATATCTAACTTTTCTAGATTATATAACTCACATAATGTCTCAGGAAGTTTCCTTGGAATCTCTAGAATGAAATACCATGGTGAGATAGACCATTTTCCTATATTTAACGCCCTTAAACTTGTCAAATTCTCAAATAATTCTTTTAGCATCTTATCATTTAACGATGAATTGTCAAGCATGTTACCACCAATAAAGAGGCTACGCATTCATTTAACTCTACAAGTGGAGACAGAAAATGAAGCTCCTTCACCAATAATATTTAACATTAAATGACAAACCTTCTTATCCAAAGACTTTATGGCGTTGTGTTCTTTGCTACCATTAATCTCCATCGAAGAACAGGGCACAACTATGGTACCACTGTGGTACCATACCACAGCTGGATACAGCCATTGGATCCAGCCTACAGTGGTCCCACAACTGGATCCAATGGCTGGATCCAGCTGTGGTATGGTACCAGTGGTACCATAGCCGGACCCCGAAGAACATTCATTTTGACTTACAAATTGGGCAAAATCCTGTACTATATCATGCATCTTGCACGCTACAAGAAGATTATCATCATCTTTCTTAAACTCTTGAAAGAAAGAGTGAGTGGCTAAGATGTTAAAATACTCTTCACCAATTATGTCCACCTCTTCATCTTGCTCTACACAAAAGTAACCTTGAGCCATCCACATCGTAATTAGTTTCTCTTTCATTATATTGAAGTCCTTTGGAAAGATGGCACAATATGAAAAACACTTTTTCACTCTAGACGGCAAATCATTATAACTCAACAACAGAGGAGATAGAACACCTTTTTCAATCTCTTCGATTTTCCACAAATCACTATTTGAGATTCTCCACCACTCTTGTTCAGTTTTTTTAGAGCGCATGAGACTCCCCATTACCTTTGCTACAAGAGGCAAACCTTTGCATCTGCTTGCATTTTTTCGCCCAATTTGCTCTAGTTTCTCACATTCTTCAATGGACCGACCATGAAATGCTATCCTATTAAACAATAACCAACATTCCTCTTCAGCCAACTCTTTGATGGAGATAATATCTAAAGATCCCATCATGCACGCAACTGATTCTTTATGTCTGGTAATTAAAATTTTACTTCCATGGAGACCATTCTTTAGACAACGGTAGAATGGTTCCCATTTCACGTAATTTCCATCCCACACGTCATCTAAGACAAGAAGAAAGCTCTTCCCTGCAATGGATATATGCCTAAGAAGAGATTGGAATTCACCTAAATGACATTCACGACCATCCAAAGCTTCGACCATTGCTTTGGCAACCCTGAACTCCTCAAAAGTTTCTGATACACACACCCATATAATTTTATCGAACTTTCTTATCACCTCCTATGATTACAAGCTAATTGTGCGAGAGTGGTTTTCCCTATACCTCCCATACCAATAATAGAGATGATATGAAGGCCTTTTTGTTGCTCGCTACTCTCACACAACAGCTTGCTCAAGAGTTCATTCTTCTCACCAACTCTACCACTTATCTCCTCCTCATCAATGAAGGAGGTACTCTGTACTCGCCCAGGTCTCGCACAACTGGCACCACCACTCTCAACAAACTTAAACATATCCTTTTGAGTGGCCATAACACCCAGCTTTTTATTGATTCCTTTGATCTTGACAGCAATGTCCTGACGTAGGATGATTTTTTTAAAACCAATGCTAGAGGCAGGGAAGCATGAACTTACCTGCTTCTGAGCTGAATGAGCATTCTGCTCCATTTGCAGTCTGCGTCGTGCAGTGATCCACTCGTCCAACACATCTTCAATGTCGTAGGATACGTCCTTGTGCCGACCCAGCCATACTCTGACGGATTTCTCCTTCACTTGCCTCTGCTCTGCGCATTGAGCACAGCTTGAATCGTTTGAAGATGGCTTGTAAGCTTTTCAACTTCCTGTTCAACCCCCTTAACTAGCTTCACCTGCTGTGTCACCTCTTCGGCAGAAAAGGAAATCAGCTTCTCTAAGAGAGGAGAAACGACGGCGTCAACCATGGTGTTGGTGAATAATTTGGGATAAAGAAAGAGGAGAGAATTGAAATTGATGTTGCAAAAATGCATCCAGCCTTTTGCGTTCTTTTTATATGCTGCATCTCTGCATCTGAAATAATTCAAAGGAGTGAGTCCCCACACGCTAAAGCTGATGCAAATGTCATGCAATTGGACAGAAGTTTCAAAGCTCGTAGAAAATTAAGAAGTTTAAAAAATTCAAGCAATGCAAAGGAGTTCCCGCACGCTAAAGCTGATGGGGAAACTAAGTGGATGCAAGTAATCTGTCGAGAACAGTTGTAAATAACTCACTTTCGTAATATAGTTAATCTTTGTTGTTTGTTCATTTGTATTCATTTGTGGTGATGATTTATTTATTAATTTTCGTACTCATTTTCAAATGAAAATGTGATTATATTTTTCTTTTCACATAGCTAACTATATTCATCAACGATGATATCGAACGTTCAAGGATTATTATTGATGTTTTTGAAAGCTTATTTGATTTGCTTCTTTTGAATTAGGAAAAGGTACCTATACGCCAAGGTTTGGAAAAATTAATAATTTTTTAAGTTACAAAATTAATAGTTTTTTAAGTTACTTATAATAGAAAAGCCTCTTTTCAGGCATCCCTTTAGTTAATAATTATTTCATCCTTAAGTTAATAATTATCTTCAATTAAGAATTTTTTAACAAATTCTATATTTGATAGCCATAAGATTAAAGAGTTATAATTAATAATCGCTAATTCATTATTAATTTTTTAAGAAAAATAATCTTTTTTATTTGTTTTAAAAAAATTAATATCTAACATTATAATTATGCTCTTCTTTATAAACAAAATTATTACATTTATTAGCTCACTTTTGAAGAAAAAAGTAGTTTCTTGAAATAATGGTTCTAAAAGAAGTAAAAAAGATATCTTATCAACAGTTTTTCATTTATAAAATATCTTACAACCTTGTTAATTGTTGATATTCAAGATACAATTAAAAGTTGAATAAATTTTGAGCTCTTTTATCTTTCTTTGAATGTTGAAACTGCTGAATGTGCTTCATAAAAATTTTTTGCATAAAACCCATAGTGGACAAGAACCGGGCTTGAGTAGTAGTTATCTTTTAATCAATCCAAATTTATTTTATTAATTATTCTTTATTGACTTGCATCAATTTTATACCATAATAATAATAAACAATAATTAAGATTATATAAATATCATAATATTATAATAAAAATAATAATAATAATAATAAATAATTATATAATAAAATTTAGTGATGATGATGATGATAATATGAATATGAATATAAGATTTAATTAGTGGCCCATGTTAATATAATTTAACAAACTTTGGCTTTGATACTGACATTGATTGTTTTGAAACTGATGAAGAAATTGGAATATTTAATACGCTGCATCAGTATCTGCAATATATAATACGAATTAGTCTCACACGCTAGGTAAAGTAGATGCAAATGAACATGCAATTGGAAGAAAGTAAGCGTAAATTTTGTATGTAATGGATGCAAGTCTTTCTTAATTGTTTGTTCATTTTTATTCGTTCGTGGTTAACATTTATTAATAAATTTTTCGACACGTGTTAATTAATCAATGTGGATGAAAAAAGCCACTGATTAAAAAAGCAGCTTAATACTTTATAAACTGCATTATTATAATTACTGTGAGTTTAAAAAGTAAAATACATGTGTTTAATAAATTTTATTATTAAAGTACTGTTTTATTATATAGTGACCAAAATAGATACAAATTAAAATTGCGTTTTATTTTTTGAGTATATTTGATAAATTGTTTATACATGTCTTTTTTTTTCTTTAAGTACATAAAATTATAATGTAAAAAACTCAATTAAATAAAATCTAATGTGTTTTATAATTTATTATATGAATTTGATAAAAACTCATACTTATACATAATCCAATTAAAATAAAAAATAATATTTGTTATATTCACATTAAATTAATAGTAGAGAGAACATACACTAGCTGTGATGGTAATTTAATTGTAGCGGTAATATGATATCTTATTCATGAACAATGATATGGAAACGTTCAGGAATTATTAATTGTTGTCGATTTTCTCGTTTTAGAAACATCACTTGTTGTGGCTCAACTTCATATGCTCCCATAGTAACAAATCTAGATGCAATTTACAAATATTGGTATAATTTTAAGTTTTTTTTTCCAAAATTTTATTTATTTTTTGTTGCAGATCGTTTTGGTGGAACTCTAATATATTGTGTACATGTTCTATGTGAAGATTTTAACAGTTAATATGCCAGTGCACTGTGTCATCTACAAGTCAGTCAGCAAATTTTTAATTATTCATCAACTTTTTTTTACTATAACATGTAATATAGTGCTAATTTGATTTAGAATCTTGAAGTTTATTAAAATTAAAAAAATTATTAAATCATACGTTTAAATAATATAATGTCATTACATTATTAAATTGTCTAGTTTAATAATTTTTTCACACTTTAACAAAGTACAAAATCCTAAATTAGAACATGAAATAAACATCAATTTACTGTTATCTTATTTGATAACTTTGAAAAATCATGAAGTATTTATTTAATTTGAACAGCAAGCTCAATGTGAAAGTTAAAATTATTGAAAGGAGTGCCTCACACGGTACATGTTGAAGAAAGTGAATGCATTGGTTTAATTGACTCGCGTCAACTTTATACACTAAATAATCGCTCTTTCCAGGAGATTATTTCTCTATTAATTCTTCACTTTTTTTTCTCTCTTTTTCTTTTCCATTAACTAACTTTGTTACGTAGACGTCGAAAGGTTTCTACTTTCAATCGGAATTTCTCACAAAAGGCTTGTACTTTCAATCGAAATTTCAAAAGCATTTCTTAAAAACGTGGCAAATGTTTTCTTTAAAATAAAAAGGGTAGCGGAGGAGATTTTTTTGGATATGTAGACAGCTAAAATTATCATCTTTATTCTTAAGCTTAAAGCATTAGTTACAAATGCGATGGCAGTTGCCAGATCCACACATTTTCAGGGCATTTTTGAAGACATTATTCAGCGCAATCACCTTTGTTTTGACAAAGTCCAGGAAAATCAATGCATCTACAATAATCACGAAAACAAATTTTTTTGCAGATCCTCATCGCCAACACACATAAGATATGCGCCTCCTTAGAATGTTAACAACAGACTTAATTTCCGATAACCAAGCGATAGATGCATCTACAATACAGCGGCTAATCTGTTATATATACTCCAAGAATCTCGTATGCTGTAGGTAACATGTCATAAGCCAAGAGTATAACAAAAAATTTAGTGTTTTCATTAGAAATGTGCTCACTAATACTATTAAATATGCAAAATTCATTATTTAATAAGTACAAATGGAAGCTTTTAAATACGAACTTCTGTGCATTTTAAAGTGTTGTTTATTTCTAAATTCACATTTTAAATACACTAACTTTCGCCAAAAAAAAAAAGATTAATGTATTTTATGGGATGGGAAAGAGACCAACGAGATTATTGCACAAGATGAGAATGATCAGGACTGAGGTCTTGAAAGAAGTTGTTTCATCCATGTTTACATAATAATGGCCTTGGGGCTTTGATTTACAGTTACAGAGAAAGAGGGGTCTCTGTAATGGGCCAGTGGCCCATCGGCACTTATAATTTAATATCCAAGCCTTTGAGACGATTAAGCAATGTGCAATTAGTACTAATGATGGCGATATCTTCTAGCCCGATGTGAGATTAGAATGTCAGCTAAGCAATTGCATCATTCACTATTATCATAACTTTGCAGTTAATAATGGCAAAAAAAGTCTGGTTAAAAGTCATAAATACACGGTTAATAACGGCCAACAAATCCAGTCAATTAATGCACAATATCTGTATGAATATCCAAGTTTGTACTCTTTGTTGTAGTACATATTCTAATAACTGTTTGCTTCCTCTCATTATTAGTCCTTGGGGTGGGGGGAAAAAAACTCTATGGTCTCACTTGAATTATCAATAGATTTTACCAATTTTTTTGTTTTAATATTTCATTATTAGTCCTTGTTGCGATACACATCTTCAGGCTGAGTTTGCTCTTTGTCTCTTAATTGATTTCTTGAAGCAATTTATGATATATGAAGCAATCGCTAACAAAATGAATTAATGTTATGCTTTGCACCCACTTACATTCATTATCAAGCACCCACACCTATATAGAAGCATGTAATCATATATATTCACTCCATAGAGTTTAATTGTAAACATCTGAAGCAGTTGGGGGTCATAATCATGACCATCTTAAGCCCGAATGCGACAAGGTCTTCTAATTGATTTTCTAAAGTACAATATCACCTTGATTGTAAGGGGAATCTTGTGCCCAAGAAATAGAGTTCCCCCCAATGCAAAACCATACGTAAGATAAAATATATGGAGCAGATGGAAGCAATGAAACGTATATGGTCTAGCAGGAAATCTATAGAGGCCATGTAAGTCATTCCCCATTGCTGAGATTGCAACCCTCATTGTCCCCATCAAAACCCACATAAAAATCCTACGCTTCAGTAGTGGCAAGCCGCTCATGAGCAGTAGTATAATGCTCAGAGAAGCCAGAAAACCAGTGGTGTTGAACAATAAAAAGCAAGTGTAACGATGTGTAGTTGCTGATGTCGGCAAGAAGAAGCAGAAGTGTCATGCCAAGGACTATTTAGGAGGGTCCGCACCAGCTTGGAAAGCCATGCAGCAATCAGTGATGCCACCACCATTATGGCATTTCGCATTTTTTCCAACCAATCATCTTCCAGCTTTTTAGTTGAATTTTCTTACCCTTTACCTTGTTGATTTTGGCTATTACTTTCAAGGGATATTAAGCTGTTAGTCTGTTCATTTGCTGACAATTGAACATCCTTTGCTCTATATGCCCCAGCACGTCGAATCAACTCCCCAATCTCCCAATCTTTTATGTCTCTTTTGCTTTGTGCTAGTACATCCAATGCTGTGAAGCCATTTGCATTAAGAGCATTCGCATCTATCATAATTAGTTGTCGAAAACCTTATGACCTGCATATTTGATTATTAGTATATGATAAAAAGAAAGCATAAATTTCAATTTATATACGCCCACCTAGAATGACAATATTCAACTAACTCCATAAGGATTAGAAAACATAACTTTACTCCATTCGTCGTTAAGAAGATAAAAAGAATTTCATCAATACGCTCTCATTTTGCTCTCACCTTTGAAAATGAAAATGGTAGTAAATTGATAATTTCATATCTTGCAAGTAAATTAATGATTGTCATTTTAGTTGGGGTAAATTAAACTATACCCAAATACAAATGTTCATTAAAATAAATGAGTGCCTATAGTGTGATCGGCATTAGATTTCTAAACTTGTTATTTGAAAAGCAAGCTAAAATTGACCTTCTAAAGTAACTCTTGCTTGCTACAAATCAAATTATTAGGAACTGGTGGAGATAACTTAATTCATTAGAAAAACTCTTAAGATTGTGATAGGTTTGAACTTGAAGATTTTTCACCTATAAGTATATTTATTTCTTTCGCAGCACAAACAAATTATGTACTTTACAAATGTGAATAAAACAGTACCTCAATTTGTTTGCCTGCAACTGCGAGCTGCAAGATAGTCATGCCATAATCATCCTCAGGATTCAAAACTTGAGGATCATCCATATAATCGAACAAAAATTTCAGTGCCTCCAGCTGATCGTGTTTCACACACAGATTTAAGATGGTCTCACCCCATCATCGTGGCTGAAGCTGCAAGCGGTCAGGTTCTGAACAACTCTCCCAAGGCATCGTCCTTTCATGGCTGCCAAATGAAGAGGATTTCTTCCATCCAGATCACGAGCAAAACACATGGCAGGATTAACTTGTAAAACTGCTTTTAACATGTCAAAATACCTCTTTTATGATGCTATGTGAAGTGCTGAAGAGTGATTTGGGTCCAACTCTCTAGCAAGCTCTGGCTTTTGGCATTTATTCTCCTTCACAAAATCCACACGTCCAAGCAATGCTGCCACATGCAAAGGAGACTCAAAGAGTCAATTCATCCCAAATCTGTTTATGATTAATAGATCCCGTTATTCTAACAAGGTAGGCACGCTCCCTGTTAATGCCTGCTTCATAAAGCATACTTTTCATTGTTTCCATATCCAGTGCTATTGTTCTTTGATGTGTGGAAAATTTTGCTTGCATTAATTAAAAAGTAAAAACTTTAGATGAATTAAAGACCAGCAGTCTGAGATTCATGCGTACAGAGCCTTGAGTAGACTTTAGATAAAGTAAAAATTTGTGTCCAATTTTTCAAAGCATAAAATCTATTTCATTCTTAATTTCCATCCTTTGGACCTGTACTTATTTTGATGTGTTCGAAATGTTGCCTCTTGAATTTTTTATACATGTAGGACCCTAATGCATGGGGTTATGGTAAAATGTGAGAGCTGATCAATTTTTTTTTTTTAAATCAAATTGTTTGTGGTGATGTGCGAATTTCTTTGAAAGAGTTTAGGAGAATGACAACTTTTTTTAATTCTCAGAATTTACAGTCATAATATTCATAATCTCATTAACTGGTCTAACAATTATTGTTGTTAAATGACAATTAGTTGTGTGAAGTGCTTCATTGCTCTGTTTTGTCTACTCACCTTTGACACTGATAACCCACATTCCACTACAACTCTTAAAATTAAAAAAAAAAAAAAAGCAATATTCTTGGTACCTTGCCATCATCGTTGGCGCAGTGCTTTACCAGTTTCCAGCAAACGTAGACAACCAAAACAATTCTAACTTGCGAGAAACAGTGAAAGTGCTGATAATAATAAAAACCTGAGTTATCGTTGAGGTTTAGGTTGCTGTCAAGAAATTCTAATAGAAGGAAAATCTTGGCAATAAAGGCTGCTTGCTCCAAGCTGCAGCGATCAAATCCTCAAAATTTCCAGCTCCAGCTAAATGTAACCGCACAAAATTAAACGAAAAAGAAGCTAGCATTGTTCATCCATTACCCTCAGCCAAACTTGTATGAGTTGACATAAGGACACTAGAATTTCATGCCTTTTAACAATTTCAGTTCCAACCCAACAATTAATTATCAAAATTTAAACTGCAAATCAGGTTAAAAAGAGAGAACAATGGAGACTCGGTCATTAAGCAATTTTGACTTACCACCTTTGCTGATCATTATCTGCCAACTGAGTCCAGGAGCTGGTTTCATATTCTAAATTAATGTAGACTTAAGAATCAGGTAATGGTTCAAACATGTCAATAATTTACTGCTTTTGACAGGTTGAGCCACCACAACTTCATTCATTTAATTACACTTGTGTAAAATATTAGAAAATATTGCGTATTCTTTAGAGACAAATTGATTCAAAATAATTAATGCTTTTCAAGAGATAACAGTTCTCCCAAAGGAGGCAACTGCTCACAATTTTTGCCATCAATGAGTGCTAACCTCTTTAGATTGGTTAATGAGATTATCTAGCTGGGGAAAACAGCGTTGCCTCTGTATGACTCTGTTAAGAACTGGCCCAATGCTTCAAGCTTCTTTAAGAGAATCAAAGCATGCAATCAAATGAAATCAAACCTAAAGATCAATCTATAAAACAACAATCACCAAGAACTTAAAAGATAATGGCAAGAAGATGTAACGTGGTTCGGCCATACAAAGCCTACATCCACGGTTGAAAACAGCACTGCTCTAAGCTTTATTAGAATGAAAATGGATTACAACAGGTTTCGAGATTACAGAGATATTAACTCCTCATATGAGCTCTATCTATCTCTCTCAAAGAATCTTCCACACGTCGTTTCAATATATCCTTTGTTGCCCTTTATAACCTCTCTGCTACGAAAGAAGAGAGTCAGCTATTATTCTTAACTAACAGCTTTAACAGCCAAAAGAGCTCATGCCAGCTCGGCATGCCACCTTATTCACGTTAACAGAATATAACTACTTCTTGGCTTCACAAATCTCCATCTAGTTTAATTCTGTTAAAAAACTTCTTCTAGTCACTGAATCAACTTACTACAATTTGACCTATAGACAAACCACACCAATCAAATTCAAAGCTGCTGTGAACTTGACTGATGGCAGAGGCTTTGTAAGTATGTCTGCAGGGTTACACTCTGATGTAATCTTAATTACATTTACCACTTCTTAAGCAATTTCATCTATGATGAAATGTAACCTTATATCCACATGTTTTGTCCTCTTGTGGTATTTTGGGTTCTTGCTTAACTGAATGGCACTAGAGCTGTCACAGTTGATATTGACTGGTCCTTGCTCGAGTCCTAACTCTATAACTAACCCTTTTAACCATATTGCCTCTTTCACTGCTTCTGAGAGTGCTATATACTCTGCCTCAGTAGTTGACAAAGCAACTACTGACTGTAAAGAGGCCTTCCAACTGACTGCTCCTCCACACAAGGTGTAGACATATCCAGTGATTGATCTCCTTTTATCCAGATCACCTGCGAAGTCTGAATCAACATATCCTTGAACTTGATCTGAGCTCTTGTTAACTCTCCCATATACTATACCATGACCAACAGTACCCTTTAGATACCTCAACATCTATTTAGCTGGATGCCAATGATGTTTACTTGGATTTGACATGAACCTACTTAGCACTCCAATTCCATAGGCCAAATCAGGTCTGGTACAGACCATGGCATACATAACACAACCTACCACACTTGTGTATGGTACATTCTTCATGTGTTCAACCTCTGTATTTTCTTCTGGCTCTTCCTGTTTTGAGAGTCTGAACTGAGCACCCAGAGGTGTTGAGACTGGTTTGGAGTCTATCATTCCAAATCTACCAAGAACCTTCTCCATATATCCTGTCTGAGACAAAAATAGAGTTTTAGAAACCCTATCTCTGATTATGTGCATTTCTAATATTTTGGTGGCTGGACCTAAGTCCTTCATTTCGAACTCAGAGCTCAGTTCATCTTTAAGCCACTCTAGCTCTTCTCTTTGTTTACATGCCAGGAGCATGTCATCCACATAGAGTAGAAGGTAAATGAAACTTCTAGATGGTAGAGTCTTAAAATACACACAACTATCATATTTACTTTTGCTGTAGCCATGTGTGATCATAAACTCATCAAATTTCAAATACCATTGCCTAGGTGACTACTTTAATCCATATAGGCTTTTATTTAGTAAACAAGCCATATCTTCTGATCCAGCTTCAACAAATCCCTCTGGCTGTTCCATCAGTATCCTCTCACTGAGATCTCCATGTAGAAAAGCAGTCTTCACATCCATTTGATCCAACTCCAAGTCATTGTATGCTGCAATTGATAACAAGACTCTTATTGAGCTGTGTTTGACCACAGGTGAGAACACTTCATTAAAATCCACTCCCTCTCTCTAGGTGAACCCCTTAGCTACAAGTCTGGCCTTGTTCCTGGCTGGTTCAGCTTCTGAGACTCTTTCATTTATTTTATATATCCATTTACAACCTACTAGTTTCTGGTCAACTGGTTTCTTTACTAAAGTCTAGGTTTTATTCTTATTTAGAGAGGCCATTTTCTCTTCCATGGCAGACACCCATCTTCCTTTATCCTTGCTTCTCATAGCTTGCTTGTAGGTTGCTGGTTCTTCACTTGTTTCACTTTCAACTACCACCAAAGCATAGGATATTAGATCTGCAACTCTATATCTTTCTGGCATTTTAATGGTTCTTCTCACTCTATCCCTTGCCAGTTGATATCCTTTCAGTTCAGAATGTGTTTGCTTTGGATGTTGTTTTGCTTCTTTTGGTGACTCCACCTCTAGCTCAACAACTTCTTTTTCTTCAGAGCTTGTATTAGTGATTTCAGTTTCAACCCTTGATTGAGTCAATGCTTCCTCATCGAATACAACATCTCTGCTAATAAAAGTCTTGGTGGGTTTCCTATTGATGCTCCATATTTTGTACCTTTTAATTCCCTCAGGGTATCCTATAAAATAACATTTCACAGCCCTTGGTTCAAACTTGCCCTGTCTAATGTGTGCATAAGCAGGGAACCAAAGACTTTTAGATTACTAAGATCAGGTGGTTTCCCATACCAGGCTTCCTGTGGTGTTTTAAACTCCAAAGCTGATGATGGACTTCTGTTAATGATATATGCAGCAGTAACAACAGCTTCAGCCCAAAAATGTTTAGAGAGATTTGAGCTTAACAGCATGCATCTAACCTTCTCAATCAATGTCCTACTCATCCTTTCACCAAGGCCATTTTGCTGAGATGTATTCCTTACTGTCTTATGCCTTGCAATTCCCAGCTTTCTACAGTCACATTCATTTCTGCATTATTCTAGCCCATTATCAGTTCTGAGTCTTTTCACTTTCCTCCCTATTTGATTTTCCATTAAAGTTGTCCATTCTTTGAACTTATCTAGGGCTTCACTCTTATGCTTCAAGATGTAAACCCAAAGCTTTCTTGAGCAGTCATCTATGAAGGTGATAAAATATCTAGCTCCACCATGAGATGGAATTTGGGAGGGTCCCCATATGTCAGAATGGATGTAGTCAAGGGCCTGTTTAGTTTCATGCTTGCCCGTGTTAAACTTAAGTCTGGTGGCTTTACCAAACACACACTTTTCACAGAATTCCAGCTAAGAAATATGATCATGACCAAACAAACCTTATTTCTCCAGTTCTTTCATACCCTTCTAACTCATATGTCCAAGTCTCATGTGTCAAAGCTTAGTTTTATCACTACTTATGCTAGCATTTACTCCAAGCTGAGGTACGAACCCAACTAAAACATACAAACCATTTCTTCTAACACATTTCATTATGACTTCACCTTTATTTAGGACATTAATTTTCCCATTTTCAGCCTTAATGCTACAACCCATTTTATCAACCATCCCAAGAGAAATTAGGTTTTTTTCAGTTTAGGGACATACCTTACTTGTTTAAGCTCCCTGGTTTTTCCATCAAACATCTGAATGTTGATAGTTCCCATTCCAGTGACTTTGCAAGCAAGGTTATTTCCCAGCAAAACTTTCCCACCAGCTATGCTCTCGAAGGTCTTGAAGAATTCTTTATTTGGGCACATGTGAACAAAACATCCAGAATCAATAATCCATTCAGCTGTGGGTTGTTTTATCAACCATCCCAGGCGAAATTAGGTTTCTTTTCAGTTCAGGGACATACCTTACTTGTTTAAGCTCCTTAGTTTTTCCATCAAACATCTGAATGTTGATAGTTCCCATTCTAGTGACTTTGCAAGCAAGGTTGTTTCCTAGCAAAACTTTCCCACCAGCTATGCTCTTGAAGGTCTTAAAGAATTCTTTATTTGGGCACATGTGAAAGGAACATGCAAAATCAAGAATCCATTCAGCTGTGGGTTGTTTTTCTGCAGCAATGAGGATATCTGCACCTTCAGTATCCTCTTCATCTTCAGATGCAATTGCTGCTTTTCCATTTGTCTCCTTTTGCAGCTTTTCAGGTTTCTTTTTCTCGAAACAATCTTTGATGTAATGCTCTTCCCTTTGACAGAAGTAGCCTTTTCTTTTATTCTTTTTCTTGTCATCTTTTTCTTTCTGATTTTTGTTCTTCTTATCTTTGTTTACTTTTTTTTTTTTTCTGATTTTGCTTTGACAACTAATCCATCTCATGCAGCTTGATCCTTGAAATCTGATCTTTTCTTCAAGTCTTTAGATTCAAGTGCATTCTTGACATCCTTCAAGGTGAGAGTCTGTCTTTTATAGAGCAAGGTATCCACGAAATGTTCATAGGAGTCAGGTAGTGAGCTCAACAAAATATCTATCTTCATCTTCAAGCATGACATTAACGTTTTCAAGGTCGAGTATCAATTTATTGAACTTATCAAGGTGGTCTTTCATGGCTGTCCTTTCCTTCATTGAAAACGTGTAGAGCTTCCTCTTCATATACAATCTTTTAGCCAAAGATTTTTTCAAGAAGAGTTCTTCCAGTTTAGCCCATAATCTAGAGGCTGTCTTCTCTTTGGCTACTTCTCTCAACACTTCATCAGACAAGAGTAGAATGATTGTGCTGTGAGCTTTATTATTTGTCGTTCTTGAGTCTCCACCCAAACTTAAAAATCCTTCTTCCTTTTCTTTTCTGGACTTTGATTCTTCTTCATTATCAAGGGCACTGTCCAAGCCCTGCTGAATCAGAATGGCTCTCATCTTAAGACTCCATAAGTAGAAGTCATTCTCACCGTTAAATTTTTCAAGATCAAATCTTGTGCTACCTATTATGCCAGATCAAGAACAGAGTGTCCTTCTGGCTCTGATACCAATTTGTTAAGAACTGGCCCAATTTTTCAAGCTTTTTTAAGAGAATCAAAGCATGCAATCAAATGAAATCAAACCTAAAGATCAATCTATGAAACAACAATCACCAAGAACTTAAAAGATAATAGCAAGAAGATGTAACGTGGATCGGCCACACAAAGCCTACATTCACAGTTGAAAACAACACTGCTCTAAGCTTTATTAGAATGAAAATGGATTACAACAGGTTTTGAGATTATAGAGATATTAACTCCTCATATGAGCTCTATCTATCTCTCTCAAAGAATCTCACACACATCGTTTCAATATATTCTTTGCTGCCCTTTATAACCTCTCTGTTACGAAAGAAGAGAGTCAGTTGTTATTCTTAACTAACAGCTTTAACAACCAAAAGAGCTCATGCCAGCTCAGCATGCCACCTCATTCATGTTAACAGAATATAACTACTTCTTGGCTTCACAGACTCCATTGCTAATTCCTTTAAATTGAGAGGTGGTTGCAAGGCTTCAAGAAGTTGTTGATCGTCCTCCTTCTTCCTCTGTCAAAATTAAGTCTCAAATCAATAAGGTTTTTCATTTTGTCAAGCTCTAATCTCTTAGCCTCGCCCACATCTGGCACGTTTCAGAATTAAGTATAATATTATTCTAGGGATCTCGACAGCAACATTAGAGAAATTGACAAACATATCAACAGCATTGCGCCACGTGTAGCCGTTGTAATTATAATTTTACTACTAAATAAGTTTGAATTTGGCGGAAAGCCAAATAGGTCTGCATGCAATGTAAATGTTAAGTTGTTTTTTTTATTTAAAAAAAATTAAATATAATTTTTTAATATATAGCCTCATAAATATTAATTTTATATTTATTTTTAAATTGTAATTATAAATATAAAGAGATGGATCTATTATAAACAAACTTACCTAAAGTCTTATCATATATAGGATTCTCATTCATAATAAAAATTAAAAAAAAATGGTAGTTGAATATGCAAAGAACAAAAAAAATGGATAAATAAAAATAATAATAAAAGAATAATTTATAAGAAAAATGACTATACCCTAACATTTGGAAAAATAATTATAAAAATTCTCATTCAAATAAAAATTAAAATTTAAAAATTAAAAAGTTTGTTTGTATTAGACAGCCTCTATTTAAGCTTCGATCATTAATCGATGAACTTAAAAGGGGTGTCTTTCCTTCCATGATAGGAAGTGTGTTTTTATTTATACAGCCTCTATCACTTCCATGATCCATGACCTATTCATCTGTTTCCACTTTGTGCCATTTTCTGATGTTTGCTGTCTGCGAGCCACCAATTGGCACACAATTTATTCTGACAACTACAAAGCTATTAATTAAGGATCCCCCTCAGTTACAGTTAACGTAACTTCCGGCTGCTTACGTCTTCTCTGAATTGTTACTGTAAAATATCGTTGAGCTCCTTGTACTTTGTTGTTTTCAAAGTTTATCGATAAGTATTATGAAATTTTCTGCATTGTAACATTTTCTTGAGCTTCTGGCACTCTGTTTTATTTCATTGAAACCCTTGGAATATGAAATTCATCCCCTATAATTTTTTAAATTCTCAAAATACCCTTCATTTAAATAAAATATAATAATTATTAAATGGATTATTAGTTTCTCTTCATTAGCAACCTTCATCGATAATTGAAGCCATCATTAGACTCATCACAGAGAAAGAGAGTGAGAGAGGGAAAGAAGAAATGGGAAAAAAATATATGAAATGTTTACAATTTTATAGTGCATTCACTAAATAAAAATTGAAATTAACTGGAAACATAATGAGTTAGAATTGGAATAGCTAAAATCGAAATGAGGAATTGGAATCATAATAATTTATTTACTTTAATTGCAAGAATTGTAATTAGAATGAGCTATATCCATTTATGTGTTTATTTTGTCTTAAAATCAAAATCGAAATGAGTTAAATTGTAACAAATTACTATAAAATTCTTAATTAACTTTTTTTATCATAATTATTATTTTGTATTTTTAATTATTTTGATTATTATTATTCAAAAATTAATAATTAATACTAATTATTGTTAATTATTATTATTAAAAATTTAACTAAAAAACTATTATTAATTATTGTTAATAGATTAATTAATTATAATACTTTTTATTATTGTTATTAATAATTATTATAATTATAATTATAATTATAATTATAATAAAATAATTATAATCCATTTAATAATTATTATATTTTATTTAAATGGAGGGTATTCTGGGAATTTAAAAATTATAGGGAATGAATTTGATACTCTAAGGATTTCAATAAAATAAAACAAAGTAGTAGGGGCTCAACGAAATGTTACAGTGAAGAAAGTTTCATAATACTTATTGAAAAACATAAAGTAGAAGGGAATACTTATTGATAAACATTGAAAAACATAAAGTAGTAGGGCTCCACGATATTTCACAGTAACAGTTCAGCTCCACTAATTAAACCAGATCCTAGTCCCCTTGTGGATTTAATTTCCAACTCCAGTTGTTTCCACGATATTTTAAAGTATTAATTTCCACGATATTTTAAAGTAACAACTGCCGCGATATTGTAAAGTATTTTCCGCGATATATTAAAGTAACAATTCGGCTCCACTAATTAAACCAGATCCTAGGATAAAAAATTAAAGCAACTGGAGTCCCCTTGTGGATTTAATTTTCAACTCCAGTTCCACGATATTTTAAAGTAACAATTTCCGCGATATTTTAAAGTATTAATTTCCACGATATTTTAAAGTGACAATTCGGCTCCACTAATTAAACCAGATCCCGGGGTCAAAAATTAAAGCAACTGGAGTCCCCTTGTGGATTTAATTTCCAACTCCAGTTGTTTCCACGATATTTTAAAGTATTTTCCACGATATTTTAAAGTATTAATTTTCACGATATTGTGAATTAACAATTCGGCTCCACTAATTAAACTAGATCCTAGGGTCAAAAATTAAAGCTACTGGAGTCCCCTTGCGGATTTAATTTCCCTATATAAACTCTCGCATTTTTTTCTTTCTTGATTCACAAACTTGCTTCTTAATTCAATTCAGTGTATTAGCAGTTAGTAAATTAATTGACGTTCCGAACTCTATTAAAAGTCTTGCTGCCCCTTATTAACTTGCCTTTTCTAGTGGAAGAGAGATTTGCAGCAGAAAGGGTAGCAAAGAAATGGAAGTGCTGGGGCGTGATCCTCGTCAAAGGTATGAATTAATTCTCTTCTCTTCTCTTCTCTCAATGATATATAAGTCCTTTGCTTAATTTCAATAGTATCCTTTTGATTTCATTACAAAATTTGGGTTTCAAGTGGAGAGATAAATGCATTAATTCATAATAGAGAATATTACATTTTGCAGGTCATACACTATGACTAACATGTCCAGCAATATAACCCATGTACATCGACTGACTATTATTGGGTAAGCAACTACTTTCATTCTATAATTTAAATTATTTTCAGTATCATATATTTAGGTTATTTTCGCTATTATTATTATTAGTATTTACTTAAATTTAGAGACTTATTTTATAATATCCATAATTTGCTTAATTTCAATTATTTTCTCTATTAGATATTTATGGGAAAAAATAAGAAGTTGTGCTTTACACTAATGGACGTAGATCTTGTTTGTATGTATACGATGCAACACCGCGATATAAAGCCATGATTTGTTTCGTCTTGCATCAAAATTATGTAAATTAAGGTGGAGTGGTCTGGGTTGGGCTTGGCACACGCCATAGTTTTGTGATCCAGGCTTTAGGCCCTAGCCCAATATGATATTTATAACAGACAGTATCGCATATTCCTCATCATTTATATTACTTTGATGTAACACTTTGTTATCAAATTAAGTAATTATATCTTGTTTTGATGGTTTTGCGGTGTGCAAAATTTCTCATCACCATTGGCACCGTACCACACACTCTTTGTATTTCTAATTCCATTGCTTGTCGGAGTTATTGATATTAATAATATTCAAGATAAAAATAAATCTTTGATCGAGACACACCCGATGAATATGTGTCCATTTCTATTGGCTCTACTCATCTACGTCTTTGCATATTTTGCTGCCATAATATCGGAGCGTCAAATCTTCAAAGCAACTGTTGTGATCTCAGGATTGCTTTGCTCAGTCTCATTGGTCTCCATTATTCTGCCACACCCATATGGATATTTCAGTTTCATTATATGGGTTTTTCTTCTTCTTCTTGTTGCTTATCACAAGAGCCTTCATAAGAAGATTTGGCAATTTTGGAATATATTTGGAGGAAACAACCAGCAATTAGAGCCACAAATTGCCATCTCAAATAGAAAAACCTATACCAGCTAAAAAGGCCAATAATAATATGGCACTGCCGAAGACCTGATATGAGCTAAGTCTACTGTAGGGGGCCGGGCCAGTAACATTCCTTCGGTGGTAGTCCATTGAAGTAGAAATGTGATTGCTCATAGATTAGTTAAATGTATATGCTGTTAGCAAACCAAGCGGTGCAATTTGGTTGGAGGAAATTCCAACTCGCGTACATCTTTTTCAATTTAAGTGTTTAATAGAAGTTTTAAATTTTTTTTAAAAAAAAAGTAATCCTTCATAGCTATTTATCAAACGTATAGTATTGAGATTCACATGGGCTTATTATTACACAAATACCCATATTTTAAGAAATTAGAATATGAAAAATTGAGCATTTTCTATTGCTTTATTGGTAATAGTTTGTTGTAGGTGTATTTAGTGACAAATTGGTTGCTACATATTACAGTTGTCTTATGTATATTTGATGAAAAAAGCACTAATAAAATAAAGTTTGTTAGTTACTAATCTCTATTTATCTTATTTTGAAACATTTTCGATAAAAACAAGCTTTGCTAGAAGACATATAAGATATGGGTTGATCTTTATCATTCATCTAAACGATTACTCCACCCTTCAAGTTTCACTATTTTAGCTTTGAATATAATTGACTTGTAATGTAATCCTAGATAGCCATATTACTCCCCCCTTCTAGTTTTACCATTTTATCCTTTAAATATTTTTGACTTAATAAGTAATCCTTGATAGCTATTTATCAAACTCGTGGCATTGAGATCCAATGGACTTATTATTATACAATTACTCATATTTTAGGATCAAAAGAAATTAGAAGTATGAAAAATTAGGCTATCGCCTTATTATTAATAGATTGTTGTAGGTGTATTTAGTGAAAAATTGGTTGCCACAAATTACAATTCTCATATGCGTATTTGATGAAAAAAGCACTAATAAAATAATACTTGTTAGTTTACTTTTTATTTTTTATTTTTTGATGATTTGGTTTTAAAAAGAATGTTTAAATCATGAAAGAATCCTATTGTCAAAAGGTAATTTAATCAAAATAAATCAAAGCCATCCATTTATCTTTTTGAAGGTAACTATAGAAGCTTATGAACATAATTAGAATATGAAGTTTTGAATCGGACAGGTGTTTGAAAATTTAGCACTATCAGAAGGTTTTCTGTGAAAGAATAAAAACTAAAAATGATAGTGATAACTGACGAAATACATATATAACTTCCTAATAAACTCAAATCCGAATTCGTCCTCTTATTTCTCTCATCGTCAAGCTCCCAAAATTCACTCCATGCAGCTTTGTCGAGAATCATAAACAAGTTTTTGGCGAACAAACCGAGTTATGACATTTGCCTGCTCAGTATCCTTGACCTGATTATATAGACAACCGAACAAATTTACTAAAAAGCTTCTCTTCTCCCTACTCCTGCTTGCTGCCTGCTTCACATGTACATTTAGCACCAAAGAAATTGAGAATTTATCAATCAACTGGACAAAAGCCGAATTAATGGAGACTTGTGAATCAGGCGCTGGTTCAAAGAAGGCAGAAAAAACTGCTAATAATTTACCTCCTTTTGCATTAATCCCCAATCTAGCACCATTCTCACTCTTCATCACTTGCTCTGCAATTGTCAAAAATGATTCGGTTCAAAATTATCCTACATTCAATGACAGACAAAAAGGAGAGATTACCATCATTACACCCATACCAAAATTTTAGAAACTGTTGCATATATTCCTAATATAGAATTTGATTAAAAATAGTTTATGGTCCTTAATTAGATAGCAGATAACAAAAATGCAGAAGAAGAAATTACCTTTGGCTGAGGATGATCATAATTGCAGTGCAACTGGTTGAGAATTTTGTAAATTGCTGCCATGAAATGGTTTCATTTCCTTTGGGCTCTGTCATGGGCAATCCTTCCACTAGTAAGCTTCTCATTTCATTTCCTGCCCTGCTTCCTGCATCATATGATACATTAGATGACAATACATGTAATCTGTGGCAAATTGAGCTTCAGTCTTTTATTGTCCTGAGCTCGAAAGGTTATTACCCAACTCCAAAGCCAAACATAATGTAGGTCACTTGACCTGCAAAAGAATTGCTTGTATTGCACTAATAATCTTTACAGTAACGTCATCATATCACAAATTAAAAATTGTATATTCATAGGATATGAAAATCAGAATATTAGAAAATATGTATTTCCAGATTTTGATTCAAAATGAAATTTATGCTTCTTAATTAGATTAAAAATAACAACAAAGCAAATCAAAGTAAGAGAAGAAATTACTTGTCAACGCCCAATCTCAAGGTTGGGAATGTGAGATATCTTAGGCCAGTCTTCTCCTTCCCCCCTTTTGTAACGTTCTACCAGAATATCACAATCCCACCCAATGCGCAATTCCTTCAATGTTGTCCTTTGATGGATGTGGTCGGGCAGTGCCTTTAATTTGGGGCAACTGAAAACTTCCAAGGAAGAAAGCCATGGCATGATGTTGATGAAGGCGTCTCCCGTTCTTATAATCCCATAATCCCACTCGTCCAATTCCTCCAATCTCCCTTGATCCCTTGTGCAGAAAATTGTCAATAATGGCAATACATGCAATCTGTGGCAAATTAAGCTTCGTTTTTTTGTTGTCCTGACCTTGAAAGGTTATTGTTCAACTCCAAAGCCAAACTAAATGTAGGTCACTTGTCCTGCAAAAGAATTACTCATATTGCATTAATAATCTTTTACAGTAATGTTATCTATCTCACAAATTAAAAATCGTAGGATGTGAAAATCAGAATTTTAGAAAGTATGTATTGCAGATTTCTGATATAGAGTTTGATTCAAAATGCTATTTACGCAATTACGCTTCTTAATTAGATAAAAAACAACAAAGCAAATCAGACTAAGAGAAGAAATTACTTGTCAATGCCAAATCTCAAATGCGCAAATAATTAATATATATGTTGGGAATGTGTGATATCTTAGGCCAATCTTCCCCCTCCCCCTTGCGGTAACGTTCTTCCAGAAGGTCACACCCCCAAATGCTCAATCCCTTCAATGCTGTCGTTTGATGAATGTGGTCGGGCAGTGCCTTTAATTTGGGGCAAACAGCAATTGCCAAGGAAGAAAGACGTGGCATGATGTCGATGAAGGGGTGTCCCGTTCTTGTAATCCCATAATCCCACTCCTCCAATTCCGGCAAATCCTCAATGAAAAGTGATTGCAATTTGGGGAAGGCAATAATAACCGATGAAGATGAAGATGAGTCATGATGATCACTTTCTATCCCCAAAATTTCATTACCCACTCTTTTCACACTCTTCATGTCCGATATATAGAGCTTTTCAAGGGATGACAATTTTCCCAAAGGAGGCAGCTGCTCGCAATTTTCGCACAAATGGAGATTTAAACTCCTTAGATTGGTTAATGACATCATCCAGCTGGGGGAAACAGTGTTGCCTCCGTATGACCCTATAAATAATTCCTTCAAATTCAAAGGTGGTTGCAAGGCTTCAAGAAGAAGCTGATCGTGCTCGTTCTTCCTCCTTCCTCCGCTTTCCTTCACATCAAACCAAAGTCTCAAACAAGAGAGGTATTTCTTTTTGTCAAGTTTTAATCTCTTAGCCTCATCCACATCTGACACATTTCCCAGTCTACGTATGCCACATACTTGGAGGAGTTCCAAGTTTTTAAGAGATTCAAGCCTACATCCTTTGCGACCATCGACACCTTCTCCTCCACTCACATGGAACTCATCCAATGTCCGAAGACTCGGTAATCTCGCAATCCCAGCCGGCATGTGCCCTAAGGAATCAGTTCTCTCATTTAGTAAATGCTTCATGTTTATTAACTTCCCAATTCCTTGAGGTAATGCTTTAAGATTAATACAGTAACTAATATCTAACTTTTCTAGATTATATAACTCACACAACGTCTCAGGAAGTTTCCTTATAAGCGTCACACAAGACAAATTAAGGTATCTTAAATGAACCAGCTTTTCTATATTTCTTGGAATATCTAGAATGGAAGAACACAGTGTGGCAGACCAGTTTCCTATATCTAATGCCCTCAAACTTGTCAATTTCCCAAACAATTCTTTTAGCATCTTACCATTTAACGATGAATTGTCAAGCATGTTACCACTAATAAAGAGGCTACGCATTCTTTTAATTCTACAAGTGGAGACAGGAAATGAAGCTCCTAGACCAATAACTAACATTAAATGACAAACCTTCTCATCCAAAGAGTTTATGGCGTTTGGTTCTTTGCTACCATTAATTTCCATGGAAGAACATTCATTTTGACTTACAAATTGGGCAAAATCGTGTACTATATCATGCATCTTGCACGCTACAATAAGATTATCATGATCTCTCTTAAACTCTTGAAAGAAAGAGCGAGTGGCTAAGATGTTAAAATACTCTTCACCAATTATGTCCATCTCTTCATCTTGTTCTGCACTAAAGTAACCTTGAGCCATCCACATGCTAATTAGTTTCTCTTTCATTATATTGAAGTCCTTTGGAAAGACAGCACAATATGAAAAACACCTTTTCACTCTGGATGGCAAATCATTATAACTCAACAACAGAGGAGATAGAACACCTTTCTCAATCTCTTCGATTTTCCACAAATCATTATTTAAGATTCTACACCACTCTTCTTTGGTTTTTTTGGAACGCATGAGACTCCCTATTACCTTTGCTGCAAGAGGCAAACCTTTGCATCTGCTTGCAATTTGTTGCCCGATTTGCTCTAATTTTTCACATTCTTCAATGCCCCGACCATGAAATGCTATCCTATTAAACAATAACCAACATTCCTCTTCAGCCAATTCTTTGATGGAGATAATATCTAAAGATCCCATCATGCACGCAACTGACTCTTTACGTGTGGTAACTAAAATTTTACTTCCATGGAGACCATTCTTTAGACAATGGTAGAATGGTTCCCATTTCACGTAATTTCCATCCCACACGTCATCTAAGACAAGAAGAAAGCTCTTCCCTGCAATGGATTCATAAATATGTCTAAGAAGAGATTGGAATTCACCTAAATGAGATTCATGACCATCCAAAGCTTCGACCATTGCTTTGGCAACCCTGAACTCTTCAAAAGTTTCTGACACACACACCCATAGAATTTTATCGAACTTTCTTATCACCTCCTCATGATTACAAGCTAATTGTGCGAGAGTGGTTTTCCCTATACCTCCCATACCAACAATAGAGATGATATGAAGGCCTTTTTGTTGCTCGCTACTCTCACACAACAGCTTGCTCAAGAGTTCATTCTTCTCACCAACTCTACCACATATCTCCTCCTCATCAATGAAGGAGGTACTCTGTACTCGCCCAGGTCTCGCACTACTGGCACCACCACTCTCAACAAACTTAAACATATCCTTTTGAGTGGCTATAACACCCAGCTTTTTATTGATTCCTTTGATCTTGACAGCAATGTCCTGACGTAGAATGATCTTTTTAAAACCAATGCTAGAGGCAGGGAAGCATGAACTTACCTGCTTCTGAGCTGAATCAGTATTCTGCTTCATTTGCAATCTGCGTCGTGCAGTGATCCATTCGTCCAACACATCTTCAATGTCGTAGGACACGTCCTTGAGTCGACCCAGCCAAACTCTGACGGATTCCTCCTTCACTTGCCTCTGCTCTGCGTCACTGAGCACAGCTTGAATCGTTTGAAGATGGCTTGTAAGCTTTTCAACTTCCTGTTCAGCGCCCTTAACTAGCTTCACCTGCTGTGTCAACTCTTCAGCAGAAACGGAAATCAGCTGCTCTAAGAGAGGAGAAACGATGGCATCAACCATGATGTTGGTCAATAATTTGGATAGAAATTGATTTTGCAAAAATGCTGAAAGGAAATTATGTTTTGAAAATGCTGCATCTGCATCTGCAATATAAAATACAAAGCAGTCCCTACACGCTAAAGCTGTCGGGGAAAGTGGATGCAAATGAACATGCAGTTGACAAAACAGATATGATCTTGAGATTTTTTAAATTTTATTTAATTTTATTGATCGTTTTATATATTGTGTACAAGTTATAGGTGAAGATATTAACAATATGCCAGCGCACTATGTTATCCACCACTCAGTAAAATTTTAGTTGTTCGGCAAAGTTTTTTTTTACTATAATAAGGGAAAATATGTGATACAACTGTAGTATTGTGTTATAATTGTACTTAACCGTTAAATATCAATAAATTCCACCAATCTAAATATATTTAACGGCTGAATGCAATTATGACACGGTATCACAATTACCTATCCCTATAATAAACATCATTTTACTGTTATCTTATTTGATAACTTAGAGAAATCATTTTACTAATTTGAACTCCACACTTAATGTGAAAGCTGAAATTATGCACAGGAGTGCCCCACACGGCAGCTATTTTAGAAAATGAATGCAAATGGAAATATGCGGTGATGCTTTTTAAAAAGGCAGTGGTTATCTTTTTCATCATTCTGGATTTAATTAATTAATTATTCGGCGTTGACTTACGTCAATTTTGTGCAGTAAATATCGCTCTTTCCTGGAGACTACTGCTCTATTGATTCTTCTCTTCCTATTTTCTTTTCCATAAACTAATTTTATTAGGTAAATGTGTGAAAAGGTTTCTACTAATTCCAATCGAAATTTCTCAGAAAAGATTTGGTAGGTTCTTGTCGTTTGGATCAAGTTTATACGGAGTTAATGTGCTATTGAATTTTGTTATAATTCAAAAAGAACCAGCGGGCATGTGATGAGGGCATTATATAAATATTGAGTTAATTAGCATACGGATGCGGGTCTTTTAACCCATCAAATTCCTCTTTAGACCAACTTAATTTATACACCAAAATTTCAAAAATCAAGTTTTTACTTTTTAAATCTTTCATAATTCCCAGATTAACCTTATTAAAGAGAACTCTTTTGTTTTGTTATTTTTCTCAATATGTTACATATACAAATTATCTGCACTAGGAAATCAAACAAAATAAAAAGAACAAGTTATAATTGGATCAATTCGAGAAAACCCATACCTCCATAAATATGTTTTTGGTGCTTTGATGAACCAAGTATCTCCCAATACAACTAATCAATTGCCAAATAAAAATATTCTAGCCTACCATTATTGACATTGATGCAGGGACAGACCCAGGACTTATTATTACCCCGGGTTAAATTTTAAAATTTATATTTTGAAGCAAAAATAAATTTTTTAAGTAGACAAAAGTACATTAAATAAGGGGAACACTAAGAATTCTATCCCCATAAATATGTACTATAAATAAAAATAATTATAAAAAATAGTATAAAACAAAAAACAATTTAAATATCAAAATACTATTTTTTTAATTATGAAATCTGACATTACAACCTATAATAACTTGTAATTATATAAGGATTAAGAAATCAATTAAGAATTGTAAACTAAAATAGATTAATATATGTAATTACAATCAATTAAAAATTACATGTAAAACTTTTATGTTTGAAATCAAGTACTAAATTATCAGGCTTAATAAATTAAACAATTAAAATTTATTCATCCATTCAAATTATAAAAGTATTATTAGTTAAAAAATAATAATAAACTAAATTCAATTCAGCAAAAAAGTACTTAGATGCAGTTATTTCTTTATTAGGTGCTCTAACTCTTTTTTAAAAACTAGATGTTGATAATCTTCTATCAAAAGCTCCTTAAAATATTCAAATTTTATTTTTTAACTTGTCCTCCTAGTTAATGGAACTAAAAAATAAAGTCTAAAAATTCATATAAAAAATTTATGAAAATGTTGATAATTGTTACTATATGTTGTTTTTATAAGTATTTTTTAATACCATTGATGATGTTATATTACGTTGACACACTTTTTTTTCAATTAGAATTTTTTAAAATAAATTAAAGCAGTAATAAAATTTTAGCTCCCTAATATTTACAATCTATTCAATAAATATATAGTTTAATCATTTTATAAAATAAGTCACTAATTTCAATAAAATAAAAACTCTATTGTTATATGAAATTGATGAAAACACAAGGATAATTGAGTTAGGGATGTATTTGAATATAAAATAAAAACTCTATTATTATAATAAATTGATGAAATCATAAGGGTAATGAATTAGGGATATATATGAAAAAAATAAAAATTATTTTAATAGATTAATAAAAATATAAGGGATATAAACGATTTTTTCTGGCCCACGCATAGATCCACCTTTGCATTGATGCTAGTTCAAATACTAGCTTACAAAACTTGGATTTAAAGATTAGGAGCACAACAGACCCCATATTCCTTCGAATTGTGTAAACACAACAACTACTTTTACTTAGCAATATAAATTACGATAATAACTCAAACGAGATAATGATAACATGAAAATAAAATTAAATGAAAATTTCTTTTTTTTGAAGATCACATCACAATATAATTTATCTTCTCAATCTCTTTCTAGAATTTCTTTTGCACTATTGAACATACTTATTCCTCCTTCAGTCCTTTGTTTTTTGTTTGTCTATCTTCATTTTACTTTCTGTAAACTCTAGCTTAGAAAAATTATAAGCAAATAAAATCTCAACTAAAACCATCATTAAACAAATTTCTTCCGACTCACGACGCGGTTATATCATTTAATTGGTTTTTAAGTTATGCCAAGATTTACAAAACTAGTATTTCTTGCATATATATATATATATTATTGTATATATCTAAAATTGTGTTGTATGTAACAAACTAGATAAATCGCACATCAACAAAGTACGAGAAAGATGTTGGATTTATAAGAGGTTATCTACACCTTAATTGGCAAGACGAGTTTTGGGGTGTATGAGTGCCCTAGAAATAAAATCATGTGGGCCTTGTCAATACCTAAAACTAGGGGTGGGCACTATTTATTTTAGTTCGGTTCAGCCCTAGAACCGAACCAAACTAAAACCAAATGGTTCATGAATTTGTGAATCAAATACAAACCAAATTATAGAACCAAACTGAACCGAACCAAATTAATTTGGTTCGGTTCAGTTTGGTTTGGTTTGGTTTTATCCTATACATTCATTATTTAATATAATAATAATTCACTATTAATATGATAATAATCTTGAATCTATAAATGAACAAACAATAAACAACATAATAAAATCTAATAATAGTAAATTAACATAATAAATTCTAACAATAATCTAAAAATCCATAAATAATAACCAACATAATAAAATCTTACAATAATTAATTAACATAATAAAGTTCAACAATAATCTAAAAATTCACTACATATTAGAAAATAAACTTTAAACTTTCATCACCAACGAGTACTATTCCAATCACCACTTTTTAAAAATCCTCTGCGCCGTCCTCTAAATATCTGTCTATGAGCCAAATAGTTTAAACTTCCAATTTAATTTCAGTTTTTTAAATTAATATATATTTTAACTTGTCTATGCGCGCCAAAATATTTTCTTATGACATAACAACTGGTATGTCTCTGAGAGTAGATGATTCCTGCTCAAGATTAAAAAAAATTAAAAAAAAAAACAGATCGAGAAATGAACAAAAATAGATTTTGTAAATTAAGAAAAATAATTGTTGAATAAATAAAGTTACCTTTATTTTCTCAAGCAACTCGTATCCGGTCATTCCAGGCATACAGTAATCTGTGATTATCAAATTCATTCACATCAAAGCCACTAGCGCTCTGTTCCTCATCTAATCCAAGGAATTGCAGACCTCTCCTTCCGCTGTCAACTGCAGTCACTGCAAATGGATACATAAATTTAGGAAAAAGAAAACAGTAATTGAAGAAAAACGGTAAGAAGATACAGACCTTCACAAGAAGAGATTGTTAGCAAACCTCTCAAAAACTTTTCTATCAACAAGGCTATCATCAACTGCAAGGACATGAACTTCTTCACGATCAGCCGGCGATAAATCAAAACCGTCGATATTGTCAGACATCAACCTCCACGAAGCGACGCCGTTTGTTGTCGTCATCTCCTCACAACAGAAAGAAAGAAGAAAGAATGCTTCATTAAAATAGAAATAGTGCAACTTTAGTGACTTGCTTTGAGCAAGAGGCAACAACATGACACCAGGCCAGCTTGCTGAGCCCTCTTCTTTTATACGCTGCCTGTATTGTCTTATCTGTCTATTCCATTTTTTTTTCCCCCTATCAAATCGAATCTTTCTCTCCCTAAGAAATCTAGTTTCCTAGAAAGTTGTGTCTGTACCGGACTCTGTTGGTTGCAAGGTGAGTTCAAACACCTGGTCACTAAACGGCAGCGTTTCAGTTTCTTAATGGCTTAATAAACTCACGTGAGAAGCACGGCTATTTTATCTTTTTGAAACGGCAAAGAGTACAAGCGTTTTGGAGTCACTTGAGTGAGTTTAGTAAATCACGCGAGCAATCACGTGAGTGATAATTGAAGCCAAGTTCGTTATAACAGAATTCTTGCGCACGTGTCAGGTAGCTGTGCATTCTGGGTTGTTAAGCTTACGGATGGCAATGAGGTGAGGTAGGGGTGGGAACTACCTTCATTTCCCTCCCTATTAGAAATTTTTGCCTTTATTTTCTACTTTATTTTTCAATAAATTTAGTGGGGTGGGGATGAAGAATCCTCATATGGCGAATGATTTTCTCATCCCCACCTCATTTCTCATTTATCTATTTTATAATATGTATAAATACATTATTTTAGTAAGTTAAAAATTAGAGATTTAAAATAAAATCATCATCATATTATAAAGTATTTAAATTTTTTAAAAAAATATCTAAAAGTTTGAAACAATATCTTAAAATGATATTAAAAATGAAAAATATTTAAAGAGCGTAGCACTTTAAAGGAGAAAAGAAAATATAACAATGTTTCAAAGTTGAAAAATATTATAAGATTTTCTTTCATTCATATATTGTTTATATTACATAAAAATTAATTTTTTTATTAAATTAACATTATAATTGATAAAATAAAAATTATTAAATAAGAATTAAAAACATATTTATATTTAATGGGGATTTGGATGGGGGTGGGGTGTGGAGTACAAAACCAAACCCCACTCCATTAAAAATTTAAGATTATTTTCCCCTCACTCCCCACTCCATTTCTCAAAAATTATTTAAAATTTTCTTCACTTGGAGTGGGACTCCATGGGGCCCCAAACCAGTGGAGGATTTTGCCATCCTTAGTTAAGCTTGTTAAGAAACTGGTTTATAAGCTGATGAATCAGGAGAAGCTACTGGAACGCGAGAGAGATACTGAGAGGAACTGTAGAGAGAGAGAGAGAGTAAAATCTTGTTCTTTGTTCTTTTCTTCTCAACTCCCTGCAACTAACACCTTGAATCTTTCAATGAAAGCCTGTTGATGGATTCACCCGTGGACGTAAGCCATTAATGGGTGAACCACATTAATTTGCTGAGTGTTCTGTTGATTGTTTTCTGATCTAAGTTGTTTAGTTCTTGTGTTGCTAATAATCCTTTTTTTGATTCAAGTGAGGTTTATTAATTCTTCCAAATCGATTAATCTGTTACATGCAACTTGATTGATCTTGACAAAGGATCTTGGGGAGAATTTGATTTTGTTGTGTAAATCGAACGAATCAGACTCTACAGACAGCCTCCGTATAAAGATTCGATCATTAAGCGATTAACTTAAAAGGGGTGTCCTTCCTTCCATGATCCATACATCTGTTTCTACGTCGTTTAAGGATAGCTAAAAAGAATATATTACCTATCAAATATATATATATATATATATAAGAATGCTCTAAGAACTGCAAGGAACCGTCCAATGTCTATTTTAAACCGATCAGGAGGCGATGAGTATATAAACCCTTCAAACATATATTCCAGTAGAACTGTAGAAGTAAAGGTTTTAAAATCTAATGACAACGGCAGCATCCCACCCATATGAGTAGTGATCAATAGATTTAAGGTGGGGATTTTCATATTCTTTTCTTTTCATCTTTGAAGATAATTATTCTTTCGTCACCATTTGGGTGGTATTTACTTTTTGTGGAACAGATTGGAGATGTTTCATATCGCCATTTGTCACACCATTTTCCTCTTATCTGGAAAAGCCTCACATACTAATTTGCCTATATGAATAAACTCTCTCATTGTACTCTTTGTTGATTCTCAAACTTGCTTCTTAATCCAATTCAGTGTATTAGTAGTTAGTAAATTAATTAACGTTCCCAACTCTTTTAAAAGTCTTGCTGCCTCTTATTAACTTGCCTTTTCTAGTGGAAGAGAAGACTTATAACAGAAAGAGAAAGCAAAGAAATGGAAGTGCTGAGGCGTGACCCTCGTCAAAGGTTTCTCTTCTCTTCTCTTCTCTCAATTATGTATAAATAATTTGCTTAATTTCAATAGTATCCTTTTGGTTTCATTTCAAAAGAGATAAATGTATTAATTCGTAATAGAGAATATGACCTTTTGCAGGTCGTTTACTATGATTAACATGTCGAGCAATGTAACCCATATACATTCGCCAACTATTAGTGGGTAAGCATCTACTTTCATTCTAAAATTTAAATTATTTTTCACTATTATTGTTTATTATTTCTATAGTTTAAATTATTTTCACTATTGTTGTTTATAATAATCCTTCGGCTATTATATACATCATAGTGAAAATAATTTAAATTATAGTGAAATTATTTTCACTTTTACAATTAGAGACTTATTTTATAATATCCATAATTTGCTTAATTTAAATTATTTTCACTATTATATATTTAAGGAAAAGAATAAGAAGTTAAGCTTTACATTAATGTCCATATATCTTGTTTGTGTGTGTGTGTATATACAACACCGTGATATAAAGTCATGATTTGTTTCATCTTGCACCAAAATTATGCAAATTAAGACGGGGATGGTCTGGGCTGAGCTTTGCAGGTACGAGCCATAGCTTAGTGATCAAGGCTTTGGGCCATAGCCATAGATGACATTTACAACAGACATCACATATTCCTCATCATTTATATTACTTTGATGTAAAACTTTATTATGCGAATTTAAGTAATTAGATCTCATTTTGATGGTTTTGCAGTTTGCAAAATTTCTCATCATCATCGGCACCATACCATGCAGTTTTTTTATTTCTAATTCCATTGCTTGTCGGAGTTATTGAAATTAATAATGTTCGAGACGAAAATAAATCCTTCATGGAAACACACCTGATGAATATGTGCTCATTTCTGTTGGTTCTACTCATATACGCCTTTGCATATTTTGCTGCCATGATATTGGAGCTTCAAATCTTCAAGGCAATTGCTATAATCTCAGGTTCTCTTTGCTCAGTCTCATTGGTCTCTATTATTTTGCCACACCCATATGGACATTTCAGTTTCATTATATGGCTTTTTGTTCTTATTCTTGTTGTTGGTTATAACAAGAGGCTTCATGAGTAAGATTTGACAATTTTGGAATAATTTTGGAGGAAAGAACCAACAATTATTGCCAACGTAAGTCAGATTGGGATTGTAGTTTAAAAGTTATAAAATTAAAGTGTTTAATAAATACTCAATACAAGAAATTTGATTTTTTAAGATGATTGTTTTTAGACATTTGCAGATTTTGTCATAAAATAGTACTTATTGTGATGATTTTTTAAAATTGTAGTCAATAATCTCATCACAGCTCATGTTATATTTTGTAACCAATAATATTTGTTTTATGACCCATTGATTGGTTGGCTAATCAAATGTTTTGTGACAAAGATAAAAGGAAACTCTCATAACAAAAAAATTGTTTATTAAACACTGGAAGTGAAATCTGAATTTTTATTAAGAGGGACCATACCAATTAAGTAGCATGCGCGATATTGATAGATTTTTCTTAATCTCGAATTTGTCAAAATTTGTTTGAAAAGCTGTGATTTATATATGCACCAATAAGAGAGTGACACGTGCTCTAACTTGCCACCTCAAAAAGAAAACCTACACTACTTGTCACCTAAAAAGACTAATAATAATATAATATTATTGAAGACCTAATATAAGCTAAGAAGCCTTTTTTTTTTTTTGACACAATAACTTACTTGACTTAATTGCAATTAGTTAAGTCATTAAGTCTGTTTGCTTTTAACTGAATGAAAAATTTTCAATCATTAAATTATTAAATTAATTTTTTTTAACTTTCTTCTTAACTTAAAAAGTCTGAAGGATATCATTAAAAAATATTCTTTAAAATATCTCTATTTAATTAATTAATTCTCATCTGTACCTAAATAAGTTTAATAACTAGCATTATTACCCATCTTTATAACATATGATAATATAGTGGTAGACTATTATTATTATTATAATATAATAATAATAATAATTTTCTTCAAGTTAGCATTATTTATGTTTATAATTTTTAATGAATATTTTTCATATAAAACATCATAACAACAATAAAATTGATTAACATATACTAATTTATAATATTAAAAGGCTTTATTCAATTGAGCATGATTATATTATGAAAATATATTATCTTATTTAAGTTCTTTGAGATGCTATTAATTATTTAACATTTATAATTTGTAAGGGTATAGATGTAAAAATATTGATTTTCAGATTTTTCTAAGTTTAAAATAAAAACAACTTAATACTTATTTGTAACGGTTCAGATAAAAAAGAATATGTTATTTAAATTCAAACATGTATTAAAAATTCAGACTTATTTAGATTTATTTAAACTTTAAATTAAGAAACAAATGTTTCCTTGACTCTACTGTATGGGCCAGGCCGGTAACATCGAAGGTTTCTTTAGATTTATTTTATCTAAAATTTCTAAATCCCCAAGTTCATAATCTTTGGATGGCCATGTGCTTTTTTATTAATTACGTGGTACACTGGACACCTTACACGTACATAAGAAGAAAAACAGAGTAAAAATTTTAATTTTTAAATAACGAAGAGGCTGCGTGACAAAACTAACCCCATTCGAATACGTTCTTTGTTCCTAAATATTCTTCAGCTGTCCCAACCGAAGTCTGACAGCTTTGTCCTTCACTAGTCTTTCCTCTGCATCATCGAGCAAAGCTTCAATGGCGTTGCTGGTGAGGTTGTCTACTTCTTTCTTGACGCCGGTCACGAGCTGCACTTTCCGTTTCATCTCTTCAGCAGCAAAGGAAATCAACAGCTCCAGCAGAGGGGAAACGATGGCATCAACCGTGGTTAATAATTTTGGATGAGAAGAAAGAGCAGAGAAAAGCAATTAATTGTACAAGGAAATTAGGCTGTGAGAATGAATTAATTCCAGCTTTCTGCATTCTTATACTTAAGGCATCTGCTTTTCTTCTCCACCACGTCAGCATCTTCCATTTGCTTTCAGTGGGAGACTTTCAATTTTATAAACTACTACTAGGATAAAAGTTTGGTATATTCTTGTCCTTTTGATCAAGCTAGATAGTATTCATACGTGGAAATTTCTTTTCTTTCCATTTTTTTGCATAAAATTTCTTATTTTCAATTTCTTTTAAATTTATGGGTAGTATTTTTCTTCTAAATACATCCTATGTATAAATCAAACAAAATGTGCATGGTTCACCATAAATTTTATTATTAGAACGAACAAAAGATTTGAGATTTGAACTCATCTTAGTGTAGATTAAAAAATTGAGGGCCATCCATTTTAGGAAAAATTAAATTATTGGTATTATTTATATAATATTTTAGATATTAATGATTTTAATGCATTAAGATAATCATTAGAGTGGTTAGGTTTTGATCGATCCTCATGCTATCCCTAGCAATTCGCAGATCACCACAGGATCAAGAATGAACTTGATCAAAGCAAGAATCCAAAAAGAATGAAGAACCAGAAGATCACAACAAGAAACAGATGATTCTGAACTTGATTAAGACCCACCCCATGTTCTTGACAGATGATTCAGCACTTCACCTTTATTCCTATATTAGTTCACACTGAATTGATTCACAAAGCTGCTTTTCCCGCTGCTTCCGGCCCCGCAGGCCCGCACACACAACACCCCCTTGTGTTTGGGCTGGGGGGCACCAACTCTTAAGTCTCTAACCAAACTCTGTTTTGACTGTTATTCCACATCAGCTAGGTAATTACAAAAGCACCCGTCAATTGAAGCTTTTTAAGACATACATTATTAATGATTCAATTTAAATTATTTCATGGACGGTTATCATAAAATTAATTTGATTCTAATATAACCATTGTCCTAATAAACTAAAACAATATCAATGAAGAACCTTTTCTCGGCAATAATATTTACAAAATCCCATGGAACTCCTTAGGCTGCTATGACTTAGAAAAATTCAACACCAACATGTCAATTAACAAGAATCCATTTATTAGCCAACGTCTGTCATCTCTGTTTTCTTTACATTTATTTGTGCAATGGAATATATATAAAAAAAAATTCGGATTGCTTAAAATTATTATGTTAATAAAATAAAATTGGGCTTGGGCTTTTCAAGTTACAAGTGTGAACTTGCATTAATTGCACACAACAATTTCACAGAAAATGATAAACCGTTACAAGTTTTTTTGCACTATCTTCATAAATTCATTTTGGATTTTTCCTTAAGTGTCTCAATTATGTTATTAAAAGGTTTTTTAGAATTTTCTTTCCAACAAACTCTTTAAATACTTTCTTATATATGATAACTCTCTTTATTTTCGTTTGTGGTTTGATTACAGTCCAAAATTTAGAAAAAGAAAAAAAATGGAGAACATAAAGGCTGCATCAATGGTGATGTTTCTAGTCATAATGTTATGTTTTTCATCAAACAGACCTGGAGTAGAGGGGGTTAGAGGAGAAGAAAATGATCTGATTGAGGCTATTTGCAAAAAGACCTCGCACCCAGATGTATGTATCAAGACTTTAAGGTCAAGCCCTGGTAGCTCTGGTGCGGATGTCAAAGGTCTAGCTCACATCATGCTTGAATCGGCATCAACATACTCTAAGGGTACGTATGAAAAAATCAAGAAGTTGCTTAAGGAAGCCAAAGATAAGGCTATGAGAAACTGTCTCGATGTTTGCTTTCAAGTTTACGATCTAACTATCCATGACATCCCCAAGGCTATAAAATATCTGGAGAGTGGTGATTATGACTCTGCCACAGAGTATGCAAATGATGGAATAATTGACAGTGATACTTGTGAAAGTTCTTTTAAGGAATTTCCAGAAATTCCGAAGTCGCCACTTACTGATAGAAATAATGGTTTGACTGAGCTTTGTGTAATTGCTTTGGATATAATCAACTTGTTTAAATGATAATCTCAGGTGTTATCCAAAATAAATAAATAAATCAAGAATTTTATTGTTATTCTACATGTCGAATGTGTACATTATTAGCGATTTTTAATGTTTTCAAATTTTAAGAGGTAAGGCGTTAAAAAGAAATTGATATGGGTTTTGCTAAAAGACTAAAAAAATTAAAATTTTTGTTTATAGAGGTAGGGATGGGTTGTGTTTGATGGGGTTTATAAAAATCGAACTCAACTCACTATTGCTGGAATGAGAAAAAATCAATCTGATGAGTATTAAAAATTGTTTAATTATCAAGCGATAATAATGTTATTTTGTACTTATATTATAATTTATATTTGTTTTTATCTAATATATTAGGAATTATTAATTATGTCTTAACTATATTTAATTTTGTGTATTTATATGTGTTTATTAGGTAAAATATTAATTTCACGAAATTCAAGACTCCAAACATATAAACAAATGTCAAATTTAGATTCCGAAGGTCCGAAAATCTTAAAATGAGTTAAGACCGACTTAAAATTGAGCTTGTACAAAAAAAGTTTACTTTTCTTTTGATCAAGTACTAATTGGATGATAAAATGAGCTTACAATAGATATGAGTGCATGTGATAACTGGCAAATTTGACTAAATCTCAACCATTCATGATTCAATGGCCATGGTTGTGCCACATAGCCATGTTGATGAAGCAAGTTATAGGATGCGAATCTTTGTATTCAGGTCAACCCGATCCAACCATTAACCTGTCAAATCTCAATCGTTCTTTGACAAAATCGGACACTTTATAAGATGCCACATAGAATGTTGACTTTTGAAGTTTGAGCAGCCGTTGGATTTTGATTTAATAGTTTTGAGGAGTGCATGCATGAAACTTATGTGGATCGCAAAACACTAGATTATAATTTATTTTTTATAAATGAAGCCCCATTTTTATATTTTTGATCATCTCTTTTCTTTTCAATTTCTCTCAAACTCCCTGTAATCTTATTTTTCATGTGTGTTTTAATATTTTGCATAATTATTTTTATAAATAAATTCAGTTTTATTTTCAATTTTAGTTGTTTTTATTCCTTTTAATTATTAGTAATTTAATTTTAATAATTATTTTTATTTTAATTATGCTTAGCTAAATAGTAATAGTTAGGGTAAGGTGAACTCTTAGGAAATAAATATGATTTAATCAAATTCTAAACTCTTAGAAAATAAATATAATTTAATCAAATTCTAATTTTCATTATGTGAATTAAATTATTTTCTATTTAATTTTATACATATTTTATATTTTGAAAATTTGATTTATTGTAGACAATGGTATTTTATCATACCTTATAATTGAAATAATTATTTTTATTTCAATTATAAGGTATGATAAAATGGTATTTTGATTTATTGTAGACAAATTAAATTTTGGCACAATAAATAATTAATCCATTATAAAATTAATGGGAAAATAATAATAATTTATATAATTAATCTTTTGGGCAATAAATCTAAAAAAAATGCAAAAAAATTTATTTACTACTAAAAGTGGATCCATAACTCTAACTAATTAAATTTTCATAATTTCATTTAAATTAAGTTGTTTATATTCAATTTTTATTTTTATTTTTAGATAAAATAAAATAAATAAATGATGGTTGTCAAAGCCAGCAAAAATAAATACATACTCTAAATAAATTTTGTATAGTGATTGAGTAGGGTCATATCTACAGAGATCGGTAATTATTTAAATCCTTTTAAAATGTAAAATGCAAAATGGGGGAATTGTTGACAATAATAAAAATCAAATTAAAATAGTAAGAATGCAAATTAAAATTGTAATTCAAATTGAAGAAAGCTTTGGTTGAATGAATTAACTCAGCTTGATTCGATTACTGATCATTGATTCAAATATAAATAATTACTACTTATGAACAGACCGGTTATAGATACTGAGACCCTCTAATAGCTAATATCTCCTTAACTAGTCGGTAACAAAGGTACGACCGTTGGTTATTTTCCTAATCAATAGACAACCATAGATACGATCATAGGATTTAATTAATTGACAGTCTGAAAAACAAGAGAGATCCAAATCCTAATCAACAAACGCATACGCTGGTTCATTTAAATTAGATTGTTTATTCTCATAAGACAGCACACTGCTATACTATTTGTCACAAACATTAAAATCTTCATACGATAAATCTTTTAATTGACAATAGATTAAGTTGATAATTAAATAGTGACCAATTATCTAATTAACAAACATAATCATGATAATAATTCAGAGAATAAACAAATACCAAAAAAATAATAAAACAATTAAAGTATAAGAAAGATCTCACAGTAGTGATGAATAAAAGCTTTATTAACCTTCAACCAGAATAATAGATTTAGTTCTTCATAGAGAGAAGATAAAAATTTAGATTTAGGGTTTCTTTTTCTTCCCCAAAAATCCTCCATTTTCACAAATGATTCCTCTCTTAAATTCTCTCCTCTCCTTTCTCCTCTAGAGTTCTTTTTAAAATAAAATACTAATATCTAAAATATTATCTAAATATTAAATTCGTAATTACAAAAATAACCAAAAAGACAAAATACGTTAAAATAAAAACTGCAGGTCCTTAGTTGACAGCACGCGCCAGCGCCTTATCAACAAAGTTCTTCTGAATCTCATAATTTCTTCAGGAAAACAATCATCCTCAAACATAATCTTGTAGTTTAATTTTAGCACCAATCAAATTGTACCTACAAAAATAAAACACAAGTAAATCACTATTATTAAGGTAGCGTTTACTTTTTGGATTGGAGTGGGAATCCCGAGGAGTAGGAATCCTAGGATTGGGAGTGTGGAGTGAGATTGTGAGTAGGTTGTTTACTTGCACTGGAATTGAAGCATGAAATGAAGATAAGAATCTAATTTATGTGTTTACTTTGTCTTGGATTGAGAGTAAATAGTTTCAAATTACAATTTTATTCTTATTTAAAGAATAATAATTTTTAATTACAAAGTTAATAAAAATATATTTAATGAATAAATATTTATTTTATTATATTTATAAATTTATAATAATTATTAATATTCTTAATTATGACCATCACAATTTACAAAAGTTGACTTTTTCTAATGATGAAAAGTACGTAATAGTACTCTTCTTTCTCTGTTTAGAATGAATTGCAGGTTGCGTTCCATATTCAGATTTAAAGCCAAGCCGTCTACATATATATACATTTTTTCATCTTTCAATAGTGAAAGGTTCATCTTTATCTTAGAAGAATAATGAAATGCGCATCGTCGCGGAAGTTATTGTATGTGATGGTCACCTAGTAATTAGCCGGATTGTTAAAAGTAGCCAATGAATAGGTGATACATGGCCCATCCCACACAATAACGTATAGGACCGTGCGCACTTGATCTGGTCTCCTTTATCTTAAGCTATGTTCTTTCTTCTTCTTTGACCGAGCCCTTCACTAAATCAGCACAGGCGTCCAACATAATTATACTCTTACGAAAGGGCTTTTGAAGATAAACTCTTTAGTGCAATTTCGTTCTCTCTCAATTTAATTAGGATGATGTTTAATTATTTAAATCGACTGCAACTTGCAATTTTATTTAAAAGGAGATTGTGTTCAAGGGAAAGAAGATGAAGAGAATTCAAAAATGTACATTTAATTTTATTTTAATTAATATAGATTTTTTTTAAACTTCAATAATGACACATCAATTCTATTTTATTTGAAGTTAGTATTTTAGTGCATCGTTGCGCATATTATCATTCTTCTAAATACCTGTTTGGTATGGTTTGTCTAATGATCATAAGTAATTATTTAATCTCATTAGCTATTACCAAAATTTTGTTGTTGTTTGGTTGTTTTTTAGTAGAGTTTTTAAAAATTAAATAAATTATTTTGCCTCTACTAGTAAAATCTTAAATTTTAAGCTTTTCGAAAGAGATGTCGAAAAGTTTTTTTTAAATGTTAAAATGTCTAAAATATCTTTTACTTATTTAACAATTTTACTTTATTTTTTGATGTCACAACTTTAAAAAATTTGTCTATTAAAAAGTAATTTTATAATTTTTCATAAAAGTTCTTACCGGCAACCAAACAACTAAGATTTTTTTAGTAAAAGTTCTACTTACAAAAGCTCCACTAACAAAAGCTCCATTTAAATAGGCTCTATAGTTATACCAAATAGAATCTAAGATTATGATGATCCTACTAATATTAAAAGATGAAAAAATATATACATATATATCACACCTATACCCATATTAAAGTTTAGTTTTTTCTTGGCGTGAGTATGGAAGGCAGCTTGCAATTCTTTTTAAAAAGAGAAAAAAATAGTACTGTTATTAGGGGTAGACCAAAGACTTTATATTATCCCGGGTTCAACTAATAATTTTATATTTTAAAGTGAGAATAAACATCCATAAATATAAAAAAATTCATCAAATAAGGCAGAAAATAAAAAGAATTATAGAAAAAGAGTAGAAAATAAAAGAATTGTGGGATCCATAAGTATATATATACTTTACTTATGTACATAAATACGATCTCAAATTTTACAATAAACCTGGAAAAAATGGAATTCCTGTTGAAGGAATCCATTTATTGCCTGAAATGAATTTTTTTACTGTGAAGCTTTCAGCTTCCAAGCGCTTGAGTATTCTATATCCTTTCCAAGGATCCTACCAGTAGTATTAGAGCCAGGTCCTCTATTATTGTATTCAGCATAGTAAATGGTGTCCACGCTGTGTCCTTGCCATTCAAGCCAACCCTCAGGGTCTATTATTTCATCAAGAAAAGTTTGCAAGATAACTGTTCTTGAATAATTTCTCCACGGTCGTCCCAGGTATGTCTTGATTGATGTTCTGTCCTTAGGGTAGTCTTCTGCGGCAGTTATGGTGCAATTATGAATGATTATGCCTCCATTTCCCTCAGGTTCTTCTCTTCCTTCGGCTGTGATTGTCTTTACATTCCCACCCAAGAAACGAACGTAGATATTACAATTTTGGAACACTGCACTTGCATCTCCGAATATAAAATCTATTGTACCATAGATATCACACTCTCGATAGAACTGTTTATTTCTTCCAGCATAAAGAGTGTCCTGATACCCAACAAACTTGCACCGGTAGAAGGCAGACTCTACTTCACTCAGTAATGCTACTGCCTGGCCTGTTTCCTGGTCTGGTCCGGCTGTGTTCTCAAACGTTATATTCATTGCCACAAATCCAGGCCCTTTAATCGCTGCATTAATTTGAAAAAAAATGATTAATAGATGTGAGAATATAACAAGACCAGGTTTACTGATCTTGTTTTTCTTTGTTGCTAATTTAATGCATATGTACTACAATTCATAAGGAGAAAAAGAAGAGAATAAAATTGCATAGCTGATCACTCACCAACTGTAGCAGTCTGGTAAGTTGATAAATGACCATTCCCGTGGCTTTTATTCCCGGAAATGATTGTGTTGTTGATTCCATTGCCAATTAACACCAAATTCGTTTTCTCTCTGCCAACAACAACATATTCAGTGTAGTTACCTTCTTTAATTTTTATATAATAGGGTTTTCGACTGAATGAAGGAGCAGCCAAGATAGCATCTGAAATTTTTGTGTAGTTGCCTGAGCTATCTTGTGCCACAATCACATCAATTCTTTGTGTAATTTGTCCTTGAGACATATGGCAACAGAGAGTTAAAAGGATTATAATTAGCCACGCCATATATTAATCTCCTCAATTGTCTGCAGCAAATGTTTCCCAAGTTTAGTTGCATTAGTGCCAATACAAATTAAAGTAGTGCTACATAAAATGAACAGCCATGCATATATTAATTAAAAACGTAAAAATAAAATAAAAACAAAGAACTACGTGGTCCAGAGTTTATATATATATATATATAGAAAAGGAATTCGGGACATTAAATAGCTTATACCCATAAATATTGTAGTTGACAGAGCATGTCTTCGTTCATGGTTCATGTTATAACAAACGACAATTATAAGCAGTACATCTTAAAACTTTCTTGTATTAAAAATATAATAAAAATTTAAAATTTTCGATTCTACACCTATACTACGTAAAGTGTATTATTTTTTCCTTTTGTCAAATTTTTAACATAATATAAATATATAAAATAACTATTTTACTCTTAAATTTAAGCATATTTTTAACTTTTCATCATAAATAATAAAATAAAATTAAAAGAACAAAAATAATCAAAACCCAACTAATTAATAATCACCCAGGTGGTATCACCAAATCTGCCAGCAGGTTTGATCAGGAACTCATAGGCCTCAATACCTTCCACCATAGCCTTGTCTTGTTTTTTTTTTTAATAAATATAAACTTAAAAAAAAACTCCATCACCATCATTTTGTAATACAAATCTAGAAAAAAAATTTCTTAAATGGTAAAAAAAACCATCAACTTGTTACCGAAATGCATTTAGTCACAGACGACATCAACCCCGCCGGCTACCAGCATCATCAAAAAACTAGCATGCGCGACAAAGCGAGCACACGGAGGAAAGATGTGCGTGGGAAAGAAAGGGAGGAAATTGTGGTGGTTCCGATGAGAGAAAGAAAGGGTGGGGCATATAGGAAAGAAGGAAAACAATTTTATCTACAATCTACCTCAAAAACAACTTTAAATATAAGCAAATACGGAGAAGTACATATAAAAGAGTGAGCATATAGAAAAGAAAGAAAAAAATAGAGAAATAAAAGAAAAAATTATATAAAAATAAAAATTAATATGGATCAATAGTTTCTTTTGTTGATGTAAAAAATTATCCGAAAATGAAACAAATGATATATGGGGGTGGGGGAGCAAAATTACTGAACTCCATTGCAATCATAAGAGAATTCAGTGGCAAGACATAATGACATAGACGGTATAAAAGATACCACCCGTGACTGAGCAAATCACTGAACAGTTTCTGAATTATTATGCGTGGGTGGATACTGGATACAAAAATTAAAATTAAAATTTGCAAGAAACTCGTTCTGTGAAGTGAATCTGGTGTAGCTATATATTATGCCTGATATTGGAGAGGAGATGTATTATATAACTAGGTCCAACTTAGGCTTCTTTATTTATCGACCAAAAGAAGAGTTGAGCTATTCATTAAACTCCTATTTTTATTTAGGGTGGGACTATTTGCACTCTAACATACACTTTGCACACTCTAATTTTAGTCAACTTTTATATTATTAAAATAATCCTAATATAATTTATTGAATGAGTGTGTAGAGTAATAGAGTGTTCAAAGTAAAATTTTGATGCAAAAAATCATACCTTTTTATTTATAATTTAGATTTACATATTTTGTCACATAAATCACACACTCATTCCTCATCGAGGTTCACCAAACACTCTTCCCTTATCTAGCAAATTACAGATATTTTTTGTTTATTAAAAGGCAATTATCATCTATCTTTGACAAGACTTCCATAATTTCTTTTCACAACACAAAATTTTCTTTTTTAATAATTAAATTTAATTAATCAGTGTAATTTTTCAACTGCAATATGACTTAGCAATAACATATTTATGACTTTGCAATAATTTTAAAAGATAAATTTTGCCTATTAGAAAAAGAAGATTCCTTATAATTAGAAAAAAATTATTGAAAGTTTATAATTACATTAGTAATTTTTAGGATTTTTTCAAATTCAAAAAATAATGTAGAGTACAAAGATAGTAAAATTGCAAAAAACGAATAGGCTTGATGATAATTTTCTTACAAAACATAATAAACACTTTGAGCAAATAAAATAGAGGACTATCGATATACAATAATTATAAAAAGTAATATATTTTCCTAAAATAGTGGATAAGATTTTCTTCCAAGCGGCTGATTTAACAATACTAAGTGAAGAGTTTTAAAAATTTCAAAACAAGATCATATAAATTTAGCAAAGGGAATGATTTTAAGAGTTTGAAATGTGTTTAAGAAAATACAAAATAAGAAAATATTCACATATTTAATAAATTTAGTGGCTTCTGCATCAGAGAAATTGAGGATATGGAATCAAAGTAAAGTTAACCTATTTAGGGAATTTTAACCTAAAATAATTTTTGAATAACTTGGGCACCCAAAACATCCTAAATTAATCAGGGTGCATTGTTTGCTTGGAGATATTTTTATAATCAAATTAATGCATCGAAAAATACATTCGAAAGGAATACCTAAGATGATAGTTTTAGTAACCAAAAAGAAAGATAAAGGTACATTGCTTAAGTATGAGGCAATTATACGTTCAATGTATACGTATAACAGAGAGTTGAGTTTTCAAAATGTTGCCAATTATACTACTTTACTACTAATATAGATACTATCCTCTCGGTATTTATAATCAGAGAGGTGCTGGCGCATCTTTGAAATGTTTCAACCGTATAATGCCATTATATAATTTAATAACTTTTTCATACTTTAACAAAGTCTAATATCCTAAATTAACGTAATAAACACCAATTTACTGTTATCTTACTTGATAAATTAGAAAAATCATGAAGTTTTTATTTAATTTGAACCGCACGCTCAATTTGAAAGCTAAAATTATGGAAAGGAGTGCCCCACACGGTACATGTTGAAGAGAGAGAATGCATTGATTTAATTGACTCGCGTCAACTTTATACACTAAATAATCGCTCTTTCCAGGAGATTATTGCTCTATTAATTCTTTGCTTTTTTTCCCTCTTTTTCTTTTCCATTAACTAACTTTGTTACGTAGACGTCGAAAGGTTTCTACTTTCAATCGGAATTTCTCACAAAAGGCTTGTACTTTCAATCGAAATTTCAAAAGCATTTCTTAAAAACGTGGCCAAATTTTTTCTTTAAAAAAAAAAAGGGTCGCGGAGGAGGTTTTTTTGGATATGTAGACAGCTAAAATTAGCATCTTTATTCTTAAGCTGAAAGCATTAATTACAAATGCGATGGCAGTTGCCGGATCCCCACGTTTTTTCAGGGCATTTTTGACATTATTCAGCGCAATCACCTTTGTTTTGACAAAGTCCAGGAAAATCAATGCATCTACAATAATCATGATAACAAAATTTTTGCAGATCCTCATCGCCAACACACATAAGATATGCGCCTCCTTAGAATGTTAACAACGGACTTAATTTCAGATAACCAAGCGATAGATGCATCTCAAAGAATCTCGTATGCTGTAGGTAACATGCATAAGCCAAGAGTATAACAAAAAATTTAGAGTCTTCATTAGAAATGTGCTCACTAATACTATTAAACTAGAAAATAGAACCGCGTTTCACGCGACTTTGAAAAAGAAATTTAGTATTATTTTTTTGTTTACTTTACACTTGATGAAACTGATAAAAAATATGAATTGAATTTTTTTTTTAAGATGAGGCAGCCTTATAAAAAACAAAAAAAACTATTAGCTAGCAATACAAATAAATAAGCAATGCAAGATAAAGAATAAATAAGAGAATATATTATAGAGTGATTTTATTCATTTAAATTGTATACAAAACAAAAATATGAGCTCTCTTTTTATAGTTACATAATCACTCCATGAAATTAATGAAAAAGTATGAATCATAATTCCTTGTGAGATAATGGGAGTTATAGGGAAGCTAAAGGTTGCTAATGGGAGATAATGGGGAGACTAAGAGATATATGTTATGAACATCTACATTTATTTTAATAAATTCATAACACTCCTCCTTAGATGTTCATTACAAAGAATATGCCCCATTAAAATCTTCACATAATTGTTATTGTGTAATAACAATCAAATTAATTATGAGAAGATGAAAAGCCAAATCTAAAAGAAAATTTCTCTATTTATGAGATAATAAAGAATATACAAAGATGAGAAATTGTGATGCCACTTCACCTCCTCAAGTCCCAACTTTATATATATATATATATATATAATACAGTGCATTGGATTATGTGTTTATTTTGTATTTTAGCTGATCCCTGACTTTATTAAAGTCAGGGATCCCTGATTGGAAAACTACTCATATATATATATATATAGATATAGATTTTTAGTATTTTGTAATGTAATTATTTTTTAATCTCAACAAATATATTAGATAATAGAGAATAAAAAAGATGAGAAATAATGATACCACAAATCTTAAATATTTAATGTTTATGGAGTTTGAAGAAGCCAAAAGGCACTAAACAAAAGATTAAATAATTAAATATGAGATTATGATATTAAAATTAGGCTCTAATGGCATTGATGAGGGAAGATGAAGGAACCTTCCTTCCTATATTAATTAGTTGATGTATTTTAAGCCACTAAAATTTAATTGTTTGTATAATAAAATAAATGAATGTTTCAAGACTTATAATTAATTATTATTAATGGTTACATGCTGTTGAATTTAAATAGAAAGAGGAAAAGACATGTAATCATTTATAATCTAATAATTATTTTCTATTTTAATATTTTATAATGTAATTATTTTTTAATTTCAACCAATTTATTAGATAATTATATATTAATTGATATCTTTATTATTAATATATTTTTTATCTTTATTTTTTTGAGTGTCATATTATGATATATGTTCAAAGAATATCCACCAATATTTTAGATATTTTAGATAATAGAGAATATAAAAAGATGAGGTTGAGGGAAGATGAAAGAACGTCTCTTCTTATGTTAATTATTATTAATGATTACATATTGTTGAATTTAAATAGAAAGGGAAAAAAAGTACAAAAAATATCTACCAATATTTTAGATATTTTAGATAATAGAAAATATAAAAAGATGGGGAATGATATATATTAATAAAGTTAATATTTATTAAATGAGTTAAATATAATCAAATTAATTATGAGAAAATGAAAAGTCAAATCTAAAAAAAAATCTCTATTTATTAGATAATAGAGAATATACAAAAAAGCAAAATGGTGATGACACATCACCTTCTCAAGTCCCAACTTTATATAGATATATAGATAGATATGCAAAATACATTATTTAATAAGTACAAATGCAAGCTTTTAAATACGAACTTCTGTGCATTTTACAGTGTTGTTTATTTCTAAATTCACATTTTTTTTGAAAGGCTAAATTCACATTTTAAATACACTAACTTTCGCCGAAAAAGAAAAGATTAATGTATTTTATGGGATGGGAAAGAGACTAACGAGATTATTGCACAAGATGAGAATGATCAGGACTCAGGTCTTGAAAGAAGTTGTTTCATCCATGTTTACATAATAATGGCCTTGGCCCATGGGCACTTATAATTTTATATCCAAACCTTTGACGCGATTAAGCTAGGTGCAATTAGTACTAATGATGGCGATATCTTCTGGCCCAATGTGAGAGTAGAATGTCAGCTAAGCAATTGCATCATTCACTAATTATCATAACTTCGCAGTTAATAATGGCAAAAAAGTCTGGTTGAAAGTCATAAATACATGGTTAATAACGGCCAACAAATCCAGTCAATGAATGCACAATATCCGTATGAATATCCAAGTTTGTACTTGTTGCAGTACATATTCTAATAACTGTTTGCTTCCTCTCATTATTAGTCCTTGGGGTGGGGGGAAAAAAACTCTATGGTCTCACTTGAATTATCCATAGATTTTCCTAATTTCTTTGTTTTAATATCTCATTATTAGTCCTTGTTGCAATGCACATCTTCAGGCTGAATTTGCCCTTTGTCTCTTAATTGATTTCTTGAAGCAATTTATGATATATGAAGCAATCGCTAACAAAATGAATTAATGTTATGCTTTGCACCCACTGACATTCATTATCAAGCACCCACACCTCTATAGAAGCATATATTCACTCCATAGAGTTTAATTGTGAACATCTGAAGCAGTTGGGGGTTCATAATCATGACCATCTTAAGCCTGAATGCGACAAGGTCTTCTAATTGATTTTCTAAAATACAATATCACCATGATTGTAAGGGGAATCATGTGCCCAAGAAATAGAGTTCCCCCCAATGCAAGACCATGCGTAAGATAAAATGTATGGAGCAGATGTAAGCAGTGAAACGTATATGGTCTAGCAGGAAATCTATAGAGGCCATGTAAGTCATTGCCATAGCTGTGATTACAACCCACGTTGTCCCCATAAAAAACGACATAAGAATCCTACGCTTCTGTAGTGGCAAGCCGCTTATGAGCAGTAGTATAATGCTCAGAGAACCCAGAAAACCAGTAGTGTTGAACAATAAAAAGCAAGTGTAACGATGTGTAGTTGCTGATGTCGGCAAGAAGAAGAAGTGTCATACCAAGGACTATTGAGGAGGGTCCGCACCAGCTTGGAAGGCCATGCAGCAATCAGCGATGCCACCACCATTATGGCATTTCGCATTTTTTTCCAACCAATCATCTTCCAGCCTTTTAGTTGAATTTTCTAGCCCTTTACCTTCTTGATTTTGGCTATTACTTTCAAGGGATATTAAGCTGTTGGTCTGTTCATTTGCTGACAATTGAACATCCTTTGCTCTATATGGCCCAGCACGTGGAATCAACTCCCCAGTCTCCCAATCTTTTATGTTTCTTTTGCTTTGTGCTAGTATATCCAATGCTGTGAAGCCATTTGCATTAAGAGCATTCACATCTATCATAACTAGTTGTCAAAAACCTTATGACCTGCATATTTGATTATTAGTATATGATAAAAAGAAAGCATAAATTTCAATTTACATACGCCCACCTAGAATGACAATATTCAACTAACTCCACAAGGATCAGAAAACATAACTTTACTCCATTCGTCAAGAAGATAAAAAGAATTTCATCAACACGCTCTCATTTTGCTCTCACCTTTGAAAATGAAAATGGTAGTAAATTGATAATTTCATATCTTTCAAGTAAATAAAAGATTGTCATTTTAGTTGGGGTAAATTAAACTATACCCAAATACAAATGTTCATTAAAATAAATGAGTGCCTATAGTGTGATCTGCATTAGATTTCTAAACTCATTTGAAAAGCAAGCCAAAATTGACCTTCTAAAGTAACTCTTGCTTGCTACAAATCAAATTATTAGGAACTGGTGGAGATAACTTAATTCATTCGAAAAACTCTTAAGATTGTGATTGATTTGAACTTGAAGATTTTTCACCTATAAGTATATTTATTTCTTTCGCAGCACAAACAAATTATGTACTTTACAAATGTGAATAAAACAGTACCTCAATTTGTTTACCTGCAACTGCGAGCTGCAAGATAGTCATGCTATAATCATCCTCAGGATTCAAAACTTGAGGATCATCCATATAATCCAACAAAAATTTCAGTGCCTCCTGCTGATCGTGTTTCACATACAGATTTAAGATGGTCTCACCCCATCATCGTGGCTGAAGCTGCAAGCGGTCAGGTTCTGAACAACTCTCCCAAGGGCCAAGGCATCAATCCGTCCTTTCATGGCTGCCAAATGAAGAGGATTTCTTCCATCCAGGTCACGAGCAAAACACATGGCAGGATTAACTTGTAAAACTGCTTTTACCATGTCAACATAACTCTTTTATGATGCTATGTGAAGTGCTGAAGAGTGATTTGGGTCCGACTCTCTAGCAAGCTCTGGCTTTTGGCATATAATCTCCTTCACAAAATCCACATGTCCAAGCAATGCTGCCACATGCAAAGGAGACTCAAAAGAGCCAATTCATCTGTTAGGCTTGACTGTTAGCAGCAGCAAGTTCTGGGAATTTAGTTTCCACTTTAGAGGGTGGAGTCCTCCAGAAATAGAAGGGTAAAGAGTAGAGACTAGAGAAATTAGAGAAATAGAAGATTTGTATTTTGGATTCAGGGAACTCCCCTTTTTCTTGTTCATTCATTTCCTTAAATACTCCTCCAAGAGAGCTACAGACAAAACATATTCACAGCACAAACTTGACAGCACAATATTCTCTCTAACAAACTTGACAGCACAGCAAAACATAATTGCAATAATAGTAAATAATAAATTCAGCATAATATCTTGAAGAGTATCTAAGTGCTGTAATTGGTTGCACCATCATTCCCGCACAAAATCTTGAAGCTTGAAGGGAACTTTGGGCTGTCTCTTAGGCCTAGCTTGAGCAATCGGCTGTGCAGTGGTTGTATCATCATCCTAAATCTGTTTATGATTAATAGATCCCGTTATTCTAACAAGGTAGGCACGCTCCCTTTTAATGCCTGCTTCATAAAGCATACTTTTCATTGTTTCCATATCCAGTGCTGTTGTTCTTTGATGTGTGGAAACTTTTGCTTGCATAAATTAAAAAGTAAAAACTTTAGATGAATTATAGACCAGCAGTCTGAGATTCATGCGTACAAAGCCTTGAGTAGACTTCAGATAAAGTAAAAAGTTGTGTCCAATTTTTCAAAGCATAAAATCTACTTCATTCTTAATTTCCATCCTGTGGACCTGTACTCTGATATTTTGATGTGTTCGAAATGTTGCCTCCTGAATTTTTTATACATGTAGGACCCTAATGCATGGGGTTATGGTAAAATGTGAAAGAGCTGATCATTTTTTTTTTTAAATCAAATTGTTTGTGGTGATGTACGAATTTCTTTGAAAGAGTTTAGGAGAGTGACAACTTTTTTTAATTCTCAGAATTTACAGTCATAATATTCATCATCTCATTAATTAGTCTAACAATTATTATTATTATTATTATTATTATTATTATTATTCATTATTGTTGTTAAATGACAATTAATTGTGTGAAGTGCTTCATTAATCTGTTTTGTCTACTCATTTTTGACACTGATAGCCCACATTCCACTACAACTCTTAAAATTAAAAAAATAAAAAATAAAAAATAAAAATAAAAAAGCAATGTTCTTAGTACCTTGCCATCATCGTTGGCGCGGTGCTATACCAGTTTCCAGCAAACGTAGACAACCAAAACAATTCTAACTTTGCGAGAAACAGTGAAAATGTTGATAATAATAAAAACCTGAGTTATCGCTGAGGTTTAAGTTGCCGTCAAGAAATTCTGATAGAAGGAAAATCCTGGCAATAAAGGCTCAAAATTTCCAGCTGCAGCTAAATGTAACTGCGCAAAATTAGAAGACAAAGAAGCTAACATTGTTTATCCATTACCCTCAGCCAGACTTTGATGAATTGACATAACAATTAATCCAGGTTAAAATGAGGTTCCAACCCAACAATTAATCATCAAAACTTGAACTGCAAATCAGGTTAAAATGAGAGAACAATGAAGACTTGGTCGTTGAGCAATTTTGACTTACCACCATTGCTGATCGTTATCTACGGAATATATCTATGAATTCGCTGCCAACTGAGTCCAGGAGCTGGTTTCGTATTCTAAATTAATGTAGACTTGAGAATCAGGTAATGGTTCAAACATGTCAATAATCTACTGCTTTTGACACATTGAGCCACCACAGCTTCATTTATTTATTTACGCTTGTGAAAAATAGTAGAAAATATTGCGTATTCTTTAGAGACAAATTGATTCAAAAAAATTAATGCTTTTCAAGGGATAGCAATTTTCCAAAAAGAGGCAACTGCCCACAATTTTTGCCATAACTGTTTAGATTGGTTAATGAGATCATCCAGCTGGGGAAAACAGTGTTGCCTCTGTATGACTCTATTGCTAATTCCTTTAAATTGAGAGGTGGTTGCAAGGCTTCGAGAAGTTGTTGATCGTCCTCCTTCTTCCTCCATCTTCATCTTCCTCTGTCAAAATTAAGTATCAAATCAATGAGGTTTTTCGTTTTTTCAAGCTCTCACCTCTTAGCCTCGCCCACATCTGACACGTTTCAGAATCCTCTGCTCCGTCCTCTAAATATCTGTCGCAATCTTCAAATTAAAACATAAATCAATAATGAATCAGCAAAATATTTTTAACTTTCAAATTAATTTCAGCTTTTTAAATTAATAGATATATATATATATTTTACGTGTCTATGCGCACCAAAATAATTTCTGGTGACGTAATAACAAGTCGTATCTCTCTGCGAGCAGATGATTCCTGCTCAGGATTAAAAAAGAAAAAATTAAGAAAAATAAGGAAAACAAAAACAGATCAAGAAATGAACAAAAATATATTTTGTCAATTAAGAAAAATAAAGTTAAACAGAGTAGTTGCATCGATTTTCTTAAAGCAGCTCGCATCCGGTCATTCTGGGCATACAGTCAAATCCAACTCTAGAACCTGAATCCAGTACACGATTGATTAGAATTGAGCTCGAATTTTATTTAAAAAATACAGAAAATTGAGCCTAATGTTTGAACTCTGAATCCAGTTCAAAATTCACTCACATCAAAGCCATTAGCGCTCTGTTCCTCATCTAATCCAAGTAATCGCAGAGCTGTCATTCCGCTATCAACTGCAGTGGCTGCAAATGGAAACATAATATCAGGAAAAAAATTTATAAAATAATTGAAGAAAGATGGTAAGAAAAAACAGATCTCTACAAGAAGAGATTGTTAGCAGCCTCTCAATGACTTTCTATCAACAAAACTATCGTGCAACTTCCGGAACATGAACTTCTTCAGCGTCAGACGGCGATAAATCAAAACCGTTGATCTTATCAGACATCAACCTCCACGAAGCGACGCCGTTTGTCGTCGTCATCTCTTTTCTTATTTCTCACAACAGAAAAAAGAAGAAAAAGAAGAAAGGATTCTCAATTAAAATAGAAATAGTGACTTTCTTTGAGCAGAGGCAAAAACATGACACCAAGCCTGCTTGCAAAGCCTTCTTCTTTTATACGCTGCCTGTAATGTTTTATCTCTCTATCAAATCGAATCTTTCTTTCTCTAAGAAATCTCGTTTCTGCTCCCCACACCCCAAAAATTCCTGCTTCTAATTGCCATTAACTTTTATCTGGCGATATTTTGGTCAAACATGTAATATTTGGATTGTTGTTCTCTTTAAAATACTTACGTAGAAGTTACTTAAGGGGCCGGGTTAAAAATTAGAACCCACAATCAGAAAATCGTTTACTTTCACTTTCGATATTCTTTTGTCCCCCTCTTGTATTTAATTTCACTTTTGATACTCTTTGGCTTCTTTTTATTTGAAAATTGGTGAAAATTAGACGCACTATCTTGCTGCAGCCGTAAGTCATTGCTTTTGTCATATGAAAGAAATGATGCCATTGAGTTCCAAACATGGGGGCCATTCATCAAATGGCGACACTGAAAGAATTGTACATATTGGGATGTGCTATTCCGGGGACACGTTACAGAAATGGCAAACAAAGAAGACTTGATTTCTCAGAAACCCAACATCTACACAAGAGAACATGACTTGTCTCAGGGAATTTAACTATTAGTATGTTTTTATATGAGGGTAATAAATGAATGAAGCCGCGATGGCTGTGGTAACTTAATTTGAAAACCATTTTCTCTTTCGCTAAATTTGTCATTCGATGCAGCAAATTAAAGGAAGGATGAGAATGTACAGCGAGCAGGTGTCATTATTCAGGTAAACTTTGTTTACTTGCTTCCTGTACAGAGTAAGTGTATTGGTAATCTTTGTTTTCTCTTTCGCTAAACTTTTTTGGCAAACGGAGGGCACAAAATCCCGCGTCACCTCGGAAGAATGTGCTGTTAACCAACTATTTAAATTTGTTTAGAAAGTGTGTTTGTATTGGACAGCCTCTATTTAAGCTTCGATCATTAATCGATGAACTTAAAAGGGGTGCCTTCCGTTCCACGATAGGAAGTGTGTTTTTATTCATATAGCCTTTATAACTTCCATGATCCATCACCTATTCATCTGTGTCCACTTCGTGCCATTTTCTGCTGTTGGCTGTCTGCGAGCCACCAACTGGCACATACTTTATTCTGATAACTACAAAGCTACTAATTAAACCTGATCCTGGGGTTAAAAATTAAGTATTGACTGGAGTGCTATGCTAAAAAGCATCTTGAATCATGTCCCCATTTTTATTTTTTATTTTTTTATGAGTGGTGCACTGGTGCTCAAGGGACTTAAGATCGGGACTTTTATATTGGTTTTTTATCATCCTTTCCAAGAGAATTAATTCTTTCGTTACCTTTTCAAAAAAAAAAAGAAAATTCTTTCGTCACTGTCTGGTATTGCTTTTGTAAACCAGATTGTAGATGTTTGACTAGAGCAATATGTTAACGCCGTGATAAACGTATTAATTCATGTCCTTTGTCAGTTTATGTACACCATGCAGATTGTAGATTGCCCTTCCTCTCTTCCATAGCTTTTTTTCTCCTATCTGCAAAAGGAAGACATTATAATTTTCCTATATAAACATTCTCATTGTACTCTTTGTTGATTCACAAACTTGCTTCTCAATCCAATTCAGTGTATTAGCAGTTAGTAAATTAGTTAACATTCCCAACTGTTTTAAAAGTCTTGCTGCCCCTTGTTAACTTGCCTTTTCTGGTGGAAGAGAGATTTGTAGCAGAAAGGGCAAGAAAAGAAATGGAAGTGCTGAGGCGTGATCCTCGTCAAAGGTATGGATTAATTCTCTCCTCTTCTCTCAATGATATATAAGTCATTTGCTTAATTTCAATAATATCCTTTTGGTTTCATTACAAAATTTGGGTTTCAAGTGGAGAGATAAATGCATTAATTTATAATAGAGAATATGGCTTTTGGCAGGTCATACACTGTGATTAACATGTCCAGCAATGTAACCCTCATACATCCACCAACTATTATTGGGTAAGCAACTACTTTCATTCTATAATTTAAAATATTTTCAGTATTATATATTTAAGTTATTTTCGCTATTATTATTATTAGTATTATTATATATATATATATATATATATATATAATCCTTGGGCTATTATGTATAATAGTGAAAATAATTTAAATTATAGACTTATTTTCACTATTAGAATTAGAAACTTATTTTGTAATATCCATAATTTGCTTAATTTGAATTATTTTCACTATTAGATATTTAAGGGAAAGAACAAGAAGTTAAGCTTTACACTAAAGTCCATAGATCTTGTTTGTGTATATATATATATATGTATATGATGCAACACCGCGATATAAAGTCATAATTTGTTTCATCTTGCGCCAAAATTATGCAAATTAAGACGGGGGTGGTCTGGGTTGGGCTTGGCACAAGTCATAGCTTTGTGATCCAGGCTTTAGGCCATAGCCTAAGATGATATTTATAACAGACAATATCATATATTCCTCATCATTTATATTACTTTGAAGTAAAACTTTGTTATCAAATTAAGTAATTATATCTTATTTTGATGGTTTTGCAGTGTGCAAAATTTCTCATCACCATCGGCACGGTACCACAAACTCTTTGTGTTTCTAATTCTATTACTTGTTGGAGTTATTGATATTAATAATGTTCAAGACAAAAATAAATCCTTGATTGAAACACGCCGGATGAATATGTGCCCATTTCTGTTGGCTCTACTCATCTATGTCTTTGAATGTTTTGCTGCCTTGATATCGGAGCGTCAAATCTTCAAGACAGCTACTGTGATCTCAGGATCTCTTTGGTCAGTGTCATTGGTCTCCATTATTCTGCCACACCCATATGGACATTTCAGTTTCATTATGGGCTTTTCTTCTTCTTGTTGTTGCCTGTAACAAGAGGATTCATCAGAAGATTTGGCAATTTTGGAATAGATTTGGAGGAAACAACCAACTATTATTGCCAATGTAGGCTTGTTTGGGATTGTAGTTTAAAAGTTATAACACTAAGGATGTGTTTGGATCTTAGAATTATGTAGTAGAATAACATTATTCACATTATTTTATTATCAAGGGGATGTTTGGTAAAACTTTGGACCTCATTGTGGTGTGTTATAACGCACCACAATGAGCCATTTAACCACATTACACAAACCCAAGGGAGCTTATTACACATTTGCCATTTAGCCGCATCACACAAATTTAGGGTTAGGGTTTCTAGATTAGGAGTTCATAATTCCCAAAATTGATCATTTTGTATTTTTTATTTTATTTACGATCATACCATGAAATAATACTTATTGTGACGATTTTTAAAATCATAGCCAATTATTTCGTTCTAGCTCATGTTATTTTTGTAACCAATAATATTTGTTTTAGGACCCATTAATTGGTCAACTAATTAAATGTTTTGCGACCAACATAAAAGGAAATTCTCATAATGTATTTTTTGCCTGAACCAAAATGAGATCAGAACAAGTAATGTACAGGCTATTCATTTCTTATGATTTGTCACTTATCTACAAAGTACAAATAAAAATACAACACATCAAAAAATAAAACAATGAAAAGAAATCACCTTTTGGCTGAGAAGTATATGCTGTTTCGTGATCAATTTTTCTTTTTCTCGCTTGTTTAGGCTGGTAATACACTCATACCACATAAATCAGTAAATTACCTTTACTAAAGTAAATGCATAAATCAATTAAGCTTTTTTTTAATTCAATTTTTAACCAAGAAAATTGTCTATTAAATGCTAGAAGTGAAATCTGAATTTTTAATTAATTAGTATACGCGATATTAATAGATTTTTCATGATCTCAAAAGATTTGAGATTTGAACTCATCTTAGTGTAGATTAAAAAATCGAGGGCCATCCATTTTAGGCAAAATTAAAATATTGGTATTATTTATATAATATTTTAGATATTAACGATTTTAAATCATTAAGATGATCATTAGAGTGGTTAGGTTTTGATCGACCCTCATGCTATCCCTAGCAATTCGCAGATCACCACAGGATCAAGAATGATCTTGATCAAAGCAAGAATCCAAAAAGAATGAAGAACCAGAAGATCACAACAAGAAACAGATGATTCCGAACTTGATTAAGACCCACCCCATGTTCTTGAAGAAGAATCAGCACTTCACCTTTATTCCTATATTAGTTCACACTGAATTGATTCACAAAGCTGCTGTATTTATCAGCTGCTTTTCCCTCTGCTTCCGGCCCCGCAGGCACCAACTCTTAAGTCTCCAACCAAACTCTGTTTTGACTGTTAGTTCACGTCAGCTAGGTGATTACAAAAGCACCCGGCAATTGAAGCTTTTTAAGACATACATTATTAATGATTAAATTTAAATTATTTCATGGAGGGTTATCATAGAATTAATTTGATTCTAATAAACTAAAACAAGAATCCATTTATTAGCCAACGCCTGTCATCTCTTTTTTCTTTACATTTATTTGTGCATTGGAATATATTAAAAAAACTCGGATTGGTTTAAAATTATTATGTTAATAATAATAAAAATGGGCTTGGGCTTGGGCTTTTTAAGTTACAAGTGTGAACTTGCATTAATTGCACACTACAATTTCAAAGAAAATGATAAACCGTTACAAGTTTATTTGCACTATCTTCGTAAATTCATTTTGGATTTTTCCTTCCTTTTGTTAATATAACCAGATTCGCTTAAAGGTCTCAATTATGTTATTAAAAGGTTTTTTAGAATTTTCTTTCCAACAAACTCTTTAAATACTTTCTTATATATGATAACTCTGTATTTTCGTTTGTGGTTTGATTACAGTCCAAAATTTAGAAAAAGAAAAAAATGGAGAACATAAAGGCTGCATCAATGGTGATGTTTATAGTCATAATGTTATGTTTTTCATCAAACAGACCTGGAGTAGAGGGGGTTAGAGGAGAAGAAAATGATCTGATTGAGGCTATTTGCAAAAAGACCTCGCACCCAGATGTATGTATCAAGACTTTAAGGTCAAGCCCTGGTAGCTCTGGTGCGGATGTCAAAGGTCTAGCTCACATCATGCTTGAATCGGCATCAACATACTCTAAGGGTACGTATGAAAAAATCAAGAATTTGCTTAAGAAAGCCAAAGATAAGGCTATGAGAAACTGTCTCGATGTTTGCTTTCAAGTTTACGATCTAACTATCCATGACATCCCCAAGGCTATAAAATATCTGGAGAGTGGTGATTATGACTCTGCCACAGAGTATGCAAATGATGGAATAATTGACAGTGATACTTGTGAAAGTTCTTTTAAGGAATTTCCAGAAATTCCGAAGTCGCCACTTACTGATAGAAATAATGGTTTGACTGAGCTTTGTGTAATTGCTTTGGATATAATCAACTTGTTTAAATGATAATCTCAGGTGTTATCCAAAATAAATAAATAAATCAAGAATTTTATTGTTATTCTATCATGTCGAATGTGTACATTATTAGCGATTTTTAATGTTGATAGGTCACTTGAGTTCAAAGTTTAAGAGGTAAGGCGTTAAAAAGAAATTGATATGGGTTTTGCTAAAAGATTAAAAAATTAAAATTTTTGTTTATATTGGTGGGGATGGGTTGTGTGATGGGGTTTATAAAAATCATACTCAACTCATTATTGCTGGATTGAGAAAAAATCAATCTCATAAGTATTAAAAATTATTTAATTATCAAGCGATAATAATGTTATTTTGTACTTATATTATAATTTATATTTGTTTTTATTCAATATATTAGGAATTATTAATTATGTCTTAACTATATTTAATTTTGTGTATTTATGTGTGTTTATTATGTAAAATATTAATGTCACGTAATTCGAGACTCCAAACATATAAACAAATGTCAAATTTGGATTCCGAAGGTCCAAAAATCTTAAGATGAGTCAAGACCGACTTAAAATTGAGCTTGTGCAAAAAAAGTTTAGGTTTTTATTGACCGAGTACTGATTGGATGATAAAATGAACTTACAATATGTATGAGTGCATGTGATAGTTGGCAAATTTGACTAAATCTCAACCGTTCATGATTCAATAGCTACGGTTGTGCCACGTGGCAATGTTGGTGAAGCAAGTTATAGGATCTGAATCTTTGTATTCAGGTCAACCTGATCCAACTATTAACTCGCCAAATCTCAACCGTTCTTTGACAAAATCGGATGCTTCACAAGATGCCACATATAATGTTGACTTTTGAAGTTTGAGTAGCGTTGGATCTTGATCTAATGGTTGTGAGGAGCGCATGCATGAAACTTATGATGGACCGCAAAGCATTGGATTACAAATTTATTTTTCTATAAATGGAGCCTCATTTTTATGTTTTTTATCATCTCTTATTCCTTTCAATTATTAATAACTTAATTTTAATAATTATTTTTATTTCAATTATACTTAGCTAAATAATAATAGTTAGGGTAGGGTGAACTTTTAGGAAATAAATATGATTTAATCAAATTCTAAACTCTTAGAAAATAAATATGATTTAATCAAATTCTAATTTTTATTATGTAAATTAAATTATTTTCTATTTAATTATATATATATTATTTTAAAATGTTGATTTATTGTAGACAAATTGATGTAGGAAGTTAATTTACGTTATTTTACGTCATTTAGGATTATAGAATATTTATTATTTTAGGATTTTCTATTTTAATTTGAGTCAATTATGGTATGTATCTTAGTTTTTTGTTTCCATTATAATTGTGATTTAGTCAATTATGGGGCGAGGCATAGTGGAAGCGGGATTGATTGGATAGAAAACACTAGATATCGTTCTAGTATTGGACCACGCCAACACGATTAGCTTACGCTCTAATCGAAGCGTGATTAGATATCCTTCTAACCAGGACGACTGAATGAGATTTTTAATAACGCATAAAGCGAGATTATATGACGCTCTAATCCAAACGACTTTATAAGAGAGATTTTGATAGATAATCCTAGAGGAAATTATAAAAGGGGAGTTTTATTGAATAATTAAATCTGAACTTCTCAAAACAATGACAATACCTCTCTATTTATAATAGAGGAAACTCACTTCCCTAAGTTAACCTAAAACGGGAAACTAAATCACAATTGTAATAGAAATAAAAGATTAAGATACATACCATAAGTGACTCAAAATAAAATAAAAAATCCTAAAATAATAAATATTCTATAATCCTAAATTACCTAAAATAACGTAAATTAACTTACTACATCAAAAGTTTTAGGTGCAAAGTGGGCACCAGTCGTTGGTATCATGGTTTTTGTAGATGTGTGATTTTCTTGAATCTTGTCAAAGCAAAGGTGATTGCACTAAAAGATGTCATAAAAAATGCCCTGAAAAAACTTTTCTAGTAACTGCCATTGCATTTGTAATTATTTCTTTGAGCTTGAAAATAACTTAAGATGCTAATTTAGCCATCTATAAATGCAATAAATTTCATCTGCGATTCATATTTTAAAAAAAAAAAAACTTTGGCCACGATTTCTAGAAATATTGCTTTTGATAATTAAGAAGAAAAGAAGTATTGCATGCATAAGAGTCTCTAAAAATAAATTTGTTAAAACTAGTAGTTCGGAGGCCTAATTTCATATAATCCAACTAAAATTTAGCCTAAAAGTTTACACCAAAGTCATAGAGAGTCCTACTTCAAAATTGGGAGAAACTCCACTTTTAAATCAGAAGACTCAAATCTTCGACCTGAAAATGAGGTAAACAGGCATAAATCACTTCGCCAAAGAGTGGTTGACATGAGAAAGTGACATGGTACTTATCTCTGAGAGATGAATTGCATCCATATACATTAATACTATACAAAACCGTGCTATATATCTGGCAGTGCATTGATCTTATCTTGGTTTAGCAGTGAAAGTGGAATTTTCTGACGGAAAGTAATTGGGAATAGAATAGTAAAGGATCATATTTAATTGAGAATGATTATGTCATGAAAAACAATTATCTTATTTATGTTCTTTGAGATGTTATTAATTGTTTAATATTCATAATTTGTAAGGGTACAAATATAAAAATATTAGTTTTTATTTTTTTAAGTTAAAAAAACAAACAACTTAATATTTATTTTTAGCGATTCAGAAAAAAAAAAAAAGAACATGCTATTCAGATTCAGATATTCAGCTCTATTCATATTTCAAATAAAAAAACAAACGCCACCCAAGTATTTTGATGAATTGTGAGAGGGAATTAATTAGTTTTAGAAAACCACATGGGATTTTAATAATTTTCCCCTCTAAATGACACGTATCTCAAAAGGTAGTGTAGAGGCTATCCGTGTTCCATGGTTTATTACCAATGTACAAAGTATAAATAAAAATATAACACTTCAAAAAATAAAACTGTTCAGGTTGCATTTTTCTGATAGTGACAAAAAATATAGTCAACTCTAATCTACTCAGAATTTATTGTTGTTGAGTTGATCTCATTAGTACAACTGCAGCCTATGTTGGCGACCTGATTTACAAGTACCACCTGAAGTTTACGTGAATGACCTGGTTTGAGAATACAACTTTAAGCCTCTATGAGCGATCGGGAGATTCACTAGTCGCATCTAGAAGTGAAGTAATCCGATCTCAAAAGTCATTGGTCCGACCCAAGAATTAGCTTGACATGAAAATTATTGGTTAAGATAACGTGGCCTAATTTTTAGGAAAGCTGTGTGCCACAATTTATTTAAACCACCTCTAACTGACAACTACTTGCAACTGTTGAGCAAAGTGGGCTTAAACTAAGGAGGTACCCACCCACAACCTAGAGCATATTTAAGCTAAAGAGGGCAACAAAGGAACAAGTTAGAAAAATCAACCAAAAAATTCTACAAGCCACCTATTTAAAAGCCTTAACATTCCCTACAAGATTTTCAGCTCCTCTACCGGAAAAATTCCTTGATTTTAACTTTTCACAATTCTTCTTACTCATTTTTCCTCCTCTTATACATAATTTCTGACTTAAGTATCGAAAGGTCTACGCCAGAACCCCATCGATGTATCCTAACCATGTTTTCTGGTTGGCAGGTATATAAAGTTGCGATCAGACTGACGTTTGAGCTTGGATTCGTGCTATTATCCCCTAAAGAAAATAAATTCAGATGCTGAGGTCGTTTTTCGACTTCGTCTTTGGGGAACGGTGCGAAAAGCCATACATTTTAGGATTTGGACAGAGAAGACTATTGGATTAGGAAATTGCAATGGATGATGACCGAGATAGGCAGACCTTGTGCTAATAGGCGGGGGAAATAAATGCCACTGCAGATAAGAGATGGAGAGTAGGGATCGAGAGGCAAATGGCAAGCTTTGAGGAGATGATCAAGGGGCTGGTTGATGCCCAAGTCAGAGGGGCTCAAGTTCGTCAAAGGTTTCTCTTCTCTTCTCTTCTCTCAATTATGTATAAATAATTTGCTTAATTTTAATAATATCCTTTTGGTTTCATTACAAAAGAGATAAATGTATTAATTCGTAATAGAGAATATGGCCTTTTGCATGTCATTTACTATGATTAACATGTCGAGCAATGTAACCCATATACATCCACCAATTATTATTGGGTAAGCATCTACTTTCATTCTATAATTTAAATTATTTTCACTATTATTGTTTATTATTTTCTATAATTTAAATTATTTCACTATTATATATTAAGGGAAAGAATAAGAATTTAAGCTTTACACTAATGTCCGTAGGTCTTGTTTGTGTGCGTATATGTATGCAACACCGTGATATAAAGTCATGATTTGTTTCATCTTGTACCAAAATTATGCATATTAAGATGGGGATGGTCTTGACTGGACTTCGCATGGGGATGATCTTGGCTGGGCTTCGCACGTACGAGCCATAGCTTGGTGATCCAGGCTTTGGGCCTTAGCCATTAGATGATATTATAAGTTTATAACAGACAACATCGCATATGCCATATTCCCCATCATTTATACTAATTTGATGTAAAACTTTTTCATACGAATTGAAGTAATTAGATCCTATTTTGATGGTTTTGCAGTGTGCAAAATTTCTCATCATCATCGGCACCATACCACATAGTTTTTTGTATTTCTAATTCCATTACTTGTCAAAGTTATTGAAATTAATAATGTTCAAGAAGAAAATAAATTCTTGATGGAAACACACCCGATGAGTATGTGCCTGTTTTTGTTGGCTCTACTCATATATACCTTTGCATATTTTGCTGCCATGATATCAGAGCTTCAAATCTTCAAGGCAATTGCTTTGATGTCAAGTTCTCTTTACTCAATCTCATTGGTCTCTATTATTTTGCCACACCCATATGGACATTTCAGTTTCATTACATGGGCTTTTGTTCTCCTTGTTGTTGGTTATAACAAGAGGCATCATGAGAAGATTTGGCAATTTTGGGATGGTTTTGGAGGAAACAACCAACAATTATTGCCAATGTAAGCCTGTTTGGGATTGTAGTTTAAAAGTTATAAGATTAAAGAATTTAATAAATACTTAATACAAGAAATTTAATTTTTTAAGATGATTTTTTAGACATTTGCAGATTTATCATAAAATAGTACTTATTGTGACAATTTTTTTAAAATTGTAGTCAATAATCTCGTCCTAGCTCATGTTATATTTTGTAACCAATAATATTTATTTTAGGACCCATTGATTGGTTGCCTAATCAAATGTTTTGCGACAAATATAAAAGGAAACTCTCATATCCAAAAATTGTTTATTAAACAGTGGAAGTGAAATCTGAATTTTTGTTGAGAGGGACCATATCAATTAATTAGCATGCGCGATATTGATAGATTTTTCTTAATCTCAAATTTGTCAAAATTTGTTTGAAACTGTGATTTATATATGCATCAATAAGAGAGTGACACGTGCTCTAAATTGCCACCTCAAAAAGAAAAACCTACACCACCTGTCACCTAAAAAATAATAATAAAATAATATTGCCAAAGACCTAATATAAGCTAAGGAGCCATTTGTTTTTTTGACTTTATGACTTACTTGACTTATTAATTGCAATTAGTTAAGTTATTAAGTCCGTTTATTTTTTCAACTTAATGAAAATTTTCAGTCATTAAGTTATTAAGCTAATTTTTTTATCTTTCTGTTTAATGTAAAAAGTCGGAAGGATATCATTAAAAAATATTCTCTAAAATATTCCTATCTAATTAATTAATTCTCATCCATACCTAAATAAGTTTAATAATTAGCATTATTACCCATTTCTATAACTTGTGATAATATAGTGGTAGACTATTATTTTTTTATTTTTTATTTTTTATTTTCTTCATTAATTTTCAATGAATATTTTTCATATAAAACATAATAAACAACAATAAAATTGATTAACATATACTAATTTAAAATATTAAAAAGTTGTATTCAATTGAGCATGATTATATTATGAAAATATATTATTTTATTTAAATTCTTTGAGATGTTATTAATTATTTAACATTTATAATTTGTAAGGATATAGATGTAAAAATATTGATTTTCAGATTTTTTTAAGTTTAAAAAATAAATAACTTAATGTTTATTTCTAGTAATTCATAAAAAAGAAAAGAATATGTTATTCAAATTTAAACATTCAACTCTATTTAAAATTCAAATTAATTTAAATTTATTCAAATTTCATATTAAAAAACAAATGTTATCCGACTCTATTGTATGGGTCAGGCCAGTAACATTCCTTCGGTGGTAATCCATCGAAGGTGTCTTTAGATTTATTTTATCTAAAATTTCTAAATCCCCAAGTCCATAGTCTTTGGATGGCGATGTCCTTTTCATTAATTACGTGGTACGCCGGACACCTTACACGTACATAAAAAGAAAAACATAAAAAATTTAATTTTTAAATAACGAAGAGGCTGCGTGACAAGACCAACCCCATTCGAATACGCTCTCTGTTCCTAAAGATTCTTTGATGCATCACCCAAAGCACTTAATTCTAGGGATCTCGTTGGAAACAAAAAAGAAATTGACAAACAAATCAACAGCATCACGCCACATGTAGCTGTTATAATTCTAATTTTAGTTATTGGAGCGGTTTGTAGGCGGTTAGAAAAAATCAGGTAACATTTGTTTTCTTTGTTTGAAATTAGAATGAATTTTAATTTAAAGAAGCTTAAATAGATTTGAATGTATATATTTGAATGGAATGTTCGTTTTTCTTTTTTCAATATCTGAATATAAGTTTTTAGTTATCTATTTTTTAAAAAGAAAACATCTAAAATGTGATATTTTGACATATATAACCTCATAAATATTGACAACAATTATATTTATTTTTTAAATTGTAATTATAAAAACAAAGAGATAGACTTATTATAAAATACACTCACCTAAATCTTATCATGTTTAAAATTCTTATTCACGATAGAAAAAAGAAAAAAAATTGATAGTTGAATATGCAAAGAACAAAGAAAACAGATAAATAAAAAATAATAAAATGATAGGAAATAAACATATTTAATAGGGGTATTAATGAGAGAGAATATTAAGATTCTATTGGGATGTTTTGCCATCCAAATAAAAGTTAGAATATTCAACTTTTTTCATTCAAACATAAACATCTTATAATTGGACATAAGTTATAAAAAACAAATACATTAAAAATCTAAATGTCTGAAAATAATTAAAAGGGAAACTATCACTGCACCACCTCTATTTTAATTTATGTTCATCTAACCACTATAAAATTCTAACATATTCTCTGCACTATCTTTCTTTTTCAATTTGTATCAATTAGCCACTTTTGTACTAACACCATTAAATAATATAAATGAAATGAAAATTTTACATCTAAATAAATTAAAAGATCATTTTATCTTATAAAAGCTTTGAAAATTAAAAAAAAATATAATTATAAATATACCCCTAAATTTAATAAAAAATAAATCCCAAATAGAGGTGATCAGTGAACCATTATTAAATTTAGATTTTCCAAAATTTTAAAAATTATTTTAAAAAAACTATAATTTTGAAAAGTTTTAATAAAAAATAAGTGAATTTATTTATTAAAAATTATAATTTTGCAAAAGTTTATTAAAATAACTGAATTTAGTTATTAAAAATAATCCCAAAATTTTAACAATTTAGGAGATTTTTATTGAATCCCAAAATTTTACAATTATTTTTATAATTATAATTTTCTATTAAAATAATTTTATTAAAAATAAAATTTCTAAATTTGGGGATTTTTTAATTAAATTTAGAGGTATTTTTATAATTATAATTTTTTTAAAATTTTTATAAGATAAAATGAGCTTTTAATTTATTTTGGGTACAATTGTTATTTTATTTAAGTTATTTAACGGTGTTAGTGGAAAAGTAAATAATTGATACAACTTTAAAAAGAAAGTGATGAAGAAAACATGTTAAAATTTTGTGGTGATTGGATGAATATAAGACAAAAGAGAGGTGGTGCAATAATAATTTCTCTAATTAAAATTCAGATTTCGGACAAGAAATAAACAATTCCAAGCTCAAAAGAGAGAGAGTTTCTCTTGTTGCCCGTGTAACCCAAAATGACGTGATCTACTTGCAGTTTTCAACTTTTATGGGTTATCTGAATTGCTACTAACTGCTCAAAAAAGAGAGTTTTGCTGTCTATTGAAGCCTGCGAAAGATGCAGTTTCATGTCCCACTCGCATTGGATGAACAAAATCAAAAGTTAATTGGATTCATTTTTTTTTTTTTTTTGCTGCATTGATTAAATGACTGGAACATAACTTATGGAGTTCAAAAAAAATCATAGAGGTGAATTTATGGCTGCTGCTGCGAAATGGCACTGTTGAGCTGGTAGAAGTTGAAGGTATCAATTCCGGATTCTTTTGCCTCTTGTAATTGAATCAAATTCGAACAGTAGCGCTCTACTTTCACCCAGTAAAGCCAAGCAGACTTTAAAACGACTTTTCTCAATTTCCCAGCTCACTTCTTTTTACTGTTTATTTCATTTCCATCCGTTGGATTTTACTCTTTAAATCTAACGACCCTTATGGCATAATAGAATGATTCATTGATACAATTGCTAGGCATTGGGAACATTCTTGAAAAACACCCAAAAGTTTATAGAGCCATCAACATTAAACAGACATTTTTTGTTTTTTAAGAATTACACCGACATTCCAAAAACATTGATGGGCCCCCGTAAGTTCGTGGCGAATAGAAAAACAAAAATTGATTTAAATTCCTATTCCTTTCATTTTAAGGATTCGTAAAATTCTATTCACTTTCTCTTAAAAATTCTATTTTTTATCTTAAACAATTACATATTCATTTACTATTCTTTACTGTAATTACAAAAGTCTTTAGTTGCTCTTTAATTACTCATGACGTCTTCGATGTTGACTAATTAAAACAGTAAAGAGTCATCGGAATCGAGCTTGTCAATATTTCTCAATGTTTATAAGCATATTTGATGTTAAGTATTTCTCGAAGTTTGTAAGCTTCTAAGGTTAATATAATTAAAAAGAAAAGTGTTGTTTTTTTTTTAAAAAATGAAATCTCGATAGAACAAGGATAGTATCACTAGAAAAATGTACATGCAACTAATCAGCGGACAATAAGTTTACCTTTTAAAAGTAAATTAAGTACAAAAATAAAAATAAAAGTTCAAATTAAATTTTTAGGCGCATATCCTCCTCATGATTTTAATTCTAGTGGTCAGCTAAACTCAAAGTTGGGACATCTAATTTATTTTGAATCAAAATTGACTGGGATATATAGCTCAAATCCTCATATCAGAGACTTGGATTTATGTTACAAACACAAATTGTATGAAGTTAATTTGAAGAACTCAGATCTCCAAAATAAGATTTGGTTGTTTTAAAACTTTTTAACTAAAAGAGGACATTAATTTGATTTGATAAGAAAGATAAAAAAAATTGTTACTATCATTATTTTATTCAGAGCTACTAGCTATGGATCAATGGCTTTTATTTTGTTTGCACTGTTGATCTGCCATTGATACTTTCTAACTTTCAAACCTTGGAAAGAAAAATGTATAATGGTCATATTATTTGACAATCAAAATATTTCTTTGGAAATTTGTATTATTTGACAATCAAACCATCAGCAATAACTTGACTCTTCTCTATTTATCTTATTTTGAAACATTTTGGATAAAAACAAGCTTTGACATAAGACATATTGGTTGATCTCTATCATTCATCTAAACGATTACTCCACCGTTCAAGTTTCACTATTTTGTCCTTTGAATATGATTGACTTGTGATGCAATCCTAGACCTTCTAATTTTACCATTTTGTCCTTTAACTAATTATTGACTTAATAAGTAATCCTTGTTATTTATTTATCAAACTTATGGCATTGAGATCCACATGGGCTTATTATTATACAAATACCCACATTTTAGGACTAAAAGAAATTAGAAGTATGAAAAATTAGGCATTTTCTACTGCTTTATTATTAATAGCTTGTTGTAGGTGTATTTAGCGACAAATTGGTTGCTAGAAATTACAGTTGTCTTATGCATATTTGATGAAAAAAGCACTAATAAAATAATATTTGTTAGTTTTTTTTCTTTGATAATTTAGTTTTTTAAAAAAATGTTTAAATCATGAAAGAATCTAAATGTCAAAAAGTACATTAATCAAAATAAATCAAACTACAATCCTCAGACACAAGCCATTCAAAGCCATCCATTTATCTTTTTGAAGATAATCATAGAAGCTTATGAATATAATTAGGATATTAAGTATTGTATCGGACAGGTGTTTGATAATTTGGCACTATCAGAAGGTTTTCTGTAAAAATTAAAAAATAAAATAAAATTCATAATGATAACGGATAATGAAATATGTAACTTCCTAATAAACCCAAATCCCAATACACCCTCTAATTTCACTCACCCCCAAGCTCCCAAGTTCTCGGCGAACAAACCGAGTTATGACATTTGCCAGCTAGGTATCCTTGACCGGATACAGGTAGACAACAAAACAAATTTACTCAAGTTTAATCCTGAGAGTTTCAAAACATTGAAAAAGATGATATACAGCGAAGGGTTCAGGTTCAACAGCTTCTGATGTGAGGAAAGTCTAGGCAACAGAATCTCCAAGCAATAGCTTATCACATCTAATTTTAGAAAATAACACGGGCAGCCATCAAATCGTCAAATTTCCCAGCAGCAGCTATATGCAACCATACATACGGCTGTCACTTGATAGCACACCAAAATGGACGAAAGGAAATGAAACTAACAGCGTTCAACCATTAAACTTATTCAACTTACGTGAATTGATGACATATGGCTGCAAGAATTATTGCAAGCGTTTTAAAATTCAATACTTCTTTTGAGTTTTGACCCCCTGCAATCTAGGTAAGTAACGACATAGGTTAGCTCAATGGCCTTTTAACAACTCCAACCTAACAATTAGCTTCCTAGAAAAATGAAATTGCGAATCACCATTTTGCTTTTCATTGTTTACACTTTATATGAATTTGCTACCAATTGTTTCCTGGAAAAGGTTTCATTTTCAACTCTGTTTCTGTTTGTTCTTTAACTAGTACATATGCCGCAAAGTTATAAATGCAAACAGATGGAAATAAAAAATTAGAAACATTTACATATTCCTGGTATAGAATTTGATTGAAATACTTTATGCTTTTCAATTTGAGAAAAAATAACGACAGAGCAGGAGAAGAAATTACCTGAGGCAGAGGATGATTGTAATTGCAAATCCCATTACACTCAAAAGTCAGTCACACAAAAAACTATCTTATTATTCTTGCCAGTATCCTTGCCACCACACCAGTTTCCAGCAAACAAACTGAATTCTGACATTTGCCTAAATTAGCTGCTAAGTATCCTCAGCCTGATTACATGGATAACTGAAACAACTTTACTAAAGTTTAATCTTAAGAGTTTCAAAACAGTGAAAAAGATGATATAGCTGATAACAAAAAACTGAATTATCCATAGGAGATGGAAATAAAATTTCATGATTTAGATAAATCGGCCAAAACATGTACTCTGTAGAATTACCCGAGCTTAGGCTTTCACTAAAACAGCTTCTATTTTCCGCAGTCTTGCTCTGGTGCCTGCTTCACATGTACATTTTAGCACCAAAGAAATTGAAAATTTATCAAACAATTGGTCAAAAGCCGAATTAATGGAGACTTGTGAATCAGGTACTGGTTCAAACAAGGCTGAAGAAATTGCCGATAATTCACCTCCTTTTGCTTCACTCCCCAATCTAGCACCATTCTCACTCTCCATCACTTGCTCTGCAATTGTCAAAAATGACTCGGTTCAAAATTATCTTACATTCAATGACAGGCAAAAAGGAGAAATTACCATCATTACACTCATATCAAAATTTTAGAAAATGTAGCATTTATTCCTGATATAGAATTTGATTCAAAATAGTTTATGGTCCCTAATGAGATAGCAAATAACAAAAATGCAGGAGAAGAAATTACCTTAGGCTTAGGATGATCGTAATTGCAGTGCAACCGCTTGAGAATTTTGTCAGAGGCCTTGAAATAGTTTCATTTTCTTTGGGTCCTGTTACTGGAAATCCTTCCACTAATAAGCTTCTCATTTCATATCCTTCCAGCATCTTATCATACATTAAATTGAGCTTTTTTTTTTTAATTGTCCTGACCCCGAGCGGTCATTACTCAACTCCAAAGCCAAACAAAATGTAGGTCACTTAAACTGCAAAACAATTTCTCATATTGCATTAATAATCTTTTACAGTACCATATCACAAATTAAAAATCGTGTATTCAAAACGCTATTAGAAACGCTATTTATGCTTCTTAATTAGATTAAAAACAGTAACAAAGCAAATTAGAATGAGAGAAGAAATTACTTATCAAGGCCCAATCTCGAGGTTGGGAATGTGAGATATCTTATGCCAGTCTTCTCCTTCCTCCTTGCGATAACGCTTTTCCAGAAGCCCACAGTTCCACCCAATGTTAAATTCCTTCAACGTTGTCGTCTGATGAAAGTGGTCAGGCAGTGCCTTTAATTTGGGGCAACTATCAAATGTCAAGGAAGAAAGACGCGGCATGATGCTGATGAAGGCGTTTCCCCTTTTTGCAATCCCATAATCCCAGTCTTCCAATTCCAACATCCAAGAAATTGTGAGTGATTTCAATTTGGGGAAGGCAATAGTAACTGATGAAGATGAACATGAAGATGAGTCATGATGATCACTTTCTATCCCCAAAATTTCATGATCAACTCTTTTCACACTACACATGAAAGATATGCTGAGTTTTTCGAGGGATGGCAATTTTCCCAAAGGAGGCAGCTTCTCACAATTTTCGCAATCATCGAGATCTAAACTCCTTAGATTGGTTAATGACATCATCCAGGAAGGGAAAACAGTCTTGCCTCTGTATGACCCTATCAATAATTTCCTTAAATTCGGAGGTGGTTGCAGGAATTCAAGAAGAAGTTGATCGTCCTCGTTCTTCCTCCTTTGTCCATCTCCTTCTTCCTTGTTAAACAAAAGTTTCAAACAGGAGAGGTTTTTCATTTTGTTGAGCTCTAATCTCTTAGCCTCACCCACATCTGTCACATTTCCCAGTCTACGTATACCACATACTTGAAGGAGTTCCAAGCTTCTAAGAGATTCAAGCCTACATGCTTTCCTGCCATCAATACCTCCTCCTCCACTGACATAGAACTCATCCAAGGTCCGAAGACTCGTTAATCTCCCAATCCCTACTGGCATGTACCTTAAAGAAATAGTACCATAGTTTAGTAAATGCCTCATGTTTATTAGCTTTCCAATCCCTTGAGGTAGCTCTTTAAGTTTACAGCAGCAACTAATATCCAACTTTTGTAGATTATACAACTCACACAACGTGTCCGGAAGTTTCCTTATGGATTGATTAGACAAGTTAAGGTACCTTAAATGAACCAACCTTTCTATGTTTCTTGGAATCCGAGTCAAAGGCCCCAATTGTAATGACCGGGCCCAATCGCCGAATTCTAATACCCTTAAACTTGTCGATTCCCTAAATAATCGTTCTAGGATCTTACCATTTAAATACAAATAAAAATATCTGGACTAATCAATTATGAGGCTACGCATTCTTTTAACCCCACAAGTGGAGACAGGAAATGAAGCCCCGTTACCAACGATTAACAGTAAATGACGAACCTTCTCATCAAAAGAATTTATGGCATTCAGTCCACTAATTTCCATCAAAAGACATTCATTTTGACTTATAAATTGGCCAAAATCATGTACCATATCATGCATCTTGCACTGCATAATGCAATTATCATAACTTTTCGTAAACTCTTGAAAGAAAGAGCGAGAAGCTAAGATGCCAAAATACTCTTCACCTTTTGACTCCATCTCTTCATCTTGTTCTGTATCAAGATAACCTTGAGCCATCCATAATGTTATTAGTCTATCTTTTTCTATATTATAATCTTTTGGAAAGATAGCACAATAAGAGAAACATTTTTTCACTTTGGACGGCAAATCGTTGTAACTCAACAACAATGAGGATAGAATGCCTTTCTCAATCTCTTCTACTTTCCATAAACCACTATTTAAAATTCTTCTCCACTCTTCTTCAGTTTCTTTAGAGCGCATGAGACTCCCTATTATCTTGGCAGCAAGAGGTAAACCTTTGCACTTGTTTGCAATTTTACGCCCAATTTGTTCTAATTTTTCACGTTCCTCGATGGGTCGATCAGAAAATGCTATCTTATTAAATAACAACCGACATTCCTCTTCAGTTAATTCCTTAATGGAGATAATATTTGTGGATCCCATCATGGATGCAACTGACTTCTTACGTGTGGTAACTAAAATTTTACTTCCATGGAGACCATTCTTTAGACAATGAAAGAATGGTTCCCATTTCATATAATTTCCATCCCACACATCATCTAAGACAAGAAGAACGCACATTCCTGCAACGGATTCATAGATATGTTTAATAAGAGATTGGAATTCACCTAAACGTGATTCATGACCATCCAAAACTTCAACAATCGCTTTGGCAACCCTAAACTCCTCAAAAGTTTCTGATACGCACACCCATAGAATTTTATCGAACTTTCTCTTCACTTCCTCATGATTACAGGCTAGTTGTGCAAGAGTAGTTTTCCCCATGCCTCCCATGCCAATAATTGAGATGATATGCAGGCCTTTTGGAGAATCACTACTCTCACACAGCAGCTTGCTTAAGAGTTCATTCTTCTCATCAACTCTACCACAAATCTCTTCCTCATCAATCAAGGAGGTGCTCTGAGCCTGCCCCGGTCTCTCACGAGTACTGTTACTCCCATTCTCAACAAACTTAAATATATATTTTTGAGTGGCAATAGCATCTAGCTTTTCATTGATTTCTTTGATCTTGACAGCAATGTCGGGACGTAGAATGATTTTTTCAAAACCAATGCTAGAGGCAGGGGAGCAGGAACATGCCTGCTTATGAGGGGAATGACCATTCTGCTTCATTTGCAATTTGCGCCGTGCAGTGATCCACTCATCCAGCACATCTTCAATGTCGTAGGATACGTCCTTGAGCCGACCCAGCCAAAGTCTGACGGACTTCTCCTTCACTTGCCTCTGCTCTGCATCATTGAGCACAGCATGAATCATTTGAAGATTGATTGTAAGCTTTTCAACTTCCTGTTCAACCCCCTTAACTAGCTTTACCTGCTGTGTCACCTCTTTAACGGAAAAGGAAATCAGCTTCTCTAAGAGAGGGGAAACAATGGCATCAACCATGGTGTTGGTGAATAATTTGGGATGACAAAAGGATAGAGCAAAAATGCTAAAAGGCAATTACGTTGTGAGAATGCATCCAGCCTTTTGCGTTCTTTTTATATGCTGCATCTCTGCATCTACAATAATGCAAGGAATCCCCACACACTAAAGCTGATGGGGAAATTAAGTGAATGTAAATGACATGCAATTGCTGGGAAGTTTCAAAGCCTATAGAAAATTAAGAAGTAATTTTTTGTCTGTAATGGATGCAAGTAATACAAAGGAGTCCCCACGTGCTAAAGCTGATGGGGAAATTAAGTGGATCTAGATGACATGCAATTGCTGGGAAGTTTCAAAGCTTATAGAAAATTAAATAACTCACTTTTGTAATATAGTAAATCTTTGTTGATTCATTTGTGGTTATGATTTATTTATTAATTTTCCTACATAGTTGATTAATTATCTTTTTCATTTTCAAATCAAAATGTGATTATATTTTTCTTTTCACTTCTCTTTCTTTTATTCATCAACAATGATATCCAACGTTCAAGGATTATTATTGATGTTTTCAAAAGCTTATTTGATTTGCTTATTTCGAATTAGGAAAAAGATATCTATATATTTGGAAAAATTAATATATTTTTAAGTTACTTATAATTGGAAAGATTATTTTTAGACATCTCTTTAGTTAATAATTATTCCATCTTTAATTAATAATTATCTTACAAGAAAGAAATTTCATACAAATTATATATTTGATAAAATTTTCATACAAATTATATATTCGATAACCTTAATATTAAAGACTTATAATTAGTAATATTGTCTAATCACCAATTCATTATTAATTTTTCTAAGAAAAAGATTAAATTCTTTATCTATCTAAAAAAAATTCAATTATCTAACATTGTAAAATTTCTTACGCTTTTCTCTATAAAGAAAATTATTACATTTGTTAGCTCACTTTTGAAGTTAAAAGAAAAAATAGTTTCTTGAAATAATAATTCTAAAGGAAGTAAAAATATACCTTATTGACTACTTTTCATTTTTAAAATATCTCACTATCTTGTTGATTATTGATATTCAAGATATAGTTAAAAATTGACTGAATTTGAACTCTTTTATGTTTCTTTAAGTGTTGAAACTGCTGAATGTAAGGAGCACTCATACAAAAATTTTGCCTAAGACCTCTAGTACACTAGAGCTGGCTTGAGGAGTGGTTATCTTTTAATCACTCTAGATTTATTTAATTAATTATTTTGTATTGATTGGCCTCAACTTTACACTGAAATAATAATAAAATTAATAAAATTTAATAGCAACAACAATAATAATAATCACATAATGATAATAATATGTAAATATGATTCAATTAGTAGCCCATGTTAATTTAATTTAACAAACTTTGACACTAACACTGATTGTTTTGAAATTGGTCAAGAAATTATGTTTTGAAAATCTGCATTTGCATCCGCAATATATAATACAAAGGAGTACCCACACACTAAAGCTGTTGGGGAAAGTGGATGCAAATGAAAATGCAATTGGAAGAAAGTAAGCGTAAATTTTGTATGTAATAAATGCAAGTCTTTCTTTATTGTTCGTTCATTTTTATTGTTTTGTGGTTATGATTTATGAATAATTTTCCAATATAAGTTAAATGAATCGTCTTTTTCATTTTCAAATAAAAATATGATTATATTTTTCTTTTCGCATCTCCAATACTTATTCATCAACAATGATGTGGAAACGTTCAATGATTATTTATTAATTGATGTCGTTTTGCTCGTTTTAAAAACATTACATGTTGTGGCTCAACTTAATATGCTCCCATAGTTCCAAATCTAGATCCAATTTACAAATGTAGATATGATCATTTTGTGTTTTTTTCAAATTTTTTTTTATTGTTTTGGTGGCACTCTAATATATTGTGTACAAGTTATAGATGAATATATTAACAGTTAGTACGACAGTGCACTATTTTATCCACCAGTCAGTCAATAAAATTTTAATTGTTCACCAAATTTTTTTCTTTTACTATAACATGTAATAAACATATTTTAAATACAACATAATACAATATAACATGCTAAACACACCTTAAATGTTTTGACACAATCAATTAAAAGGATAAAATTTTAATAAATCCTAATTATCAATATTTAATTATGCAGTTGATTAATGACAGAAGAAACTGGGTCACAATCTCAAATTTAAAGATCCGAATCATTTAGACGTTTGCATCAAATTTCTTAAATGATGTAACAACGTTGGGATCTCAAAGTTCTTAAGTTTTGACAAAACGGACACAATGTGGTCATTTTAAGCAAACGGGTCCCTGACTCTGTTGAAATTGTTTGAATTAACCTTCGTGTTAAGGTACACTCTCCCTACCAAAATTATGTCAGAAACAGACGAATAATCGATAATTTCAATAGGAGACAAGGAGTACAAATGGGAAATTATATCCCTATTTTTAAAAAGATTAAAAGAAAAAAAAAACTTAGAGACTTAAATATATACATCCCCTTCTTAAATTTGTTTGCGGCAACAGCTCCAATAAATAATACAAATGATGTATGACAGCGCAGCACGAACAGTGAGTATGAAATGCAACCTATTTGTTCATATTTCAATGATGCAGTCTCTTAAGGATTTGGTGGAGACAAAATAACTTGGATGCAAAATGTTTGACCAATAAGAGTTTGTGATTGTTTTATTCATACATTATTGACAATGAAATAAATGTTAAGATGATTTCACATAGATGTGTCATTTCATCATATGCATAATAATTTTTTGAGATCATTGATGATGATTTTGAGCTACTTGATTAGATTGTCAAACTTCAATCGTGGCTGCCGTAGATAGTTAGATTCAAGTTTTTTGAGCACATTTTTCAGTCCAATCACCTTTGCTTTGACAAGGTCTAGGAAAATCAACGCATGTACAGTGACCACTTGGCACCTAAAACTTTTGCAGACCTCACTAATACATCAGCTGACACCTTTGAAACCGAGAAACCTGTCGAAAGAGTCCTAAAAATGTTAACAGACTTAATCTTAGGTGACAAAACGATAGGTGTATCTGCGGTATAGCCGTTGATCAATTATGTATGCTCTTAAAATTTGGTATGTTATGGGTAACACGTCATAAGCGAAGAGTATAACAAAAAATATAGATTTTAATGATCAGGGAATATGAGGAGCTATAAATAACAAAAGATTGTGCTATATTTATCCTCACTAATTTTTTTTTTAAATATACAAAATATATAATTTAATAAGTACATATGAAAATTTTTAAATGCAAACGTCTTTACATTTTGCAGTGTCATCTCTTTTTGAATTCACATTTTAAAATATACATTTTAAAATATTCAGACTTCCCAAACAAAATATATACATATAATGCCTTTCAGGAGATGGGAAAGAGACTAACGAGATTGACTGCACAAGATGAGAATGATCCAGACTGAGGTCTTGATAGAAGAAGTTTTATCCATGTTTGCAGAATAATGTCCTTGGGGCTTTGATTTTACAGTGAGGGAGGACTCTGTAATTGGCTACTGGCCTATGGGTACCGATAATTTTATATCCAAAACTTTGAGACAAAAAAGCTAGGTGTAATTGGCTACTGGCCTATGCGTCTGATGTGAGGTAAGTCCTGGCAATAGAGGCTGCTTGCTCCTAGCTCTGTTTCTGTATTGGGCTTGAACATAAATGAAGCAGATGTCATTAGAAATGAAATTTCATGAAATAAATAAATCAGCTAGTCAATGCATGCATGTACTCTCTAGAAGCAAGTAAACAACAATTACCTGAATCAAATGATATATTTAGCGAAAAAGTAATTGGTCACTTACTTCAGAATTTGTTCAACTCAAATATTCCAAATTAATGTAGACTTGTGAATCAGGTAATGGTTCAAACATGTCAATAATTCACAGCTTTTGACAAGCTGAGCCACCACAGCTTCATTCATTAATTTACTCGTGTTTAAAATAGTAGAAAATAGATTTTGTAAACAAAGAAAACTAATTGTTGAATAAAGAGAGTGAAACAGAGTTGATACACTGATTTTCTTAAGCAACTCGCATCCGGTCATTCCAAGCATACAGTAATCTGTGATTATCAAATCCACCTTTCAACCTTGAATCCAGTGCACGATTGATTAGAATTCAGCTCGAATTTTATTTAAAAATACAGAAAACTCGGCCTAAATATGTCATGTCAAATTGTCAATCGTCTGTTTGACACTTCCTTTTTATCGATTAGTCAACCGTCAGCCGACACCAATGCCTAAGTGTGCACACATTATTCCCTTAATCCAGCAACTTTATATGTTCGCATTATGTGGGAAGAAAAATGGTAAATAGACGAAAGCGCGACGATGGGACGACAGAAACGGCAGCATCCGTTTCACACCTTTCCTCATTCAATTTTCTTTTTTTGTGGGACCGATAACAATTATTAAAATAAAGAATAAAAATGAAAAAAAAAATGCCCTTTCACGCCTGCTCTCATCCAATTTTTTGGTGGGACAGACAACAAATATTATAATAAAAAATAAAAAATAAAAAAAATTTCAAATATCTTTATTATTTAAAATCTGATCCACTTATTCTCATCTTCAACTACTTGTTCTCCACTCACTTTGTCCCCTCTACTCATTCTCGTTACTTACTTTGTTCATTCCACTTATTTTCATTTATTCCTTTCTCCACTCATCCTGTTTAACCCTCTCTATCTCTCAGTCATACAAAATAAATATTTTGTATCAATTTTTATTAAATAATTAAAAAATAATATTTTGTGATAATTAAAAAACCATCAGTGCCTATACAATATCACCTCATAACAGCGTGAGCAAACAAATTACAAGTGAACAACATTAAACAAATCTAACATAATTTCAAAAATTAAAAGTTCAATTTAACACAAAACATTATTCCATCACTACAATTTCAAAGATTTAAAGTCAAATCTCACATAATTTTAAAAATTTAAAGTTTAATTTAACGTAACATTATTTCATCACTACAATTTAAAGCTAAAATACAAGTCAAGTATCATCATTGTTATCTTCATTACGTTGCTGCTGCTGTAGAAACTATTGGAAATTCTCACTTTGAGATCCTTGATAAGTCATCGAAGGAGAAGAAAATGCAACTGCGAAAAATCCTAACATATATAAAACACATTCAGAAATTGTTATAATTTATTTCATTATTTCCAACCATTTAAATTTAAAAAATCCTAACATATATAAAACACATTCAGAAATTATTATAATCTATTCCATTATTTCCAGCCATTTAAATTAAAAAAATCATAACAATTCATAACAATTTAAATATATAAAAAGTAAAAATCTACGAATTTTTACAATTTAAATTAAATATTCTAATCATTTAAATATATAGAATATAATAAAAATTTTATTTGAATGTAGTGAGAGTCACTAACTTACCAATTAATCAATACTAATTTTATCAAGACCTTTATTTATAGATCTAGATCTACCTTCTTCCTTATGATAACTGAGATGCAAGACAGAATTGATGAAATGTAGAGACGGAACTTGTTTGAGTTTTTCCTTCTTAAACACAGATAGCAGAGGTGAGAGAGAGAGTAACTCAAAAAGTAATTTTTTTTCGTTACTTTTCTTTCTTTTTTTTATTATTTTATTTCTTTCTTTTGATTATTTTATTTCTTTCTTTTACTTTTCTTTTTTTTCTTTTAATTATTTTATTTTTAAAACTCAAAAATTTTCTTTCTTTTAATTATTTTATTTTTTAAATTCAAAAAGTAATAGGCAGCCGTTGAATTATTTTAATTATTTTATTTCTCTTCGTTAACTTGCTGATGATTTTGCAAACTTTTTCACAACCTTTTTGACATTTTAATCCCCACTCGTCACACCTTTTATCGGCTGTTCCATTTATTTATTTAGTTACCCTATCAAATCAAATCTCTCTCTCTCTCTCAAGAAATCTCGTTTCTCCTTTATAAATATTTCATTATTTGATCTCGGTCTTGCCTTCCATTTGTTTCATCTTCCTCTTTCACTTGCTTTTTAATCCAATTTAGTGTATTAGTAGTTAGCAAATTAATTAACAGAAAGAGAGAGCCCGATCGCTTCATAAGACGATTTGGTAATTTTAGAATAAATTTCGAGGAAACAACCAATAATTATTGTCAATGTAGCACGATCGCCGGCTAGGAGTGAAAAACTTAAAATTTTTCCAAGCAATCACCAAAAATCCTTGGGATTTAATCATTTTCCCCTCTGAGTAACACGTATTTCAAAAGGTATTTTATAGGCTATTTATTTTTCATGATTCATCACCCATGTACAAAGCACAAATAAAAATACAACATTTCAAAAAATTAAACAATGAAAAGAAAAATGACCATTTAGCTGAGGAGTGTATGTTGTTGCGTGATCAATAATTTTTCTTTTTCTCCCTTGTCCAGGCTAGTAACACACTGATGCTACATAAATCAATAAACTACCTATACTAAGGTAAATACATAAATCAATTAAGGTTTTTTTTCCAAAATTTGAACAAGAAAACTTGTTTATTTAACACAAGAAGTGAAATCAAGCCTTTTATTCGAACCCTTTTATTTTCTTCTCATCAAAAATTTTCCCTCAAATTCTCTGTATTTTTGTTTTATTCATTGATCAACGTAATCTACGAAAAAAGAAATTGAAGTAGAAGTTGCAGTTGGCAGCAGACAAAGAAGAAAAAAATTTAGAGAGAAAGGGAGAGGATATTAAGGCAATTCTATCGGCATAAAGATAATAATATTAAAATTAAATTAAATGTTATCAATATTTTATTATTATTTTTTACCCAATATTTTATTATTGATTTAAAATTACATAGAAACCAAAATAATGGAACACATGGCGAGAGGGGACACTAGCACTTCTCTTTCGAGTTTCGATCAATACAAAAGCTTGTTCTGATCATTAAAATCATAGTTTGGTCTAAACAATAATAACACTTGAAAGAACTAGCTTGGAAAAATTTCAAGTCCTTCACTCCTAGCCGGCGATCGGGCTATAGTGGCAATAGTTGTTGGTTGTTTCTTCCAAATATATTCTAAAATTGCCAATTCTTCTTATAAAGCCTCTTCTTATAAGCAACAATAAAAAGAACAAAAGCCTATATGATGAAAACTGAAATGTCCATATGGTTGTGGTAGAATAATGGAGACTAATGAAATTGAGGAAACAGAACCTAAGATCACAGCAATTGCCTTGGAGATTTGAAGCTCTGATATTATAGCGGCAAAATATACAAAGACATAGATGAGTAAAACCAACAGAAATGGGCACATAATCATCGAGTGTGTTTCGATTAAGAATTTATTTTGTCTTGGACATTATTAATTCAATAACTCCGACAAGCAGTGGAATTAGCAATACAGAGAGCGTGTGGTATGGTGCTGATGATGATGAGAAATTTTGCACACTGCAAAACCATTCAAATAAGATATGATTACTTAATATATCAAAATAAGCTATATTTTTTTTAATCTTATGTAAAAACATGAAAAAGTGAAAATAAAAAAATTGTGGTTAACTGATCATAATTAGAATGTCAAAAAATTAACTAGATTGATTGCTTATTTTTATGTTGATCATCGCACACTCATGAATCTTCTATTTACTTATTTCATTTTTATAAATATAATATAACTATCTAATGAAAATTAAGTTTAATTGGCTAGTTTCTTTCTTTCTTTTTTTGTTTTTCAACAAAGTTGTCTCTAGGTCCATATTGCTTTTTTTTTTAAAAAAAGAAAAATATGTTTAATTAGCTCAATAATCTTTATTCATCCGTGCATTATGTATAGCCACTCCAAACTAACACAGTTTATCATGCCAACTCATGGTTTAAAATTCAAATAGATAATCAAATTGGATAAGTTAGTACTAAATAGTAAATACTACTCTAGTAAAGTAATGAGAAAATTCATGATGATACCATGTAATTTATGGAGGAGAATTAAGAAAAGGGAGATTGCCAATTTTCCCCGTATTGTAATTAATATATATCATTTACTTCCCTACTATTTTTATAATAGCCAATAACCCTCCTGATAATATATGTTTATAATAGTACCCTTATTTTCAAATATACTATTATTTATATTTATTATAAATTAAAAAAATCATATGAATAGAAAATAAATAAAAAAATTAAGTATTAAAAACAAGAAATATGTGTTTTGATGTGAACAAAAAAATTAATAATAATTTTTTTCTTGCACTTTTTATTTTGTGAACATTTTCTTATAATAAATGTTTTATTAAATGTAAAAGTATAAGAAAAATATTTTATTATTTATGTTATAATAATTTTTTATTTATCATTCAAGTTTCTTATAATAATTTTTTATCATTTTATAATAATTTCTTATATATATACTAGATGGGAAATAGGATCGAAGGATGGGTGTGCTTTCGAGAACAACTTAAAGCTTAAGATTTGAACAAAACAAATAAATTGGTTATGTACGCGGTTGGTCAAGTTTTAGATATGAGATGGTACTTAGCGTTGTTATCTGAGGAATCGCTCCGGCTGAGATGTTTTACAGCCGATCTTTAATAGCGCTTTGGACCAGTAGCCCGCATCCTCGAGTGTCCAGCTTATATACCAAATCAATTTTGCTTTACCAAATAATTATTAAATTCTTTAAACGCGGTTATTCAATTTTATTTATATTTTACTAGATATAAATTAGATTCTTTATCAAGCCTAGCAACACATACATCTAAGGCTTGGGTGCATACACAGTACTAGATCCGGATTCCGGAAATGGTGCTCTGAAGAAGGGGGGAGAAGAGAAATACAACTAAGGACAGAGATCCGGTCTCTTTGCCTTAGAGGAACGTAACAGATTTTATGGCAGATCTGATAGAGATCAGTCTGCAGAGCATGCTTTGAAAAATAAATGACTGAAATTTAAATTGCTTTAAATTAAAATTACAAAAATAAAATGCTCACATTCTCTTTAGATCTGATTGTTTTACAAGTGAGATTCCAGAAAAATTCTGAAAACAAGGAACTTAACCGATTATGGAGAAATTCCTTGGATACAGAAGACTTCTTTTTTCTCGAAAGAGAGAGAGAAGAAGAAAGAAGGGTTTAGAGAGAAGGAAGAGAAGAAGAGAGAGAAGTTCTAAATCTAAAAAATAAAAAACCTGGGGAGTCTAAGTCCTCCTCTCGGTTTATATACAAAAGAAATTTTTAAACTGTTCACTGTAGCGGAGCTTTGAGTGCACAGTAATCTTTGGAACTCTACACTGTTCACTGTAGCGGAGTTTTGAGTGCACAATAATCTTTGGAACTCTGCACTGTAGCGGAGCTGTTGCTTTGTACATACAGGATACGAAATACAGAATACCAGATACACCGCGGGTGAAGAGACATGTGCGCTCTCACTTGTGTCCAGAGGACCACCCGAAAATACAAAAGGAGAAAATACTGTGTTTTGTTTTGTTTTTTTTTTGTTTTTAAGTACAAAACTGTACACAAATACAAATACAAATAAGTAAAGCTTTAGTCTAGCTTTAATGCTTTAGAGGGGAGAAAATGCCGAAGCAGTCGTCTTCATTTTCATCACCAAGAGAAATAAAAGGCTCTTCATCTCCAGAGGTGCTTGAGGAGGAGCTTGCAACAGATGTCTCTGACCTTATGGCTAGAAGTTGCTGCATCAGTTTGAAGTATTCTTCTTCAGTTTTGGCACCGGCAATGAGGGATTGGGCTTTAGATTTTTGGGTTAAGAAGGTTTGTTGGGCTTTGGACTGTTTTATGGTTGGCTGAAGAAAACCTTTGGAAGATAGCCAATCTCGGACCAAATTGTCAGTCAATTTTGACTGTTCGTCAAATTTTGACCACCATTTTACTTTAAAGGTTCTTTGTAGGATGATCTGGGCATCTTGAGTGTGGTATTTTAGGTTCCACATGCATACCCATGGAAGGAAGAAATTGGTACAAAAACAGAGAAATGCGGGAAACCTTCTCTCTGATTCAGAGGGAGTATAGTGAGCTTTGAAAAGATTTAAACAGTGTGTGGCATTTGGTGTAAGGATATCAGGAGTTGGGCCAAAATGGTTCCACCATTGTTTAAACCAGTTGGGAAGGCTTTGTACGGTTATTTTGGAATTAAAAAAAAATAACCATGAATGAGATTTTTTAGGGTTTTGTAAGAAGAATGTGTTGTACCAGGCTTGTTGATAATCCCAGTAGGAGAAAGTCAAACAATGTGGTAAACGCATTTGAAAATTGGAGGGAAATCTTTTTTTGATTATGGAGTAGATCACCTTACTGTTTTGGGCTCAAAACTTTTAAAATTGTTGCCGTTGAATAGGCTGGGTCAGAATGGGAATCACTGAGGAAAAAATGTTTGAATTTAACTGACTCAGTAGCTTCCAAAATGCTTTGATAATAAGGTTGGGGTTTTGTAAAATCCCATGGTTTAAAAAACCAACCTTTAGGAAAAAATTTTGTAAGTGTTTGAAATGGATCAGAATGGTAAAACCCATCTTCTATAGTTAAAATATTTTGGGAATGGGCTTTATCAAACCAAACCGAAGTCTTTTGTGTTGGTTGTGAAAGAACAATCTGTGAGGACGAGCTTTCACCAGAAACAACAACATTTTGGGAAAGAGATTTTGTAATTTCTTTTGGGCTTTCTTTTTCAGAAATAGCTTTTGAAGGTGTTTAGCTTTGGGAAAAACTGCTTTGTAAGGCGAGCATAAGCTCAGGTGATTTGGAAATGGATTTCATCCATTGATTTACTTGCTCATGGGTGGAAAGGGCTTTAGACCTTGCTTCGTCATCTTCAATCATGTCAATCAAAGATTTGATTGGCATGGCTGATGATAATAATTTTTCTTTAGGAGGGGATGATTGGGAGTCTTTAGGAGTGGCTTTAGGTTCAGGTTCTTTGGCAATGTCTTTTCCTTTGTCTTTTTGTTTTGGCGGCATTATCTGTTTTGAAGAAATTCCCGAGTTAGAAAATCAAGAATAGAATTTGTATCACCTTTAATAAATTCAATATCAAAATAAAAAACACTTAAGATAGCTTGCCATCGTGCAAAAATTTGTTTTGATGCAATGTTGTGAACATCTTTTTCTAAAACATGTTTTGCAGCTTTGCAATCAATTCTAAGTAAAAATTTTTGATTTAATAAATCACTTTAAAATTTTGAGATGCACAGAACAATTGAAAGAATTTTTTTTTATAGTAGAATAATTTTTCTGGCATTCATTCTAATGTGCAGAAACATACTGTACTATCTATTCTTTATCATGTTCCTTTTGTTTTAAGATACCTCCATAACCTAGATCTGAAGCATCAGTTTCGACAATCTTAGGCAATGCAGGATTAGCAAGAAATAAACATGGGATTGATTTAACAGAATGCTTTATGAGTTTAATGGCTTTAGTATGTTCATCTGTCCATGCAACAGGATTCTTTTTTAATCTATCATGCAATGGTTTAGACATCCTATTTATATTTGGACAAAAATCAAGAACATAGTTTAAGCTACCAAGAAATCTCTGCAATTGTGTTTTATCAAGAATTTTATCAGGAAATTTATCAGCAAATGCAAGAGATCGATCTATAGGGGTAATTGTTCCTTTGGAAATATTGTGACCTAAGAATCTTATCTTTGTTTGGAACAAAGAGACTTTAGAACTAGAAATTGCCAGTCCAGCATTTCTGGTGGCAAAATAAAAAGTCTTTAGATGACGGAAATGTTGGTCGATGGTTTGAGAGAAAATCAAAACATCATCGATATAAACAATGCAAAACTCAGAAAAGGGGTTGTAAATATCATTCATAATTCTTTGAAATTCTGAGGGTGCATTTTTTAGGCCAAATGGCATAATAGTCCACTCATACTGTCCAAATGGAACAGTAAAAGCAGTTTTGTAACGGTCACTTGGATGGATTTGAATTTGCCAAAAACCCGATTTCATATCAAATTTTGAAAAAATGAAAGCAGAATGAAGTTTTTGAAGCAAATCCTTCTTATTAGGTATGGGATACCTAATCCATTTTAAAGATTTATTTAAGGGCTTGTAATTTATCACAAGTCTAGGAGTTCCTCTTTCAATTTCAGAATTTTTATTGACATAAAAAGCGGCACATGACCAGGCTGATCTGGATTTTACAATGAGACATTTTGTCTCTAAATCTTTTATTTCTTCTTTACAATATCGTTCCAAATCCATATTGATTTGGATTGGCCGAGCTTTAGTGGGTATCTGTTTTTCATCAAAAGAACTTTCGTATGACAAATCTACCAGGTGTTGTTTCCTATTCCAAAAAGCAAAAGGTAGATCAGCACATATTTCTTTTTGAATAAGGTCTTTGAAATCAGATATTTTTCTTTAAATAAATTCATTTTGTAATTGGTTATCAATTCTTTGTAAGCTCAAATCCTTTTGTAAAAACATTAAATTATGTTCTTTTGATTTGAGGATATTATTAACCTGATTTTGGAAAACAGAACAAGCTTTGACAATATTTAAATTTCTTGTTTTTGGTTTTTCAATAAAAGGGAAAACAAGTCTTTTATCCTTAGCTTTAAAAGATATGCTATCGTAATCAACAATGTAAGGAGTTATGAGATTTATAAAAGGAGTGCCTAAAATGATAGCATAATGAATATCATTTGTAAGAACAACCGAGGTTTTGAATTCAAAATTACCATTTAGAATAGAGGTTTCAACTTTAGAGTTGACTTTAAGTTTTGAATTATTGGCGGCAAAAATCCTTTCTTTTGTTTTTTCATGAAATCTTTTTAGAACAATATCTTTTCTAATGCAATTTAAATCAGCACCCGTGTCAAAAAGGGCAATAGCATCAATTGCAAAATCTTTGGAAAAAACTAATGAAATCTTAATTAAATATTTTCTGGTGGTGATTTTTTTTAAAACAAATAAGAAATCATTTGGAACAGATTCAATATTTTCTAAATTTTGGTCATTATCACCATCAGACTCAACTTACTTATCAGAATCATTTTCTAATTGTTTTTGTAAAAGAAGTTGAATAGTTTGAGAATCACATTTTTGCTTTTCTTTCAAATCTTTAATCTCAAGTTTGATTTCTTTGATTTCCTTTTGAAGATCTTGGATATTGGGAACAATCTTTTTTGTTTTTGTTTTGCTCAAAATATCAATAAGATCATAGGAATTCTTTTTAACAATAGAAACTTTAGAAGATTCAGGTTTGTTTAAATCTAATGTTTTCAAAAGTTTGTCAAGATATTCTTTTTGAAGAACAGGGTCAGAAATATGCTTTATAAGTTCAAGAAAAATTTCTTGGTCTTTAGTCAAAACATTGATTTTCTTTAAATAAGAATATGATTCAGAGTCAATGCTGCTAGATGTAGAGGTATCTGAATCTATCAACTCATCGACCTGGAGAGGGTCACTATCTCCCGACATGGAAGACTCAGAGTCCGAAGACTCTATAAGAAGAGAGGAGATTTTGGAAAGGATTTCTTCATCAAGGCCAAGTACATGAAGTTTTCTATTCATTCTGCAATACTTTGCAGTATGGCATTTGATACCACATTTATGACGTATGGCATCTTTGTAATTAAAAGGGGTTTTAGGTTTGGCTCTAAACTCTTTCTTTTTAGAGAAATTGGGTTTCCTATAAGGTCTCGAAGGTTTCTTATAAAGAAGGTCTCGAAGGTTTCTTATAAAGAAGGTCTCGAAGGTTTCTTATAAAAAAGTTCTCTAAATTCACGATAGGGTTTTCTATAGGCTTTAGATTTGTAATGTTTCTTGTAAGGTTTGGAAGAACACTTACCATTACAATATCTGGAAGTAGAGGTTTTAAAGGGGTCATAATTGAATTACTTACAGAAACTGCCTAATTCTTGCTTAGATTTCCTAAGCTCCATTTTAAGTCGTTTCTGTAGTTTCAAATCTTGACAAATCTTTAAACCTTCTTTATTGACAAAACTGACTAACTCACCATAAGTAAGTTCATCATAAGGAATACGATTATCATGAAGGGGTTTAATGGAATTTCTAACTTTCTCTCCTAGAAGGGTAGGTAAACCTGCAAGGAATTTTTCCTTCCAAGTTATACGGTTGGCATCATCTCTAAGGAAAAGTCTAGTAAAGAAAGTGGTTTGGTAATCGTAGAATTCACTAAGTTTCTTACATCTCAAGTTATGTAGTAACTCAGCATTTTTGTCTCTAATGTGCGAAGGGTCACCTATAAAATGGAGGGAAATAGTCAAAATCAAGGTAGTTACTGCATCCTGAATTGGACTATTAGTTTCATCAAGAATGGGGATACCATCTTGATCCTTTTAGATGGAATTAAGGATATCTAATTGTTGCTGGTTGGTGAGGAGATGATCCCACCATCCTTTAAGTTGACCTGTAAAACCTGCAATAAGGATTTCTACTATGGCTCTATCAGAAGTTCCTGATTGGGTTTTATAGGCATTAGTTGCCATGGTCATCTGTTGCAACAATCCTAAGATATTATATTCAGACATACCATCTATATTCCACTCATAGACAGAAGATGCATTAAACCGAGATTGATTTAAGGCACTTGGTCTATTATCTATAGCTAGATCCGATGGAGTCTTAACAGTAGGTAGGGCTAATTCCCAATGGATTTTGTTGGCTTTAGGGACAGAACTATCAGTGAAGGCTTCTATGTCAGAGGAGGCTATAGAAGACTGATCTTGTTCTAATACTCCGATCTTGCTAGATTGAGGAGTATCAGGGGCTATTTGAACTTTGCTAGATGAGGAAGAAGCTTCTATCCTGTCTAGTTGTTCTCTAATGGCTTTGGCAAAGTCTGATTGTGACTCTTGAACAAGCTTTTGGCTAGTTTTCGAAACCTGGAAAGGTTTGAAAATAGGTTCCTTAAGCTTTTTGTCAAAATCCAACTTTGATGGAATAGGAGGTTCAGAGGAAACAGTAATGGTTGACTTTTGGAAATGGTTCTCAATCCTAGTCAACTACTTTCCTATCGTATTTAAGTTAGTATTACAGAAATTATTCTGCTGAATAATACTACTTAAATTCGATTCAGAATCATTTGGCTTTGGAATTTTATATGGTGATGCTCTTATTTCTACAGGAGGGTCACCATGATCTATAGTCAGACTCCTAAGAGGAGGATGTTCAGATTCTACTTTTCTATTGCTATCAAAAAGAGTGCACTCAGAGGTTTTCTTCCTAATAATAATAGGGCTTGACACTTTAAAAAGATAAGAAATGTTGTTATTGGAAGAATAGATTTCGAACCAATCAAAAAACAAATATATGAACTTTATGTGAATTTACAAACTCATAGTAAATCTCTTGAATTTCTTTTCTTTGATTTAAAAAGTGTTTAAAAAACCAAAGTTTTTTGTCTTTATTATTTTCTGAATAAAAATCATTGTGAAGAAGAGTTTTATCAAGTTCAAAATTCTTTTCAATGGCATTAATGACATTTTCTGTTACTGCAGAAAACGTTGGAGAGGTTGGAGGAGAAGGATCCTTCTCTTCCTGACTTTGTTCATGTTGACTGCTAGTGTAGATTGGATGGGGAACACTAGTGGTGTAATCAACAGAATGTATTGAAGATCTAGGTATATCCGAGGCGGAGGACTTAGGTTGATTTATAACAGAAGGGATTTTTGAAAATTTTCTTTCTAATGAAGAATACTCTGGGAGGAGCCTTTATCGGAGAATCTAGAAGATGTAGATTTCCTAAAGGACAATGTGACTTTACCATCAGAATACTGAGTCACATTTTGCAACTTTGTATTGGGCTCAAGTTGTTTCGGAATCACTGGTGCAGTGGCTCCTTCAAGGATCCATTCGTCTGGAAGATTGATATCTTTCCATTGGATTGGTTTTGGGATGACAGTATTGGCTTTGGATAGGCCAGTCTGCAAGAGAAGAGTTTCATCTCTTTTTGACTGGAATTTGTGTTGTGTACTAAATGCAGAAATCATGGCTTTATAAGAAGTTTTAAAAATTAATGCAACTGGGACAGATCCCTCAATCATGTTATAATTGTGGGTTTTGATTTGTAAAATCATGCTCTTTAAAATGTTTTTGTTTTTAAGGGAAATAGTGATATTTGGATAACAATAAAAAGAAATTGGACTTTTACACAGACTGGATTCAATGCTATTGAGCAGGGAATCATCAAAAGAGATGAATCGACCATCTCTAAGAAAATGTTTACGAAATAAAAAAGTATAAGAAAAATATTTTTTTATTAATTTTTTTCACATTAAAACATATATTTTTTTATTTTTAAAACTTAATTTTTTATTTAATTTTCATTCATATGATTTATTTAAACCATAATAAATATGAATAAAAGTGTGTTTGAAAATAAAAGTGATATTATAAACGTATACAGTTGCAGAATTATTGGTTATTATAAAAATAGTAGGGAGCCAAATGGTATTTTTTATTACAGTAAGGGAGAAATTGGCAATCTCCCTTAAGAAAATTAGCAAAATTATGAACGTTAGTTTGTATAACTTTAACTACAATCTACTTCAAAAACAAATTTAAATATAATTAGACAAGGAGAATTAAGAAAATTAGTCCGTGGACGAATTAGTAATGTAGCAGCTTTGCAACCGACTTGCCCAGTCCTCCGCCTATACATATGGGCCGTGGCCCATCAAAGTTATAACAAAGCCGATCCAACTTTGAAAGCCCTATAAACTTTGGAGTGTTTCACAAGAATGTTCCAACCTCGTAGACCTAATATAGTCCACAAATCGTTTATAGCTTTCTAACTCTTTTCAGACCCATTTAAGATAAAAATGACAAAGGTTGAATTATGTTATAATTCTTTACAAGATTCAAGTGAATTAATTATATTATCTCACCAATCAATTGATAAATAACACATCATTTGGGATAATTTTTTGAGATAAAAAATTTAGGATGTGTAACATTACACATAATAAAAACAATGAATCAATCTAATGTTCTAGAATTAAGTGCTTTAGGTGATGCCATCATTTATGAAACAATGAATCAATCTAAAGTCACTTTGAAAGACTTTTACGTATGCAATACTATGAAATTAGTCACTGAGATAGAATCAATGAATCAATCTAATGTTCTAGAATTAAGTGCTTTAGGTGATGCCATCATTTATGAAAGAAGAACGTATAATTAAACGCTTTATGGGATGCCACCATATTTGAAACAAGAACCTTTTTTTTTTTTTTGGTACTTCTTAATCATGAAAATGAATAGCCTATACACTACAATTCTAAACAAGCCTACATTGGCAATAATTGTTGGTTGCTTCCTCCAAATCTATTCCAAAATTGCCAAACCTTCTTATCAAGCCTCTTGTTATAAGCAACAAGAAGAATAACAAAAGTCCATATAATGAAACTGAAATGTCTATATGGGTGTGGCAGAATGATGGAGACCAATGAGACTGAGCAAAGAGATCCTGAAATCGCAGCAATTGCCTTGAAGATTTGAAGCTCTGATTTCATGACAACAAAATATGCAAAGGCGTAGATGAGTAGAGCCACCAGAAGCAAGCACATACTCATCGAGTGTGTTTCGATCAAGGATTTATTTTTGTCTTAAACATTATTAATTTCAATAACTGCGACAAGCAATGGGATTAGAAATACAAATAGTGTATGGTATGGCGCCGATGATGATGAGAAATTTTGGACACTGCAAAACCATCAAAATAGGATATAATTACTTAATTTGCATAATAAAGTTTTATGTAAAAGTAATATAAATGATATGTGGACATTCCTCTAAAGCTTTAACTTATTATTCTTTCCGTTAAATATATATTTACAGAATGAAAGTAGATGCTTACCCAATAATAGTTGGCGGATGTATATGGGTTACATTGCTCGACATGTTAATAACAGTGTATGACCTGCAAAAGGTTATAATTGAGACCCAAATTTTGTAATGAAACCAAAAGGATATTATTGAAATTAAGCAAATGATTTATATATAACTGAGAGAAGAGAAGAGAAGAGAAGAGAGGAGAATTAATTCATACCTTTGACAAGGGGCACGCCTCAGCACTTCCATTTCTTTGCTTTCTCTTTCTGTTAATTAATTTGTTAACTACCAATACACTGAAAGAGGAAGGTTTTGAGTTTAAGAATGAGGAGGCAAGTGTTATTATTTATGGAGAAACATTGGTACGGCCACAAGGGGAGTTTTGGTAAAGGTGATTGAGACATAATATTGTGTTAATTACCACTCTTTTGGATGCCGCTTGGGCCATAAAGTTGTGTGCATCACCACCAATCTACTGATGTCTCAATCACCTTTTCTTTCCTTTTAATTTTGGTGATGTTATATAGGGTTAGTAAAATTTGACATGGCCTGATTACTCAATATAAATATTTGTTCCATACAAAAATAATGGGTTTGGATCATTAATTATGACACACTTATTAAATGGATTGGGTTTGGGTAGACATATTTTATTTTTATATCAGGTTAAGATTAAAGTACTTGACTTATTTGCTAGATTAGTAATATGATTATATTTTTTATTCTAAATTAATTTGTAGGTTTTTGTCACCAAAACTCAAATATTCGACATTATTCTTTTTTTTTATTTGGAAGGATAAACAGAAGCACAATATTTCATTTATAAAATTTTACATAAGTTTAGAATTTCAATAGTATAAATGTGAAAAATACTAATAGACATATATATTTTATAATATCAGTAAATTATATATATATAAACAATGTATAATTGTTGAATATAAATTTTGTTAAATATATAGATACTAAGTAGATTATTGGGTAAGTCATTTATTTTTCATGTTGGATTAAGGTTTCAATATTTTGATACGATTATTAAATGGGTGGTGTTTGAGTCTACTTAAATTTGATATGACACAAAACTGTCACGACTCGAGCATGACCCGGTGACCCGTTTTGTCACCTTTCATATGATATACTAAAGTAAAAAATTCTACAAAGTACAAGTAATTACTCAAGCAATTCTAAAAAGTAATTACTTTCCCTTAAATGTATATTTACAAAGTGAAAGTAGATGCTCATCTAATAATAGCCGGTGGATGTATGTCGGTTGCGTTGCTGGGCATGTTAATCAGAGTGTATTGCCAGCAAATAGAATATATTCTTTATTATGAATTATACATTTATCTCTCCACTTGAAACCCAAATTTTTAATGAAACCAAAAGGAAATTATTGAAATTAAGACAATTTTGAAACCTAGAATCTAGCTTGGTTGTAGTAACCAGAGTAAAGTATGCGCCAATTTTGGTGGCACGAAGACAGCCAAACATGGCAACATCAGGACAGTGGCTGTAGGCCTCCACCAATTTTCAAGTAACAAGAAGACAAAGAGTATCAGAATTAGCGTGAAAACAAATATCAAAAGTGAAAGGAAGTACAAGTTTTGAGATTGTCGGTCCAATTTTCAACTTGGTTATTTCTAGGTAACTCATAAACTCATTCTATCATTTCAAAGAGGTCAACGACCCAAGTGTTACATGAGATCATCATCCACTCTCACCAAAGTGGGACCCCAGAATCCAAGCGTCATTAGAGCTGGAATTAAAAGATTAAAAAAAAAACGCAGAAACGAAATTCGTTTGAGAGAGAAAGATTTGATTTGATCGAGAAAAGAAACAAAAGAAATAGACAGATAAGACATTACAGGCAGCGTATAAAAGAAGAGGGCAGGTGTCAAAGAAAGTCACTGAAGTTACACTATTTCTATTTTGGCTAAGAAATCTTTCTTCTTTCTTTCTGTTGTGGGGAGATGACAACGACAAACGGCGTCGTCTCGTCGAGGTTGATGTCTGATAAGAGCGACGGTTTTGATTTGTGGTCGACTGATACTGAAGGAGTTCACGTCCTGGCAGTTTATGATAGAACTTGGCATGAATTGACATATGGCCACAAGAATTATTGCACGCCTTTTAAAATTCAATGCTTCTTTTGAGTTTTGACCCCCTGCAATCTAGGCAAGTAGCGATGTAGGTTAGCCCAATGGCCTTCTAACAACTCCAACCTAACAATTAACTTTATAAAAAAATGAAATTGCGAATCAGCTTTTTTGTTCATCACTGCTTACACTTTATATGAATTTGCTGCCAATTGATTCCTGGAAAAGGTTTCATGTTCAACTCTGTTTCTGTTTGTTCTTTAACTAGTACATATGCCGCAAAGTTATGAATGCAAACAGATGGAAATAAAAAAATTAGAAACATTTACATATTCCTGGTATAGAATTTTATTGAAATACTTTATTCTTTTCAATTTGAGAACAAATAACGACAGGGCAGGAGAAGAAATCACCTGAGGCAAAGAATGATTGTAATTGCAAATCCCAATACACTCAAGCTCTCAAAATTCACTCACACGAAAAAACTATCATATTATCCTTGCTAGTATCCTTGTCACCACACCAGTTTTCGGCAAACAAACAAACTGAATTCTGACATTTGCCTAAACAAGCTGCTAAGTATCGTCAGCCTGATTACATGGATAACTGAAGCAACTTTGCTAAAGCTTAATCTTAAGAGTTTCAAAACAGTGAAAAAGATGATATAGCTGCTAACAAAAACCTGAGTTATCCATAGCGACAGGTTAAGGTTCAGGCTGATGAAAAGAACCGCAGCTTCTGACAACAACATGGGCGGAAAGGGCTAAAGAAAGGGGTGCGATCCCTCTCGTTGAGAGTCAAGGGTCTCCTGGAGTAGAAGGCACATCCTGGATCTATTAAGCCGGCAAGGGTTCAGCATTGGCTTTCACGACCGCAAAGGGGCCATCTCTCAGTCGGAGTAGATAGAAAGGATCTTCTGATCAAAGATTATAAGGGCTTGACGATCGAAACCAGGAACATAGTGTCGCAACAGAAAGCTCGAGCGTAACTCTGCTCATCCAAAATGGGATTTTAAGCGAAAGAAGCTAACAATTTTCAACCATGAAACTTATTCAAACTTTTGGATGAATTTGCTGCTTGGAAATGGTTTCATAATCTGAATACTTTTATTTGTGTTCAGTTTCTGTTTGATCTTGTAACAGATGGAAATAAAATTTCCTGATTTAGATAAATCAGCCAAAACATGTAAAAGCTTCTATTTTCCGCAGTCTTGCCCTGCTGCCTGCTTCCCATGTACATCTAGCACCAAAGAAATTGAAAATTTATCAATCAATTGGTCAAATTGCATTCTACCACCTATTACTTTTACTTACGTTGTTATCACTTTACTACTATTTTATTATCATGGTTAAGATTTTACTGATGTTATAACGGCATTTAAGAAATTTTTGGTTGAAGCTAAAATGCATCATTTATTAAATACGCCGGTTCATGCAAATTTTTTAATTTAAAAAAGCAATTGAAAAAGAAAATTAAAAAAAAAGGTCAAAATGTGTATATATATATATAAGCCAAACGTTTGGGTCAAAACGCCCATCTCTATCTTCATTAACGAAGTCTTACAAGTTTTCCGCCACCGAGATACTAACAAAGCGGATGCAGCCTCTAACATCGACAAAGATGATGAAATTGAGAGAACGGAGAAAGAAAGACAAATGCTCTGTAAATTTGAAGAAGGGTGATCTCAGTTGAGAATTTGAAGATGTGAAGAAGAAATAGAGAAGCAGAAGAAATGAAGAGGGGTTTTTAATTAAATATGCCTTAAAAGTAGTGTATTTAGTTAAATATACCGCATGATTGAAAATTATCTAAGTATGTCTTTTTATGTGGTACATTGTCTAAAATGTCCCTAAATAAAAATATAAAACACACACACAACTCACAACACTCTTTGCTTCTCACGTATTTATCACCTATACAAAAACTCACATCACACTCAAAATCACTCACAAACAGCTAATGCACTGAGTTTGTTTGCAGCTGGGTGTATTATTCATCATGAATAAGGTATTTGAAACTTTTTTTATTTTATTTTGGGCTATCTATTCAATTTGTTGACATTATATTATTTTTAGGGTTTTGTTTGGTTTGTGATAAACACTAAAGCAACTCATATTTTCATTACATTTGCATCATATGACTGTTATTTGATGGATTTTATAACTACATTCGTTAAAATCTGAAGTTGTTGTCAAATTTTTTTATGCACCCGACATACACGACAGCAGTCGTGTATATATGTATTTACACGACTGTAGTCGTGAAAATGTGCAAAAAATTTCAATTATTATGATACCTTATCATTCTATTTGTTCAAAATATATATATTTTTCACTATATATATCCTTTTACTATTACTAGACTATAGTCGTGTGTGTTAATAAGTTACACGACTACTAGTGTGTACGTATAAACTTACATACTATAATTGTTAATAAGTTACACGACTACTATGAACCTTATATACTTGTTATTTTTTGTTTTTTTAATTTTTTTAATATCTTTCATATTTAGTGATAAATTTCTACCTTTTTGTTTCGCAGATGAATAAACATGTTTGTGTGACTTTCTAAGAACAAGTATTAAAGGGAGGCGACCAGAGGCTTATAAAATATGGACCGAGTGTTTGGGTTGAATATGCCAAAAATTTATGATGAATGTTAAACAACTTCTATTGTATTATGACTAGGGGTGGGCATCGGATTGGATTTGGATAGATCTGATCCAATCCGAACAAATTCAGATCGGATTCGGATTCTGTTTCAAATCCGATCGGATGTAATTTGTGCAATCCGATCGGATTTGATTCGGATCGGATCGAATCCGAATAATCCGATCGGATTGCACTGCTCTTTAAAAAAAAAAAAGAAACAGAAATTAAATTAAAAATTGAAAACTTAAACAGCTAAACCTAATTCCCAAATCACAAAACAACCCACGCAACCCAGCCACGCAACCTAACGCACCACGCAACCCAGCCAAACCAACCCACGACCACAAACCACACACACAGGCCACAACCTGACGCACACGGCGACTCACGCCATCGACAACACAAACGGAACGAACCCAGCCGGATCTTGATCAACGTCCAGTTGCCATTCACGACGAGCAGCTGACGGTGAAAGCAACCTCGCGATAGCCGACTTGTTCATTGTGTAAGGTTCCTGTCTTTATTGCATGATTGTCTAAGGAATTGAATGTGCAGTCTATGATGAGCAAATCAAGAAGACGAAGTGAAAGGCTGCTGCAGAGAGATGAGCTCTCGACTTACCTATATTTGGATGTGTAATTATCATATAACACCCTGAGCTTTTGATAATGAAGCTAATGAAAGAATTGTGTAAGGACTTGTGTTTCATTAATTCTAGATTTCATTAATTTTTGGTAAAAAATGTCAAAAAGGTCCCAAATCCGAATACAATCCGAACCGATCCGAATCCGAACTTATCCGAAATATTCATCCGATCCGAATCCGATCCGAATTATTTCGGATCGGATTGGATCGGATTTGAAGTTCGGATTAAAATCGGATGGATTTTTTTCCAATCCGAATTATCCGAAATCCGATCGAATTCATCCAAACCCGATCCGAATCCGAAATTGCCCAGCCCTAATTACGACTTATTTATTATTTCAATAACTATTGGATTTGTGTTATTTGATAGGCAACCAGACTATAGTTAGTTTCATTTATTTGAAGTTTGATATGTTTAAAATCTATATTGATTGTGTCATCAATATAATGAATGATTGAAAAGAGTTTTTACTCTGTGCACATACCCGAGTACAATCATGTATTTTAGCTGTTACAAAACTGGTCATGTTTATTTCTAAATACTCAACTACAGTCGTGTATTTGTGCAAATACTCGACTGTCATAGAGAGCTTGTCATATTTACTTTTAAATACTCAACCATAGTCGTGTATCTGTGCAAATACTCGAATGCAGTCGAGTATTTTGTCACAGAGAGCTTGTCATTTTTATTTGTAAATACCCGACTACAGTCATGTATTTGTGCAAATACCCAACTGCAGTCAAGTATTTTGTCACAGAGCTTATTATGTTTATTTCCAAATACCCGACCGCAGTCGTGTATCTGTGCAAATACCCGACTGCAGTCGAGTATTTTGTCACAGCTTATTATGTTTATTTCCAAATACCTGACCGCAGTCGTATATTCTTTTACAGTGTATTCCCTGTGCATATATTGCGCAAACTATCTTATCTATCATTAATATAAATAACAAAGAAATAAAATATATTAATGCTGTCAATTGTTTTTAATGACATCAAATATCAACAACATTCTCATTACAACTATTACATCTCATAATCCAAAAAATAACACTACAAAGGTTTTTTTCCATGACCTATGCCCAAATAATTTTATAGCCAAAGCTTGTCGAAATTGTGTAACATGATCTTGTTGGCAGTATGAATTGACATCAAGTCCATGGGTTAGGACCTCCAAGTACCGCAACAAAAATGCTTCACAGTCACCACTAAAAAAATTCATATAAATCAGTTGTTAAAAATCATCATTCTTATTATTATGTTCAAAACACATTACATATATAGTACATACCCTGATTTTTGTTGTGGGATGTCTCGCACTCGCACAATGGGCCAAGGAATTTTCGAAATAACTTCACTACAGTCTGGATGTGTTTCATGATATGCTATCTTTTGAAGTACTAGAGGTATCATGTCTGCAACATGCAGCAATTGTCTCACCAGTGTAACAATACAACAACATGACATCTTTAGATTATACTGTCTATTGGACTGAGTAACTAGAGACATTAAGGTTTATCCTGTTTTCTATTGCATTGGTACCGTGTACACAAGAATAATTGTGCGACCACTTTATTAATCATTTTATAGGGTATTTGGTCTTTCTAACATCATAAGTCGGTCTTTTGAATGAGTTTTACCAATTTTTTGATGAAATCTCTCTTCACAGACGAAGTAAGTTGAGAAGAAGGCTTGCTATTCACCTTTGTATGAAATCTGTGAAGTCACTCAGCCCCATATATGGCCACCATTCATATTGGTTATGAACTATAATTGAGTGTCATATTGCTAAGCTAAAGCTTGGTGTGTAGGTTTATAAGTATTCGGACTCCCGCACCTTACAAGCCATTTTTTTGGATGAATTCTACCCGATGTGTGTGCAAAATAAATTGGATGACAATTAATCAGAAAATGAATATATTAAATCAATTACTGGTCTAATCGAGTGAAGCCTTATTATCTGACTTTTGCAAGAGATGAAAATTAATGCAAGGTAAAAGACAAGCATAAGCCTAATCAAGTGAAGTCTTGTCATCTGACTTATGCGAGAAATGAAAATTAAGCTTTTGGCACAAGACTTTGCACACATTTCAATACCAGCTGCAAATGATTTTTTCTAGGAAAATCAATAACTTGAGCTTTGAAACTTTCAAATTTTATTTTACATTAAAACAAAAAATTTGACTTTCTAAAAGTACCTCGAAGAGGAGACGCTGAAGTAGAGTGGGAGAATTGCAGCTACTGGTTTGCAGAGAGGCGAGAGTGTGTAGAAGAATTATTGTAAAATGACAGGGATTTATAAAATGGAGGAGGAGAAATTCAGAAGAACGGGCTAAAGGAGAAGCTGCTCATGAGAAAAAATTAGGGATTTTGTTACACGATTGGTTGTGGTAGTTTAGTTGATTTAGGTTTTTCATTAGGGTAATTTCGTAACTGCATATTAGAAAAGGTATATACGAGGAATTTTTTAGTATGGAGGTATTTTTAGATAAATTCCCTTTTTTTGGGGTATACCACGGACAAATCCCTGAAATGAAGAAGAAGAGAGAGAGGGAAAAAATTAAGAAAAAAAGAAAAGAATAAATCAAGAGGGAAAGAAAAAAAGAGGGAAACTTGAAGATGAAGAAGAAACAGAGAAGCATGAGAAATGAAGACAAAGAGAAAAATAAAAAAGAGGAAGACGAGTTTGTTATTTCTTTGTTTTTAACTTATAGTTTGTTAATTATTTATTTATTTTTTAATGCAATAGTGGTAAAATAATAACAACATAAATATTAAGTAGTAAAATATAGTTTTTATTAAACTATGGTAGATTTGATATGTGAGAATACTTTCAGGAGAAACTAAAATGAATTTTTCTCTCAACAATAGAGAGAACAATCTTTTTCTCTAATCTGTATAAAGTGGCTTCTCTTTTTTTTTTTTCTTTAGAGAAAACAAGCCTTTTTATATCTCCCTTTAGTGAAAACCCTAGACTTCAAATAATCAAAAAATCAAACTCACGTTACTTGCTTTTTCTATAGAGGACCCACTTTGTAAAATAACATAAGGCCGCTTACACACAAGCTAATTAAATGGAGCCTCCCACTAAATGATATATTTAAGCTTTTGACCCAAATAGTTAGTTGTCTTACTTATTAGTCCAGTAGTGGTGCAGTCAATTAAATGAGCTAACCCGGGGATCATTTAGGAACATACAATAGAGTGGTGGTGGCGGATCGTGATCTAGGAGCCTAAATCACTTCAACGGAAAAAGCCAAACCGGATTTTTAAGGTACGATTTCTAGATTACAAATTCCTATATACTATATGAGAGCGGTCCTTAAAAGGTTTTATAAAAATTTAAAAACATGATTTTCCCCAACAAATATCCCATCAAATAATGATATAATATACCGTATTTTTGTCCTTTTAGATGGTGCAGGTTTTTCTCTTTGAAGTGGCAATTTAGAGCACTTGTCACTTTGTTACTAGTACGTATATAAATCATAGCTTAAAATAAATTTTGACAAATTTGAGATTTAGAAAAATCTATCAATTACTAATTAATTGGTATGGTCCCTCTTAATAAAAATCCTGATTCCATTTCTAGTGTTTAATAAACAAGTTTTCTTGTTTAAAAATTTTTTTTAAAAAATCTTATGCGATTTATGTATTTACCTTAGTAAAGGTAACTTATCGATCCATGTAGCATCAGTGTATTATTTAGAGGAGAAAATGATTAATCCCATGGGATTTTGGTATCTTGCTTGGAAAATTTTAATTCCTCCATTCCTAGCAGGCGATCGGGCTACATTAATTGACAATAATGGTTGGTTGTTTCCACCAAATCTGTTACGAAATTTCCAAATCTTCTTATGAAGCCTCTTGTTATAAGCAACAACAAGAAGAGCAAAAACCCATATAATGAAACTAAAATGTCCATATGGAGGTGGCAGAATAATGGAGACCAGTGAGACTAAGCAAAGAGAACATGAGATCACAGCAATTGCCTTGAAAATTTGAAGCTTTGATATCATGGCGGCAAAATATACAAAGGCATAGATGAATAGAGCCGACAGAAATGGGCGCATAATCATCAAGGTGTGTTTTGATTAAGGATTTATTTTGTCTTGAACATTATTAATTTCAAGAATTCCGACAAGCAATGCAATTAAAAATACAGAGAGCGTGTGGTGTGTGCCGATGATGATGAGAAATTTTGCACACTGCAAAACCATCGATATAAGATATAATTACTAAATTTGCATAATAAAATTTTACATAAAAGTAATATAAATGATCCACGGACATTACTGTAAGGCTTAACTTCTTGTTCTTTCCCTTAAATATATATTTACAGATTGAAAGTAGAAGCTTACCCAATAATAGTTGGTCCATGTATATCGGTTACGTTGCTGGACATGTTAATCAGTGTATGACCTGCAAAAAGTCGTATTCCCTATTATGAATTAACGCATTTATCTCTCCACTTGAAACCCAAATTCTGTAATGAAACCAAAAGGATATTATTGAAGTTAAGCAAATAATTTATACATATTTGAGAGAAGAGAAGAGAAGAGAAGAGAGTAAATTCATACCTCTGACGAGGGTCACGTCTCAGCAATTCCATTTGTTTTTAATTTACTAACTACTAATGCACTGGATTGGATTAAGAAGCAGGTGAAAGAGGAAGGTATGAATTAACTACCTTCTCTGTTTCTGGGAGAAAGCAAAGGAATGGAAGTGCTGAGACGTGACCCTCGTCAAAGGTATGAATTAACTATCTTCTCATCTCTTCTCTTCTCTTGTGTTCTCTTCTCTCAATATATATAAATTATTTGCTTAATTTCAATAATATCCTTTTGGTTTTATTACAAAATTTGCGTTCCAAGTGGAGAGATAAATGCATTAATTCATAATAGAGAATATGACTTTTTGCAGGGCATACACTGTGATTAGCATTTCGAGCAATGTAACCCATATACATCCGCCAACTATTATTGGGTAAAGCATCTACTTTCAGTCTGTAAATATATATTTTAGGGAAAGAATAAGAAGTTAAGCTATAAAGTAATGCCCATAGATCATTTATATTACTTTTACGTTAAACTGTATTATACAAATTAAGTAATTATATCTTATTTTGATAGTTTGACAGGGTGCAAAATTTCTCATCATCATCGGCACCCTACCACACCTTCTTTGTATTTTCTAATTCCATCGCTTATCGGAGTTTATTGATATTAATAATGTTCTAGACAAAAATAAATCTTTGATAGGAACACACCTGCTGAATATGTGCCTCTTTTTGCTGGCACTACCCATCTTCAGCTTTGCATATGTTGCCGCCATGAAATCAAAGATTCAAATATTCGAGTTTCATTATATGGGCTTTTGTTCTTCTTGTTGTTGCTTATAACAAGAAGCTTCATAAGAAGATTTAGCAATTTTGGAATAGATTTGGCAGAAACAATCAATAACTATTGCCAATGTAGGCCTGTTTGGGATTGTAGTATTGTAGTATAAGGTTATTCATGGTTCATGATTTATCACCTATGTGTGAAGTACAAATGAAAAAACAACACTTCAAAAAATTAAACCATGAAAAGAAACTTACCAATTGGCTGAGGATTATATGCCATTGCGTGATCAATTTTTCTTTTTCTCCCTTCTCCGGGCAGGTAATATGCGGATACTACCTAAATCAATAAACTACCTTTCCTAAGGTAAATACATAAATCAATTATTATTTTTATTAAATAAGAAAACTTGTTTATTAAACACGCTAAGTGAAATCAGGATTTTTATTAAGAGGGCCATATCAATAAATTAGTATAAGCGATATTGTTAGATTTTTCTTAATCTCTCAAATTTGTCAAGATTTGTTTGAAGCTGTGATTATATATACGATTACATACGTACCAATAAGAAATTAAAACCCACACCATCTGAAAGGACAAAATATTGCCGAAGACCTGATATAAGCTCAGTCTGCTGCATGGGGCCAGGCAGCGCTGTGAGACAACCCCATTCACCTACGTTCTAGTTTCAAAAATTCTATCACCGTGACAGATTTCATAGTATTGCGTATGTAAAAGTCTTTCAAAGTCACTAATTCCATGATGCTGTTTTTATTATAACCCAATTCAACCCTTGTCATTTTCATCTTAAATGGGTCACCGAAAGGGAGTAAAGAAAGCTATAAACTATTTGCGGACTGTACTAGGTCTATTAGGTGCTTATAACTTTTCATTGATATAATTAGCAGGCACTAATAACATTCTTGGAAAACACTCCAAAGTTTGTAGAGCCTTCGACATTGGACCTGCTTTCTTAGGACATTGACGTGCCACATGCATACAGGGAGCACCGGCCAAGTTGGTTGTAAAGCTGCTACACTACAAATTCGTCTACGGGCTAATTTTCTAATTCTCCATGTCTAATCATATTTAAATTTTTTTTTGAAGTAGATTGTAGTTAAAGTTATATAAACTAACGTTCGTAAGTTTGCCAATTTTCTTAGTTCTCCTCAATAAATAACATATTATCACCACCAATTTTCTTATTACTTTTCTGTGGTTTTTTTAGTATTTAGTACTGACTTAACCAATTTGGCTTTCAATTTGAAGTTTAAACCATGAGTTGGCATAATAATTTGTGTAGTTTTGAGTGGCTAAATATAATGCATGCAATAAAAGATTATTGAGCTAATTAAACATATTTTTCTATTTTTTGGAAAAGCAATATCGACCTAAAGATAATTTTATTTAAAAAAATAAAGAAAAGAAACTAGCCAATTAAACTTAGTTTTGAATAGATAGTTATATTATGTTTATGAAAATGAAATAGGTAAATAAAAGATTCATGAGGTGTGCTATGATCAACATAGAAAAAAGTGATCGCTCCAGTTAATTTTTTGACATTATAATTATAACTAGTAAACCACAATTTTTTAATTTTTACCTTTTCGTGTTCTTAGATAAGATTAAAACTAAAAAATTCAAATTTTTTTTCATTTTTTTAGACAATACCATAATATTACTTTTGTAATAGTCATTATCAATGTTACGTCAAATATTTATGGGTACGAGCTATTTAAATATTTAATGCCCCAATTCTTACTCTTATTTTTTTTTTTTTATGTATTCTGGACCACGAGATTTCGTTAGCAAAGTGTTGGATGATATTAGCAACACATCTTCAATATTGTAGGATACGTCCTTGAGCCGACCCTGTTGAATTAGCTGATGAAGCTGAACCAAATGCAACACACGCTGGAGTGCCAGCTGGAATGAAGCCAACTGTAAATCCAGTAGCTAGTCTAGGAATGAAAGTGAAAGGTGCATGTGAGAAGTTGGAAAGTTCCAGATGGCAAAACTGTTATGAAGAGATTCCCATGCAGCTGGATTATGAAGCAATTAGTTAACAAATCAGCACTTATTAATTGTGTTGAAATTAGTTAGATTAGAGTTTGTTATTCAGTAGTTACATTGCTTAGCTATAATCAGCGTCCTCAGCAAGTACTAGATTCCACTATAAATACTGAGCTGAGCTCATTTCTGTAACTAGATTTGTGATAATGAAATGAAAGACATTTCTTCATTTTCTTCCTTTTGATCTTCAAATTCCAACTGACCCAGCCAAAGTCTGACGGACTTCTCCTTCACTTGCCTCTGCTCTGCATCACTGGGCACAGCATGAATCGTTTGAAGATGGCTTGTAAGCTTTTCAACATCCTGTTCAACCCCCTTAACTGGCTTCACCTGTTGTGTCGCCTCTCCAGCAGAAAAGGAAATCAGCTGCTCTAAGAGAGGAAAAACGATGGCATCAACCATGCATGGTGTTGGTGAATAATGCTAAAAGGTAATTACGTTGAGAGAATGCATCCAGCCTTTTGCGTTCTTTTTATATGCTGCGTCTCTGAATCTGCAATAATGCAAAGGAGTCCCCACACGCTCAACCTGATGCAAATGGCATGCAATCGGAGGGAAGTTTCAAAGCTTATAGAAGATTAAGAAGTAATTTTTGTTTGTAATGGATGCAAGTAATGCAAAGGAGCCCCCACACGCTAAAGCTGATGGGGAAATTAAGTGGATGTAAATGACGTGGCAATTGCTGGGAAGTATCAAAGTAATTTTTGTTTGTAATAGTAGATGCAACTAATCTGTCGAGAACAGTTGTAAATAACTCACTTTTATAATGTAGAAAATCTTTGTTGTTTGTTCTTTTGTATTCATTTGCGGTGATTATTTATTTATTAATTTTCCTACGTAGTTGATTAATTACCTTCACTTTCAAATCAAAATGTGATTATATTTCTCCTTTTCACATATCTGGCTTTTATTCATCAACATTGATATCGAAACGTTCAAGGATTATTAATGATGTTTTCGAAAGCTTATTTGATTTGCTAGTTTTAAATTACATATCTATACCCCAAGGTTTTAAGAAATGATTACGTAGATCTTCTGGCCCGATGTGTGATTAAAATGTCAGTTGAAGAAGAGCATCATTATCATAAATTTATAGTTAATAATGCAAAATAGTCTGGTTAAAAATAAAAAATATAAGGTTAATAATGGCCAAAAAATCTGGTCAATGAATGCACAATGTCCTGTATGAAAACCCAAGTTTGTACTCTTTGTTGCAGTACACATTCTAATAACTCTTTGCTTTCTCTCATTTTTAGTCCTTGAGATGAAAACAAAATTCTCTACGGCCTCAGTTGAATTATCAATGTATTTTACTAATTCCTTTGTTTTAATATCTCATTATTAGTCCTTGTTGCAGTACACATCTTGATGCTGAATTTGCCCATTGTCTCTTAACTGATTTCTTGAAAATCGCTAACAAAATGAATTAATGTTATACTTAGCACCAACTGATACTCATTATCAAGCACACCCACCTATAGAGAGCAGTAGTATAATGCTCAGAGAAGCCAGAAAACCTTTGGTGTTGAAAAATAAAACGCAAGTGTAACGATGTGCAGTTGCATGATCTTGGGAAGAAGAAGAAGAAGAAGAAGAAGTGTCTTGCCAAGGACTATGAGGAGGGTTCACCAGCTTGGAAAGCCATAGTAGCAGTCAATGATGCCACCACCATTGAGGCATTTCGCATTTTTTTCCAACCAATCATCTTCCAGCTTCTTAATTAAATTTTCAACTCCTTTGCCTTGTTGCTTTTGGTTATTATTTTCAAGGGATGTTAAGCTGCTGGTCTGTTCATTTGCTGACAATTGAACATCCTTTGCTCTATAGATGCCCCAGCACGTCAAAGCAACTCCCCAATCTCCCAATCTTTCTTGTCTCTTTTCCTTTGTGCTGGTATATCCAATGCCATGAAGCCATTTGCATTAAGAGCATTCACATCTACCATAGTTCTAGTTATCAAAAACCTTATGACTTGCATATTTGATTATTAGTATATGATAAAAAGAAAGCATAAATTTCAATTTACATACCCCCACCTAGAATGACAATATTAAACTCATTCCACAAGGTTCTAAAAACATAACTTTACTCCATTTGTCGTTAAGAAGATAAAAAGTATTTCATCAACACGCCCTCATTTTGCATGAAAATGGTAGTAAATTGATAATTTCATATCTTGCAAGTAAATTAAAGATTGTCATTTTAGTTGGGGTAAATCAAACTATACCCAAGTACAAATGTTCATTAAAATAAATGAGTGCCTATAACATGATCTGCATTTGATTTCCAAACTTGTTATTTGAAAAGCAAGCCAAAATTGAGCTTCTAACGTAACTCTTGCTTGCTACAAATCAAGTTATTGGGAACCGGTGGAGATCATTTAATTCATTAGAAAAACTCTTGAGATTGTGATTGATTTGAACTTGAAGATTTTTCATCCATAGGTATATTTATTTCTTTCCCAGCACAAACAAATTATTTACTTTACAAATGTGAATAAAACAGTACCTCAGTTTGTTTACCTGCAAGAGCTGTGTGATAGTCATGCCATACTAATCCTCAGCATTCAAAAATTTCAGTGCATCCAGCTGATTATGTTTCACACACAGATGTAAGATGGTCTCACCCCAAATCATCGTGGCTGAAGCTGCAAGCAGTCTGGTTCTGAACAACTCTTCCAAGACATCAATCCGTCCTTTCATGGCTGCCAAATGAAGAGGGCTTCCATCCAGATCGCCAGCAAAACACCAGACAGGATTAACTTGTAAAAGTGCTTTTATCTTGTCAACATGACCCTTTTGTGATGCTATGTGAAGTGCTGAAAATTGATTTGAGTCCAACTCTCCAGCAAGCTCGGGCTATTGGCGTATAATCTCCCTCTCAAAATCCACATGCCCAAGCAATGCTGCCGCATGCAAAGGAGACTCAGAGAGACAATTTACCCCAACTCTGCCTATGATTAATTAAACCTGCTGAAGCAACTCTAACAAGATAGGCACATTCCCTTTTAATGCTGCTTCATAAAGCATGCTTTTCATTCTTTCCATATCCAGTGCTATTGATCTTTGATGTCTGGGAAATTTTGCTAGCATTAATCAAAAAGTATAAACTTTAGATGAATTAAAGACCAGCAGCTCGACATTCATACATACAGAGCCTTGAGTAGACTTTAGATGAAGTAAAAAGTTGTGTCTAATTTTTCAAAGCATTTAATCTATTTCGTTCTTAGTTTCCATCCTGGGGACCTGTACTGTTTGATATTTTGATGGCTTGTAGAAATATAAGACCTGCCTCTTGAATTTTTTATACATGTAGGACCCTAATGCATGGAGTTCTGGTAAAATGTGAAAGAGCTGGCCAATTTTTTTTTTTTTAAATCAAATTGTTTGTGGTGATGTATGAATTTCTTTGAAAGAGTTTAGGAGAGTGACAACTTTTTTTAACTCTCAGAATTTACAGTCATAATATTCATCATCTCATTAACTAGTCTAACAATTATTATTAAAATTTCATTATTGTTGTTAAATGACAATTAGTTGTGTGAAGTGCTTCATTACTCTGTTTTGTCTACTCATTTTTACCCTGATAGCCCACATTACAATACAACTCTTAAAATTAAAAAATTAAATATAAAAACAATGTTATTAGTACCTTGCCATCATCGCTGGAGCGGTGCTCTACCAGTTTCCAGCAAACGTAGACAACCAAAACAATTCTGATGAAGTTTAACTTGCAAGAAACAGTGAAAATGTTGATAATAAAAACCCGAGTTATTCTTCAGGTTTAGGTTGGTGTCAAGAAATTCTGATACGAGGAAAATCGTAGCAATAAAGGCTGCTTGCTCCAAGCTGCAGCTATCAAATCCTCAAAATTTCCAGCTGCAGATAAATGTAACTGCACAAAATTAAAAGAAAAAGAAGCTAACATTGTTCATCCGTTACTCTTAGCCAGGCTTGTATGAATCGACATAAGGAAACTAGAATTTCAGTTCCAACCCAACAATTAATCATCACAAATTGAACTGCAAATCAGGTTAAAATGAGAGAACAATTGAGACTTGGTCATTAAGCAAGTTTGACTTACCACCTTTGCTGATCATTATCTGCAGAATATATCTATGAATTCGCTGCCAACTGAGTCCAGGAGCTGGTTTTTTAAATTAATGTAGACTTGTGAATCTCAGGTAATGGTTCAAACATATCAATAATTTACAGCCTTTGACAAGTTGAGCCACCACAGCTTCATTCACTTATTTACACTTGTGTAAAATATTAGAAATTATTGCGTATTCTTTAGAGACAAATTGATTCAAAATAATTAATGCTTTTCAAGGGAAAGCAATTTTCCAAAAAGAGGCAACTGCTCACAATTTTTGCCATCAATGATAAATCTGCAAAATAATTTAAACTTTCAGCTTAATTTTCAGTTTTTTAAATTAATGTATATTTTACCTGTCTATGCGCGCCAAAATATTTTCTGATGATATAATAACAACTGGTGTCTCTCTGAGAGTATATGATTCCTGCTCAGGATTAAAAGAAAAAATTAAAAAAAAAAAGAAAACAAAAAAACAGATTGAGAAATGTTTGAAAATAGATTTCGTAAACTAAGAAAATAATTGTTGAATAAAGTTAAACAGAGTTGTTATCTCGGTTTTCTTAAGCAACTCGTATCCGGTCATTCTAGGCATACAGTAATCTGTGATGATCAAATCCACGTTTAAACCCTGAATGCAGTACACGATTGATTAGAATTCAGCTCGAAAATTTTATTTAAAAATACAGAAGATTGAGCCTAATGTTTGAACTTTGAATCAAGATCAAAATTCACCCACATCAAAGCCATTAGCGCTCAGCTCCTCATCTAATCCGAGGAATTGCAGAGCTCTCCTTCGGCTATCATCAACTGCCACGACATGAACGACGCCGTTTGTCGCCGTCATCTCCTCACAACAGAAAGGAAGAAGAAAGAATTTCTTAGAGCAAACGTTAGGCAAAAACATGACACCCGGCCTGCTTGCTAAGCCCTCTACGTTTTATACGCTGCCCGTAGTGTCTTATCTGTCTATTTCATTTATTTCTCTTCTCTATCAAATCAAATTTTTCTCTCTCAAAGAAATCTCGGATTCTTAAGTCCCACTTTGGTGAGAGAGATCTTCAAATCAAGACCTTATTATCTCATCGCGGTGCTATTAATTTTTGTCCGGCGATACTTTGGTTAAACATATAATATTTGGGTTTGTTGACCTCTTTAAAATAGTAGAATGTGTTCATTAATTATTAGTTACCTCGAAATAACTTAAGGCACCAAGTTGAAAATTAGACCCACAATCACAAACATGTGCTCATTTTCCACTTTTGATTCTTTCTTGTACCCCTCTTTGCATTTATTTTCACTTTTGATACTCTTTGGCTTTTGTTATTTGAAAATTGGTGGAGGGCTAGTGGGCTACTGTGACTGCCTTGATAATTAAGCTTTGACTGGAGTAATATGCTGCCACTTAGCAAAGCATCTTGGAGCTTGTCCCTATCAGATGGTGCGGGCAACTTTAACGTAGGTCCTAGGTCAAGTGTTTCATTGCATAAAAGAGCGCGCACTACCTAGCTGCTAGCCAGCACTGGGCAAACAGATCGAATATATTTTACTCCCTATATGTAGGGAGTAAAATATAGTTAAAGATTTTCCACTAGAGGTTGGTGCTAGCTAGACCTAAACATAAGCCATTCAATGTCTCCTCTATTATTTAATTTGTGTTTCTTGTTTCCACAACGGGCCCATCCCACCCATCTGGGTGGTGTTCAAGAGATTTAAGATGGGGATTTTTTATATTGGTTTTTTATCATCTTTTCCAAGAGAATTATTCTTTCGTCACTGTCTGGTATTGCCTTTGTAAACCTGATTGTGGATGTTTGACTAGGGCAATATGCTAACACCGTGATAAATGTATTAATTCACGTCCTTTTTCAGTCCATGTACACCATGCAGATTATAGATTGCTCTTACTCTTTTCCACATCCCCATTCGACACACTTCTTTCCTCTTACATGGAAAAGGCACACATAATAATTTGCCTATATAAACTCTCTCATTGTACCCTTTGTTGAATCACAAACTTGCTTCTTAATCCAATTCAGTGTATTAGTAGTTAGTAAATTAATTAACGTCCCCAACTCTTTTAAGTCTTGCTGCCTCCTATTAACTTACCTTTTCTAGTGGAAGAGAGATTTATAACAGAAAAGGTAAGCAAAGAAATGGAAGTGCGGAGGCGTGACCCTTGTCAAAGGTACGAATTCATTCTGTCCTCTTCTCTTCTCTTCTCTTCTCTCAAGTATACACAGATCATTTGCTTAATTACAAGAATATCCTTTTCGTTTCATTACAAAATTTGGGTTTCAAGATGAGAGATAAATGTATTAATTCATAATAAAGAATATGATATTTTGCAGGTCATACACTGTGATTAACATGTCCAACACTGTAACCCATATACATCCACCAACTATTATTGGGTAAGCGTTTACTTTCATTCTGTAAATATATGTTTAAGAGAAGGAATAAGAAGTTAAGATTTTACAGTAGGGGAGATTGTCAATTTCTCCCCTACGGTGATCAATATATACCATTTGTTGTTTTGTTATTTTTATAACGGCCAATAATCTCTCTAACAGTATAAGTTTATAATATTATTATTTGTTATATTTATTATGGATTAAATAAATCACGGGAATGGAAATGAAAATAAAAAATTAAATATTAAAAATAAAAATATATATTTTGATGTGAAAAATAATAAAAAAATATTTTTATTGTACTTTTTATTTTATAGACATTTTCTTATAATAAATATATAAGAAAATTATTATAAGATGATAAAAAATTATTATAAGAAAACTTGAATGATAAATAAATAATATTATAAAATAAATAATAAAATATTTTCTTTTACTTTTTATATTCAATTTTTAAATATTTTTAAATATTTTATTAGAAGAAAATGTTCACTAAATAAAAAAGTACAAAAAAGTTTTTTATTATTATTTTTTGTTCACATCAAAACATATACTTCTTATTTTTAATACTTAAATTTTTTATTTAGTTTCTATTCATATGATTTATTTAATTTATAATAAATATAAATAAAAGTGTATTTAAAAATAGGGATAATATTGTATACTTATGCGGTTAGGAAGTTATTGGCTAATATAAAAACAACATGGGGTAAATTGTATATATTGATTACAGTAGAAGGAAATTGGCAATCTCCCTTTACAATAGTGTCCATAGATCATTTATATTACTTTTACGCAAAACTTTATTATACAAATTAAGTGATTATATCATATTTTGATGGTTTGGCAGTGTGCAAAATTTCTCATCATCATCAGCACCATACCACACAATCTTTGTATTTCTGATCCCATTGCTTGTTGGAGTTATTGAAATTAATAATGTTCAAAACAGAAGTAAATCCTTGATTGAAACGCACTTGATGAGTATGTGCTTGTTTCTGTTGGCTATACTCATCTACGCCTTTGCATATTTTGCTGCCATGAAATCGGAGCTTCAAGTCTTCAAGGCAATTGAGATGATCTCGGGATCTCTTTGCTCAGTCTCATTGGTCTCCATTATTCTACCACGCCCATACGGACATTTCAGTTTCATTATATGGGCTTTTGTTCTTCTTCTTGTTGCTTATAAGGAGAGCTTTCATATGAAGATTTGGCAATTTTGGAATAGATTTGGAGGAAACAACCAACAATTATTGCCGACGTAGGCTGACCGAACTATGGTTTTAATGATCAGAAGAAGCTTAAGTGTTGATCGAATACATGAAGTTAGTTCTTTTGTTAGGCTTTGTCTTGCGGTGTTCTCTTCTTTATTTTTTGTTTCTTTTATTTGCTTTTTGCTATTTCTCTTTTTGGAGGTTTTAGAATTCAGTAATTTCCTTCTAAATGTATATATTTTTATTTTTATTTTTAAACTACAGAAAGTGTGTGGTAGGGTGTCCGGCCTATCCTTAATTGATGATGGTTTTAAATAATAAAAAAATCCTTTTACATACATTTAAACAAATAATTAATTCTTCTAAAAAAACAAATAATTAATTAGCACTCACAACCCAACCTCAAAAACCGAGAAAGAAACTTCTCGTTAAGATTTTTTTTTTCTTTTTCGAAATACTGATTTGTTACAAGTAAATTTTATAATTATTATTATAAGTAAATTTTCGTAGGTTTTTTGCTTCAGTAAACATGGTTATTTCCCTTTAGAATGGCAAGCTGTCAATTAAATGAATTATTTAATTAGCTCGTAACTTCTGTCGAAGTCAAACATATTAAATTAAAGAAAAACATTTATAAATCATGCAAAATTAGAAATCATATGATTGTCTCAAACTCTCTATCATAGAAAGGGAAGGCCAATAATAACATAATATTGCCGAAGATCTGACATAAGCTGAGTCTACTTCGTGGGGCCAGGCCATTGATCATCCTTCCGTCGAATCCATTGAAGGTTTCTTTAGATTTTTTTTAATTTAAAAACCTAAATCCCTAGTTCATAATCTTTGGACAATAAGATTTACCTTTTAAAAGTCAATTAAGTAAAAAACATTCAGATTAAATTTTTACGCGCATATTCTCGTCATGATTTTAATTCAAGTGGCCACCAGAAATCAAAGTTGGGACATCTAATTTAATTTGAATCGAAATTGGCCGATATATATTGCCCAAATCTTCAAATTTTGTTGGAAAAGAGAGACAGATTATGTTACAAATATAAATTGTATGAAATTAATTTAAAGAATTTATACACTTTCAAAATAAGATTTGGTTATTTTAGAAATCAATAAACTCTCAAATACGATTTTTAATTGTCAAAAAAAAATCCAAGATCCCTTTTTTTTTAATAGAATAACATCATATTTTAAATAGAATTTTACACTACAACAAAGACGACATGGAATATCATTCAGAAAATGCTATCTAAACTGAAGGATAGCATTTTGGCCAACACATGTAGCTAAAAGTCTTTGAATAAAGTAGCTTTTATTAGTTGCTGACTTGCTGTGTCCTATAATATATATATATATAGCATTCAGGAAAAGCTATTATTGCTTTGCGTAAGTGCTACATTGGATTACTCATAGCTTTTGGAAAATATCACCATATCGCGTTTTAGCCAACACCAAGTTTCCCATGTAGCCAGAAATCTTTAAATAAAGTAGCTTTAACTAGTTGCCATGACCTATAACATATCCATTCAGGAAAAGCTATTATTGCTTTGTGAAGTGCTACATTAGATTACCCATTTATAGCTTTTTGAAAATTCTATGAAATTGCAGTTATAGCTTTTGGAAAATGCTGTGTATTGTAATCTTGATTACTTTTATAATATCGTTATGCTGCTTTTGGTAGCATTGTATAAAGTTAAATATTGGATGTTCAGGTACGGTATCCATCTAAATATAAATATCACCAAAACTGTATAAACATGCTATCATTCAACTCATTTCCATTGGTGAGAAAAAATTATAGATAATGTATGGTATTAAAAATTAACAATATATACATATACGATTATAATTTACAAGATAAAGTTCAAATTACATTAAAAAGAAGAAGAACATATACCACAACACAAATATGTTCTTTTAATATATGCTCTTTTAATAATTCAACCAAAAAAAAAATGAAAAAGAAAACTGCCTTTATCATCAAGGAGAAAACCGCCTTTATCTTCCATTTGCCTTCAACGCCTCTTAATAAAATTTTCTTAATCTTCACTACCCGCATTATGAATTCAAAACAAAACTAAATGAATGAAAAAATAAAAAATAAAGAATAAAAACATTTTCTTATAACTCTCAAGTATGAACAAATTTTAAAAGGGTTTAGCAAGTTTGGTTAGATAACAACAGTTTAGCTATAAATTTAAAAAAATTTCTTAATTAATTTTGATGGAACATTTAAGATTCTGCAGTGCAAAAAAAAAAAAAAACACATGCAAGCTATGTTCTTGGGACGTCGGCTTACAAAGTAGGACCAGTTACAAATGGAACATACAATCACCAACATATAAGTTTTATATTAAGCATCAGTTGCAGATACAAAATCCTCCAAGTCCATAATTAGATATTGTTATACATGATTATAGTAGGCAAGGATTTGTGACAAATATCAAATAACGAAAGTTTATATATAAGTAATATATTGCCTATTGAAAGAAAATTACAGCAAGGAATAATAACATATTCAGGTTGGAGTAGAATTGCATTTAACGAGCGTTCAAGGCACACAAAAAATATCCATTTAGCATCCTTCTTGGCGAGGTCTAAGATGTATGGTACCTTGATGAGTACATGATACCATAGAAAATCAATTCTCAAGGATCGAGAAATTCAACAAATACAAAATTTATAACAAAGAGTAATAATATAGAGGAAATAAATTTCACAGTAGCTTTGAACTATTATAGTAAAATACTTTACCAGCAAAACTGTTGAAGTATGCTTAAACGACAATCACATTTTCAAGGGTAGGAATAATTTATATAAATGGCATGTACAAAGCTTATCCCGCATTATATAATTACTATCAATTGTATGAATGCACTTTCCAAAGGTTCATGAAGTATATGAAGCCTAAGCATTCACATAGCTTAGCCACAATAAGAATCCATTGCCTACTTTAGTAAAATATTTAACTTCAAATAGAATCACTTTTAACTTGAATTCAAATGTGACTAAAAATTAAAGGGAAAGTATCCACCATCCACCTCTTTATTTTTCTTTTTTCAAAAATACACAAATACTTTTTTTTTCTTTTTTAGTGTGCCACATGAAGTTAGCTTTTTATTACGCTCATCCACTTTTGTCTAACTGCAGTTAGAACGTTGCTGACGTTAGAGGGGTAAAATGGGCATTTCATTCAAATACCTAAAATTATGTTGTATTATGCTAATTTTTTTAAAAAAAAGAGTAAAACGATGTCATTTAACGCAATTTGAAAATTTAAAAAAAAAACAATGAAAGATAACCAACGTCGTTTAACTCAATTGAAAGCGAAAAAATAAATACAAATTTTCTTAGTCTAGCAAGCAACAAACACTATTTTCCTCTAATTTCTAGCATTCACCTTTGCATTTAACTCTATTACTTGAAAAAACTTAAATGCAGGCAATTTATCTCCAATTTCTATTTATTTTAGGTTAAATTGTAATTTTCCTTTGAGGGGCAAAAAGGTCACTTCGTTAATATTATGTTAAATCCATTGATGGAGATCAAGCGGAAGTGGACGAGTGTAATAAACGGCTAACTTCAACTGGCGCACTGAAAAAAAAATTTGTGTATTTTTAAAAATGACAAAACAAATAAATAGACGGTAAATAATTTTCTAAAATTAAATAAAACAAAAGTATAGCTAAGGCCAAAGCACGTGCACTTCTGAAATAGTATTAAAAAAGTGGGTTCGGCTATGTTGGAATTCACTTGTGGTGGAGTACGAATCTTAACCACACACGCAAAGTGATAAATAATAAATAATGAGTTATAATGAGTTTTTTACTATTTATCACTTTGTGTGTGTAACTGAGATTTGTACTTCATCGTAGATGAATTCCAACATAACCATAGCCTAATAAAATATATTCCGAGCTTTGATTGCAGGTCTCACATCTGCCCTCTCAGCTTCAGTCTCAAACTACCAGAAGATTCAAATGATTTATAGGCTACTGGTATTGACTAAAAGCAAACTCTCCGTGAGTAACCTCCATTTTTCTTCATTGATTGATTTAGTGGGAAAGAAAAGACAAGAGGGATTTTGGCTTTTGGAAGATTGGCAAATTATAAAGAGACAAATGGGGAGGGAGGAGAGGGATTTATGGATTTTTGTCAAAATAGAAATTGTGGCAAAATGTAGGATACCCTTGGTGGTATATTAAAATCCGTTTAACCTTTTTTTTTGTAGCATTTGTTTATTATTACCAAAGTAACCGCTTTTTTGCACCATTTGTAACCGCTTTTTTGTCACATTTGTTTATCGCCATGAAATTAATGATCTTTTTGTAGCATTGTAAAGTGCCACTTGGCTAATTTGATAAATAGCATTTAAAATCTGCTTCTAATTGAAGACTACTATAATAAAAAGTAAACTGTGACTTAGATAATTGATTGTAGCATTGTTGTAAAGAAATGCAATCATAATTGACATATAGTAGCAGTATGGAAAAAATGCCACCATATCATGTTATCAAAGGTGATATTTGTTGTAGTGTCAGTTCAAAACTATAAGCCTAAAAATAACATGCATTAAGCAAGTTATTGACCATCCTCTATGAATCTAAAAAATAAGAACCAACTACTAGTTAATTTTCACTTCCTAAAAATCAATTACACTTAAAATATAAAGTAAATAATTAAAAACAAATATTAATATATAAAGACCGCTGATTATTGATTCTTTAGACAAAGCAAAATGCAACCTGGTGTGTTTGATTTTGGTCAAACACAAAGTAGATTATTTTGACTTTGACATTACTTGAAAGTACGGCTATGCAACAAGCTGCCCCTAACTTGGGAGCAAATTCGAGGTGGTCCTTAAATACAACTCACAAATAAATTTAAAATCTTTATACAATATATAAAATAATTCAATCCTCAAATAGCAGAAGACTTTAATATGCCAAACCATCTACGATCCTTAAATCAAGTCTTTTTTCTTTACTCATAATGGATCAATCTTAATCTCTAAGAATCACAATAAACTATAATAAGTATAAGACTCAGTAAATAAATCAGTTCTTAATATACCGAAATGCTTACATACTTATATAAAATGCGATACATGATATCCAATGGTCTTTTGAGCACATCGTAAAGCAAATTCATCAAAGCCTCATTTGTTACTTTCAAACTTCACATTTTCTTTCAAATATCTTACTTGAACTATCTTAATTCAATTACCACTTAATAAGACTCTTCCTTAACATTCATGCTTTCATATAACACTCTTTTTTGGGCTTCACACAAGCATCTTTCACCCGCTTATTACTTAACACAATCTTAACATAATATATAGAGTGCCTACTAAGTTAGTAACAAATTCAAGTATACAAGAAAAACAAAAAACTTACTTTCTTTAGAACAATTTGCTAAAATTCACTTTCTCGTTTTATAAAAAACATAATGCACTCATGCTTATGCCAAAAAACGTTCATACGTACATATGTCCTCTAAATCCATATTCACATATATATAAATAAGCTTTTCAAACATGTCAAATATTACCTATTCTTTATTGTTATTCTTTTTAAAATATGATTCACTTACCTTTTTATATCCAGAAGTAATATTGTATCAATGTCCTTGGCTTAAAATAAATAAAATAAAAACTCTCATGAGATGTACAAATCTGTTAAACCTTGATCTAATTTAACCAATCAAGACTCCCCAAGACTAGCTAAACACTCTGATATTTGATAAGGAAATACCAAGTAATCACAAAAGAAATAGAAGCAAAACTAAAAACAACAATCAAAGAAGAATAGAATTATAGTGGTTCGGCCTGGGGATGGCCTACATCCATTGAAGAACATAGCAGCAAACTTTATTCAATCACCAGGAACAAGATACAATCTTAAAGACGAAGTTACAAGCATCACTCTATCTGATCTCTTTTCTCCTAAGGCTATATATACACGCCTAAGAGAGCCCAGAAAGTTCCCACATCAGTCAGCTAAATTCTGTAACCATAAACCTAGATTTTTCCCGCTCTAGTAACAGAACATAATAGTCTCTGAGCCACGTGTTTGTTTCACGTTTAATGATGGCTCCAAAACGGCAACTCAGCAAGTCGTATTGTTAAGTGAAAGCATGTGACTGCCACGTGCTTCACTTATTTACAAATGGATGACCAAGTAACATTGTCACAAGACCTCGAATAACCACAACCGACATGTCATATGCTATTACAACCACAACTGACATGACGTATGACTCTTTGGAAACCTGTTTCAGAGCTCACACTTCAACAAAATAATATCGTAGTATAAACTCCAAAGTCCTCAAATTTCTCGTCATAAAAATGTCATACACTTAACTTCAAATAATCTCAATATCCATTTCTAAAGTAGAGCATACTATGTTCTCCAATTGTTAGTAAATTATTTCCTTACCGGAAAAATCTCAAATTTTAATTCCATCCAAAATAGTTTAAATTAATTTATGTTTTAGATTTCATCAAATTTGTCAAATTATTTTCTGTTTTGAACATATTTTCTTTAAATATACAAACAATTTATCCCTTTATCATAAAATCATGAAACTTCCCAAAATCATGCTAGACATATATACAAATCATTGATCCAAATTTCATAATTTTTAAAGAAATCTAGGTACGGTAAAATAATTTCATAATTCATAATCTTCATTGAAATTAGAAATTTCCAGGCTTTCAAACATGAGTCTGAAAACATTAAAAAACTGAATTTTTATCTGAGTAGCTTGAAACAAATTTCAAAACATTCATGAAGATGTCTAGTTTAACATGTAAAAAACTCATAATCAAATCAATTTTTGTTAGTTACTATGATTTTCAAAATAAGTCATTGTCAGAATGTTTTTCTGTAAAATCTTAGATTTGTACATCCATTGTTACTATTATTTTCTGATCATGCTCTCTATTGGTTCATTCATAAATACCGAGAACAAAGCTTACAAGAGTTTTTAATTTGTGGCACTATCTATCATTTAATTTTGTTTTCATCTCTGGATGAAATCTTAAATGGGCAAAAGAAATTACCGATCCATGTTAATTTTTTTTTATATACTTTTTCTTCCATCTCTCTATTTTTTTCCCTTTCTTTTCAATATGCTCACTCTTTTATTTATACTTCTCCATGTCTATTTTATATTTAAACTTGAAGTAGATTGTAGTTAAAGTTAGAGAAAACTTTCACAAGTTTGCCAATTTTCTTAATTCTCCTCTATAAATAACATATTATCATCACGAATTTTCTTAGTACTTTACTGTGGTTACTGTGGTTTATTTAGTATTTGGTACTGACTTAAACAATTTGGCTATCTATTTGAAGTTTAAACCATTACTTGCCATGAAAATTTGTGTTAGTTTAATTTTGAGTGGCTAAATATAATGCATGTATGAATAAAAGATTATTGAGCTATAGTCATTACCAATGTTACGGCAAATATTCATGGGCACAAGCTATATAATGCCCCAAATCTTATTTTTATTTTACTTTTGTTAGTTAATATATGCATGCTTGATCATTTCTATTTACTTTAATTTGATTTGACCCTAATGCAGCCCAACTTGATAGTTTTGTCATTTGATAGATTTATTCTCCTCTGAGTCATTATTTTTCCTTTCAAATATACTTGAAGTCTTTTTAAAAAAAAAAAAGACAATAAAAAACAAATTTTGATCACACTTACACTTAACAAAATACTTATGGTGTATTTACTTGAGGGTTTAGGGAATAGGAATGAAAGAATGAGACTAAAACTCATGTTTACATAACAAAATGTAATTTGAAAATGAAAATAAAATGTGTGGGTCCCACATAATTTGGGAATAAGGAATGAGAATCTTATTCCCATGGGGGGTTGGGGATAGGGATTTCCATTCCCTGAATTGACTTTTATATCCTTCTAATTTTTTCATATTTCTCGAATTACCCTCGTTAAAAAATTATTAATTTTACTATTATGAATTATTATTATTATTATCAAAATTTATTAATTTTATTATTTTAAATGTCATTGTTATTATTATTAAATTTTATTAACTTTATTATTTTAGTTATTATTAATTATTGCTATTTTTATTTTTATTAATATTATCATTATTAACATTTATTATTATTATTAATTTTACTTTTACTTTTTTTAATTAATATCATTTTTAATAATATTTATACATGTATCTAGTTAATAAAATTTACATTATTTAATATTATAGGTATTTTGGTAAATTAATTCTTATATTCATTCCTCATTCCCATTTATTTTGCTAAGTAAATACATCAACGGCATTCCACCACATTTTCATTCCCATTTATTTTTGTCAAGTAAACATTGGAATCTCATTTTCATTCATCATTCTCATTCCAGTCCATTCCTATCCCACCTTATTTTCATTCCATGAAATAAATGCACCATTATAGTTTAGTGGCAAAGATATAGTGGTAATTTTTTTAAAAGATATTTATACATATTTCCTTTGTCTTATTATTATATTTATTAAAATTAAAAGGAAAAGAACAAAATCTGAATATTTATCTGGATTTCTTTTTATTCGTTACCATATTAAATTTGAATAATTATCCAAATTTCTTTTAATTTATTACTATTGCTTTTTAAATTAAAAAATAAATCTTAGTTTAAAAAATAAAGTTATCTAAATTGAATTAATTTTTTTTATCTAAGCCCTCCAATCAAACTAGTTGGGTTGTCACTGATGGGAGATGTCTTAGTACATCTCCTTGCTCCTCATTTCTTTCGCCCATTGAAACAATAAAAAAGTAAAAATAATGAATAAAGAAATGGGTGCATGCAGATTGAAATCCAAACTTTATCTCTAGCCAAACTTTCCTCTTCCACTCTCCTCACGTAAATCACCATCATCGTTCACGGTAGCAACTGCTCACGGCTTATCTCCAACTATGTTTTCCTCTTCCACTCTCATCTCTCCTCACGCAAATCACCATCATCGTTCACGACAGCAACTGCTCACGGCACGCACCATCATCGTTCATGGCAAAGCACTCCTCACGGTAAAGCACGCTTCCTCATCCACTCATCTCTCCTCACAAAAAATCACCATCATCGTTCACGGCAAGCAACACTATTTCCCCCTCTCTCTGGGCTCCCTTGGCAAACATTAAGTAAGCTAAATGGTGCCTTTTTTCAACTTGTTCTTTTTCTTTTACTTTTCTTGCATTTTCTCGGCAAACAATAAATAAATGGAATTTAAGCAATGCAATTTACTGTAATAAGCTTATGGAATTTAAGCAATGCAAGATATGATAAGCTCCTGCGTTTTTGTGTAATAAGCTTCTCGATTTTTTTTTTACATTTCTTTTGCAGGTTTGAAACTAGTTGAAAACAAATTGATGTTCGAATTTATGTTTTGACATTTCTATGAAATATCTGGTTTTTGTGCAGAATTTAAAAAGCTAGTTTAATTTGTGTGAAAATTGCTGAATTTTGGTTTAGTGTGATGTAGAATTGCTAGGAATTTGGGAAAGTTAGTATCAATTATGGCTTCTTGTAATTTAGAATTTAGATGTGTGCTTATGGAGTTATTGCAGTTTATGTTGTGACCTTAAAAGAATAATATGAATTAATTTATTTAAATTTTGTGAGGGTGGTTATTGATAAATGATAATGAATTTTGTTTTATTTGAATTCTATTTGGTTTAGAATTTTTTAAAAATTTAAACTTTTAGAAACTGAATACAAATGTTAATTATTTTTGTGGAAATTGGAAATTTTGAAAATGAGTGTGCAATTGAAGATGTGCAACCGGAAAAATATGAGTCAACTCTTGGTATGTTATTCGATAGTCATGAGGAAATGTTTGAGTTTTACAAAGCGTATGGTAAACAAGAAGAGTTTCCCGTGAAAAAGCTAACTAGTAAGAAATAGAGCGACGTGATTGTAAAATATGCGACCTTTGCATGTGGACGTAGTGGCAAATCAGATAGTAGATCTACTAATATGCTGAAGTTGAAACCTGTTGTGAAAACTGGTTGCAAAGCTAGAATCGGAGGTTGTGTAAATGAAGAGGGAAAATGGATTCTTTGAATTTTAAACCTTCAGTATAATCATGGATTGAGTATAGACAAAGCAAGATATTCCCCTTGTAATCGTAGAATTAGTGCAAATGTAAAAAAGCGTATTGAAATGAACGATTCTGCAGGAATTAACATTGTTCAAAATTTTAATTCTATTGTTGTCGAAGTTGGTAGGCATGAACATGTGTCATTTTTGGAAAAAGATTGTAGAAATATTGTTGATAAAGCAAGACGATTACAACTTGGAGAATGAGATGCTATGGCAATTTTAAAGTATTTCGAGAAAAAACAAGCAGAATGCAATGGTTTTTTTTTTTTTAGCATTGACTTGGATTAGCAGGATCGATTGAAGAATGTATTTTGGACAGATCCAAGGAGTAGGGTACGAAATTCTAGTTATGCAACCCAAGAGGGGGGTGAATTGGAATTCTAAAAATTTATTCAATTTATAATAAAAACTGAATGAAAATATAAAACAAATTCAAAGCAATAACAAATAAGTTTATCACAATATAAAAGATACGGGAAGAGAGATTCAAACACATAGATTTTTACGTGGTTAGGCCAACCTCACCTATGTCCACACCTCCAAGCTTTCTAAGCTTGAGGATTCCACTAAGCAAGCCTCCAAACCTTCAAATGCTTACACTTGACTTCCAAAGTGTCAATAACCTTTACAACAAGAGATTATCCCAATCTCTTAACCCAAGTGTATCCCAACACTTACAATCACTCAAAATAAAAGATTACAAATTATTTTTTCCTCTCATAATATTTAAAATTACAAAATAATGCCCAATATGTGAATAGATGAAGCAAGAATGTGTTCAAACCTCTATGAAGATTGTATTCTCAAGTATAAGTTCAATAGTCGTGTTGTGATCAACTCTTGTTTGAATTTGAATGAGCTTATTTATAGATGGAGTTAAAAACTAGCCATTATTGACTTTCTGCACACTGTCGGATCGTCGTTAACTAGATGTCGGATCGCCGTTTAAGTCCAGAGGCTGATCTTAAGTTCTATTCTATATCGGCGAGCCGTTTATCAAAATTGTCGGATCGTCGTTTAGGTCCAGAGGCTAATATTTAGTTGTATTTGATATCGGTGAGCCGTTATCAAGCTGTCGGATCGCTGTTTTCCACAATAACTGCTACAGTGAACTATTTTGCAAAATAACAGTTTGTTCCTAAAACTTTATAAAATTATACTTTTACCTGATACTTTAAGAACTTGTCAAAATAGATCTATTTACAGAATTTAAAACAATATTTGTTATTATCATAAATTCTCAAAGCTTTTTCAATTGAAAAACATTAACATGAGAATACCCAAAAAATATTTTCATAGAACAAAAATGAGAATGATGATTTAAAAAGTATATGAAAATTATTTTGAGCTTTTAAAAGATTTATCAATCTTAATCAAGTTTGTTATCATCAAAATCAATAATAGAGAAATATTTATGTTAACAAGGTAGCTTACAAATATTTTGGGGATGTTGTCATATTTGACACCACGTGTCTTACAAACAAGTATGACATGCCGTTCACCCCTTTTGTCGGAGATAATCATCACAGGTAGTCTGTTTTATTAGGATGCGGATTGGTTTCTCACGAGGATACGAAGACATTTACATGGCTATTTGAGGCATGACTATCATGCATGTTTGGTTCTCCTCCCATTGGTATTATTACAGACCAAGATAAAGCAATGCAAAAGGTAATTGAGAATGTTTTTCCTACGACTAGGCATCGATGGTGTTTGTGGTATAAAATGAAGAAGGTGCCTAAGAAGTTAAGGGCTTTTAAATAACGTGAATGTATTATTTCTTCGCTACTTTATGTTGTTTATGATTCATTGAGCCCTGTTGCATTTGAGGAAGCTTGGCATGACATGATTACAACATATGATTTATTGGATAATGATTGGTTAAATGGTTTATATGATGAAAGGTATCGTTGGGTTCCATGTTATTTGAAAGGCAGTTTTTGGGAGGGAATGTCAACAACTCAGCGAAGTGAAAGTATGAATGTATTTTTTGATGGGTTTGTTAACTCAAAAAAACATTCAAAGCAGTTTGTGAAGTAATATGAAAATGCATTGCAAAGGAAAGCTGAATTGGAATAACAAGCAGATGCCAAGTGTTTTAGTAAAAATACTCCAGGTGTTACAAGATATGAGATGGAGAATCAAGTTAAGAAGATGTACACCATTTCTAAGTTCAAAGAATTCCAACAAGAATTTAACGGCACAGATGTATTATGATACATTGGATTCTGTTGGGTCAATATATAAAATCAGTAAATCATATGGGCAAGGAAAAAAAAAACTTTGAGGTTGTTTTTGATAAAACTGAATGTGAAGTTAGTTGTATTTGCTCAAAATTTCAATTTAGGGGGATTTTTTTGTAGACATGCCCTTGTAGTGCTGATACGTCATGGTGTTGAAATACTTCTAGAGATGTACATTTTATCAAGGTTGAGGAAAGATGTGAGAAGATGTTATAGTAAGGTGAAAGTTAGTTATGGTGTGCAGAATTTATGCATTCAGCAAGAGAGATATGACAAAATGTGTATTGATTTCACTGAGGTTGCAAACATAGCTGCTGATGATGAGAGTAGTTACAAATTTGTGTTGGATTAGTTAATAAAACAATGAAGGATCTGCCCAAACAAATTCGATGTGCAAGTGTGGAAACAACTGCTATTGGTGGTGAAGTAAGTTGTAGCAGCAACCATATTGAACATGTAATCAATGATCCAGTAGCGGCACATCGTAAAGGTCGTCCTCCTTGTTTGAGGAAACAATCTTCACTTAAAAAAAAAACCTACCCAAAAGAACAAGTTTGCCGAAAAAATAAGGTTTGTTTAAATGCATATATATGTTTTCTAATTTCATTTTATCTTAATTTTATTGTATATTATAATTTTACAGGATTTGCAAGAAAATGCTTCAACATCTTTTGAAATGACTAATGAAATCTCCACACAGCAAAGCAACATGGCCATGATATATTTTTGTGAGTTTTTATTATTAATGTTAGTTCAACTATTTTGAACATATGTAACTAAGTATGTTGTTGAGTATATGTAGACGTTTCAGGAAGGAAGTATTGTTAATGCAAATCTCAATCAGTATGGGAGTTTAGGCTATTATAATGTAAGAATCAAATTCACGAGTAAATTTTAATATGAATTTTACATTTTGTTTTGTTTAGGTACATGTATACCCAGTTCAAGTTAGTGGAAATAATATTTACCAGTCATTTCCTTATAGCTGACACACAGCAAGTATACTTATATTTTTAAATTTCAATGCATACTTATATTTTACGTTGTCAAATTTTTAAAATGTATAATGATATTTTAATTTCTTTTGTATTATAACAATCAGTCCCACCATATACTTTGCAATCACATTATTCTTCTCCTTCGATAACGTATGAAGGATCTAAAAGTGAGAATTTTCAACAATTGTTACATCAACAATGTAATGAAGACAACAATCGCCGTAATTGATGTTTGACTTGTATTTGTTTCGATTACTTTCACTATCATTTCAGTTAGATTTGGTTTGAGACAACAAATTGATGTTTGACTTGAATTTGTTTTGATTATGTTCACTATTATTTCACTTAGATTTGGCTTGAGACGACAAATTGCAGTAATGAATTAATGATATGAGAATATTATGTTTTTGTTGACATCATTCATTGCACTATTGTTTAATCTTTTGATAATTTTTGTTGGTTCAGTGATTATTTCAACATTATTATGTATTGTTAAACTTATTGTTATTAATTTTATTAAGGCATTTGAATCTAATTTTAAACTTAATAAAACTTATATTTCGAAAGAAAATGTTATTATATTTGTCTACAAGTTTTTTCAGTACATAGTACAACTTTAAAAAAAATCTTGAATATAAAACATAATAAAATAATCACAAGAATTCTAATGAAATCATAACATGGTGTTTGTCTTCTTCGAAGTTCATCATCAAACAATCGCCTTTGCACTTCACATTCTTGTATATGCTCAAGTTCTTTATTAAATAATTGAAACTAAACAGACAAACATTCAATCTCCAATGTCAACTTTCTAACTTTCTCCACTAACAAATCAATTTTCTCTTCATTGGCTTTACGGTCTTTTGCTCATTAAAAGTTCTTACATCCTCTACATTTCCAAAATTTGCGATTTGGATTCTTTCTAGTATGTGACGTTAACAACTTCATTTGCTCACCGTATTCATTACATATTCGCAATGAATTTCGGGTTTCGTTTGTACTAGATGACATCGTCGGCAATAAACTACTTAAACTACCCAAATATAAATTAAAAAAAGCATTAAAACACAAAGCACTCATAAGACAAAGTATAAAAGCCTTTCCCTCTTAAAATTCCAAAGTTAATAACAATCAGCAAAAATTACAGTGGGATAACAGGTAATTTAGTACAAAATTAATGCTAATAAAGTTTAATTACTGCCAACTTACTACGACACCAACATTATAAGAGTAGCAAACATTAAATAGAACATAGAAATAGGCCACTAATTAATGTAAGACAATACATATTGTGCTATATTAAGGGAGAGAAGGGTATCATACACACGTAAATAATTATATGTAATAAAAACTCAATGCTAATACATATTAAGATTACCAATCAGTAATAAAGTGGATAAATTTTCTCCGTTGGAGAAGTAACACACATAAGCTTGATGATTAACAATATAATTGTGTTACTCAGTCTAGGAGAAGAAAATTCACTTTAAATTTTGAGTTAATCTTCTTATTTTTCTTTCATTAAGCTTGCAATCTAAACCAAAATTCATAGCAATTCTACCCAACTTTTCCAATTCTGCACAAAAACCACCCAACGAGACCTAAAAAAAAAAACCCAAAATCCAACACACACACCAAAAACCAAATCTTTCACAGAAATGTCAAACAGAAATTCAGACATTAATCAATTATTTTTCAACTAGTTTTGAACCTGCAGAAGAAATATAAAAAAAAATTTCCAGAAACTTATTGCACAAAATCACAGTAGCTTATCATATCTTGCATTGCTTAAATTTCATAAGCTTATTACATTCAATTGCATTGCTTAAATTCCATTTATTTATTGTTTGCCGAGAAAATGCAAGAAAAGGAAAAGAAAAAGAACAAGTTGAAAAAAGGCACCATTTTGCTTACTCAATGTTTGCCGAGAGAGCCCAAAGAAAGGGGAAAACAGTGCTGCTTGCCATGAACGATGATGTGATTTTTCATGAAGAGAGATGAGTGGATGAAGAAGCGTGCTTTGCTGTGAACGATGATGGTGCGTCGCCGTGAGCAGTTGCTATCGTGAACGATAATGGTGATTTGCGTAAGGAGATAGGAGAGTGGAAGAGGAAAACCTGGCTGGAGATAAGCCTGTGAGCAGTTGCTACTGTGAACGATGATGGTGATTTGCGCGAGGAGAGAGAGGAGAGTGGAAGAGGAAAGCCTGGCTGGAGATAAGGTTTGGATTTCAATCTGCACGCACCCATTTCTTTATTCATTATTTTTATTTTTTTATTGTTTCAATGGGCGAGAGAAATGAGGAATTGCTGCCGTTTCTCTTATGGTTCTCTTGTTTCTCTCGCTCCCTAGCACTACTCATGAGAGAATAATGGAAACTTAGTTTTTATGCATTAATTTATAATTTATCAGTTATCACCTTGTTCTAGTCTACAATTTTACATTTACCAACTTCTCCTCAAGCTCTGTTTCTGTTTGTGCTTGAACGTATGCATATGCAACAAAGATACCAATGAAAATGAAATTCCATAAATTGCAGAAGTCACCCAAAACACGTACTCTCTAGAAGCAGCCTAATGAGAATTACCTGAATCACAATGACTCCTACTACTATGTGGCAATCCTTTCACTAATATATATGGTATATTCATACTTAAACATAATCTTGAAGTTGCCACTTGAGCTTTGGCCCAGTGGTGAACCACTACTGTCAAAGTTAAGTAGGACTATGAGGGTAGTGATTCGAGTCTGTATAGGCTCAACTTTCCTCAATTAAGAAAAAAATTGTGTAACTTAATTTGTAAGTTTTTCTCCTTTGCGAAATGCGAGTAGAGTAGAGATATCCCTCGTTTGTGCATGTATTTCATAGAATTAATGTAATAATGTAAGTCTTAGTTATATATCTAATTATAAATATCAGTGTAATATCTCCTCTAATAGCAGTTATAAATATTTGTGTAATATAGTAATTTAATGTGTAATCCGTATTAAAAAAAAGTAATCTTGAAGTTAAAATTTTTATCTTAATTTTATTCAAATATGCAAATAGCATATTTCTAGTGCTAGAGAAAAACAAACATATAAAAACATACAAACAAGTGAAATAGATTATTATTCCATGTACTTACAAAAAAAAAAGATTATTATCCCATGTAATTGTTAGGAGAAAAAAAAATCTCTTACTTAAAAAAAAACTCGTGAAATTAGGCACAAGAAATGACGTGTTGCTTGTATAAGAAAAGTCAATACATCATTTCATCGATAAAAGTATAATATAGAGGAAACGTTTTTTGTCTAAAAATATAAACAACGTCGTCAATAGTTTGCATTGTCAAATACTCTATACGCATGTCGGCTACGTGACTGCAGGGACACGACATGTCAACCTAATCCATTTTAAGTGAATTCTATGTCGTCTTTAAATTAAGTTAATAGATTATGCATCATTTATCTCGCTCTCTTTTCTTTTTTTTTAAATTTATTTTTTAAATATGCGACATGTCATTTATGTTAAAAACCTTTTAATATTTATTGATGTTATGTCCATTTTATCATTTTAATTAATTGTACTTATTCATCACGAAAATCAATCATATAAAGCATTAAGTTTTCATTTTTCAATCCCTATATTTTGTTTTCAAAATAATTTCTTTAATCTCATTACTCCAACAAAAAATTCATGTATATGAAATTATTTTTACTATTACTAAATTGTATTGAGAAAATTATTTTATATGATTAACAAAAAATTACCACATGGATCTCTTTTTGAACAATAATTTTCAAACGAATACACCTAAGTCACTAATCAAAGTATATAATTATCCAAAAAGAGATATATATGATCATTAATGAAAATAGAGGAGATTTCTTTTGACGGTTTTGCAAAATTACGGTGTTGTTATCTTTTCTTATAAAGGGAATATAAATTTTAATGATAACTATCAATATTATTCAACCGGGAGATGGTGTTTGGTTGTAAAAGGGAGAGGAAATCAAAATAATAGAGAGGAGATGATAACAAAATGAAATTTAAATCTATCGTTTGATTTGTTATAGAAGTCTACAACGAAAGTTGAAAAGGAAATTATTCAATATTTATTGAGACAATTTCACCCTTCTGTGTTGTGCTTTGAATATTCATTATAAAGTAAAATTAAAAAAATAAACTTTGATGTAATTTATTCTAAATTAATTAATTATTCTAAGTTATACCTAAATTTATTGAAACCGACAAGTACAAACATTTTGAGTCGACTCATCATTTGGATGGTGCATTGTTTATTATTCTTTTAGTAATCGATGTGATATGCACCTATCAAAGAGAAAGACGACATGGCAACCATCTAAGTTTTGGAACCAACAAATATAGATAATATGCATGAGTACATTTAGAGGTTTTTTTTTTTTTAATGACATGAGACTATTGTTTAAATTACAACTCATATTATATGAGAATATAACTAATATGTACAATCATATATGTATACTGAGACCTTGTTGACATTAATATTAATATGGCACCGCTCAGATTTTTAACCTTCTCAAATATTTGAGGGACGTCAAACTCCCATCCTGAAAAAAAGATTGTGGAGACTCAAACCACTTCCCTCACATTTATGAGGGAGTGGCTCTAGTTAGCCCAAGTGGTTGAGTACATTTAGAGGTTGAAACATCGTTTATCTTTTATTCGGGAAATGATATCTATCATCTTTTAACAAACTAGTGTCACTGTCCTCTCCTTTCTAAGAAGTAAAAAGTATTATAGTTGAGCAATAATTAAAAATAATTTAAACTGTGCCATTCACTGTGATTTATCAAAATTGTAGGGGTCCAAATGTTATTAAACAAACGAAATTTGTCCCTTTTTGAAAGAGGTTTAAAATAAGAAACTGAAAACCTTAAACCCTATAAACAAATCCATGCTCCCTTTGCCTTAAACCCCGCGAGCAAATCCATGTTATCTTTATTTTAAATTGAATATCATTTTTTAATTAAACTGAACCGAATCGATCGATTTTTCGGTTCGGTTCTGGAAAACCAAACCGTAAACCTTCTCTCTTTAAATTAAATAATATTTTTTACAAATGCATGTCTTCTGCTCTGAGTCTCTCTTCCTGTTCCTGATGAAGAGACTAAATAGAGGGTACGCATACGGTTTTTTTGAACCGAACCGAACGAACAGCCAATCGACCGTTTCTTTAAAAAATATTGTTTAATAAAATATAAAATCAGAAATCAAATTCAATTCCTAATTTCCAATCTATTTCCAAATCCTAGATCGGCGGCGATCTATCTCAGACTTTCACACTCACGGTCGCGGACTCGTGGTCTCACTCTCACCAAACACGACCAGGCGTCGTCACCACCATCTGCCACCGCTCGTCTCCTGCAGTCATCTTCGCCGGCCGCCGCTGAAGCATCAACCACCCATTACTAACTATTCAAGCCGTCACGACCGTCTGCCGCCGCTCGTCTACTGTCTCATCTTCGCCAGCCGCCGCTCGGCAGTCGTCACCTCATTCATCTCGCCAGCTCTTGCAGCCTCTCTCCGTCGCTGCTGTCGCGGCCGTTGAAGGTGAGTACTGAGTTATTAGTTGAGTTCAATGATCGTAGCATTTGTTAGATTTGACAAATTTATGGTCTGTTTTTTCAAACTATGAAGGCTTTGTTTAGAAGTACTTTTGACATTGTAAAAAGTGCTTTGATGGGAGATTGTTATAGATGTTCTTGCGTTGTCTGTCTGTCTTGAAGTATTTGTTTTCAAAATGAGTTTCCAGGGACTGAGAAATTCGATAATTCTTTTTTTTTTTTTCAAAATGCATAATTAGATACATTTGTTGGAAATGTTTTGGAGAATATTTCTTTTAGAAATACCATTTAATCATAAGCCTAGTAGCTAACAGCGAGCTCCTTTTCCATATGATTTTGGACTCGCCTATTTTCATTCTAAAGTTAGTTCAATGGGTTAAGTCTTTTGGATGGTACAAGAAGTCTTAGAATCAAATCCTATGTTCAGGATGTGATTTTAGTTTATTATTTTCTTAGAATCAAATCATATGCACTGGATGTGATTTAGTTATATTTCACCAAACTGATTTCAAAATTGATTTCTTAAAATTTGGTTCGGTTCGGTTCTAAATTCAGTTTGATTTTGGTTCCAGAACTGAACCGAACCGAGCTGTATACTGCCCACCTCTTAGAGTGTGAACAAAACTGAAATTTATTCTAATCTCAGACCCATTTTGCTCCAAAACAGTTTCATAATATGGCTTGCACAAGCTACTGTCTTTCTCCTTGTGTGAAGCTTTGCAGCAGCAGCAGCACCAAGTGCTTTCAGTTTCAGAAGCCATTTGCTTCATCAAATAATCTTAGATTCTCTGTGGGACCCAATTTCAGTATCAGTTCTAATCCCCAGGGTGGTAAAAGTTCATTCTTTAGCACTGTCAAGTGCCTTGCCCAGAAATCACAGCCGTCCGTTTCAGTTAATGCACCCACCAATGCCGGTAAGTAAGCTAATTAATGAGAATCTTTTTTTTGCCATGGGGGGTGGGGGGTTGGGTTTAAATTTATGGGTTTTGTTTATTTTGGTTCTAATGTTATCTTGTCAGATGGGTCATTTTTTTTTTTTTTGTGTAGTATAATGTTTTATTGATAAAAATGTCAATTTTTACCAGTGTGAAAATATTGGGAAAGAGATTATATGCAGGCTGTACAAATAGATTTTGATATTTCAGTTGCTAGGATTATGGTATTTGCTAGTTCTCGTGTTGGTCTAATGCCATAATTAATGGATCTGTTTCAATTTCTATGGCGAAGCATGGAAGAATACTGAAAGCATTGAATTTTGTAATTATAGTGATGAGATGGTAATGTGGAATTGTTACTTCAATTTAACAATTTTGTTTATGCATCGATTGAAGGAAAAAAGAGAATTATGAATGATTTTTTTTTATTTGTTGATAAATTAAGCCTTTGTAGTTTGCTAATGGTGCAGGGCAGAGGGTGGTAGTGTTGGTCATTGGTGGAGGGGGAAGGGAACATGCACTTTGCTATGCTTTGAAGAGATCTCACTCATGTGATGCTGTATTTTGTGCGCCTGGTAATGCGGGGATATCCAACTCAGGTGATGCTACTTGTATCCCGGACCTAGACGTTTTGGACAGCGATGCTGTGATATCTTTCTGTCGCAAATGGAGTGTGGGACTAGTTGTTGTTGGACCAGAGGCTCCTCTGGTTTCAGGTCTTGCCAACAAACTAGTGAAAGCTGGAATCCCTACTTTTGGCCCATCTTCAGAAGCTGCTGCTTTGGAAGGCTCTAAAAACTTTATGAAGAATTTGTGTGACAAATATGGGATTCCTACTGCTAAGGTTTTTGCTTCTGGCTTTGATCTCAATTAGAAGTATGATTTTACCAGACCAGGGAAATGATCATGATCACTGCTGATTCAATAACGATGTTGCCATTTCTTATTCTATTGGTTTCTTTTTCCTTTTAACTTTTATGAACAAGTTGAACTATTACTTGGCAGGAAAATCATTGTTTTGCCTTTTTTTTTTGGCCTCCTTTTTTTCTGGTCAAATAATATTTTAAGGTCCTTGGTCTCTTAACTTTCTCATTCCTGTGCAAAAGAAACACTCAGCTGATGTTTTGATTTTTTGCTGCAGTATAAAACATTTACGGACCCAAATGCTGCAAAGCAGTATATTCAAGAGGAAGGGGCACCTATTGTTGTCAAAGCAGATGGATTGGCTGCTGGAAAAGGAGTTATTGTTGCTATGACGTTGGAGGAGGCATATGAAGCTGTTGATTCAATGCTACTGAAAAATGCTTTTGGTTCTGCTGGGTGTCGTGTCATTATTGAAGAATTTCTTGAAGGAGAAGAAGCATCCTTTTTTGCCCTTGTCGATGGAGAGAATGCCATACCTCTAGAGTCTGCTCAGGATCATAAACGAGTTGGTGATGGTGATACCGGGCCCAACACTGGTGGGATGGGGGCTTACTCTCCAGCACCTGTCTTAACGAAAGAACTTCAGTCTGTGGTCATGGAGTCTATAATTCTCCCCACAGTGAAAGGAATGTCAGCTGAGGGATGCAAGTTTGTTGGGGTCCTATATGCCGGTCTCATGATTGAGAAGTCTGGCTTACCTAAGCTAATTGAGTACAACGTACGATTTGGAGATCCAGAGTGTCAGGTGAGTTGAAATTCTTCTTGGCATATTGTCTTATGTGATCCAGCTTAATCTTAAATAATGGTTCAAGGAATGTTTGTTCAAAGAATTGGTTCTACCACAAGGCAGATCTTTTTTCTTAATTTTTTTTTTTGTTACCCACCCAGATTTAAATCAAACTTCTCCTTATTATCAGTGTGAATGAAATTCCATCCCAAGGGACTATTCACTAGTGTGCCATGACTTGATGTTTATTCATATTAGATTAAGGTTGTGAAAGTATATGGAGTATGTAAATGTTCAGACAAGGTAGTGAGGGGAGAGTTTGTGAAATGGAAAGGGATTAACTTTTAGACTTACAAAAGATGTTGATATGCTTGAATTTGTTATTGCGCTTGTAGTTGCCCGAAAAATATGAGTCGGACTCTGCTTTACCTTTGGAAAAACATCTGCTTTGTCTGTTGAAGGCTCAACGAAATGGACTTGCTTTACACTGTTTTCTTATTAAAAGCGGCATGATATAGGTTCGTGCATGTAGCTTTTGTATGTCCTACTTAAATCATAGCCCTGTAATTAGAATAATAGTATTATCTATTTTATATGATTTATGAAGTAATTGTGCCAAAATGCGGTTGTGGCCATCTTTTTGGTGCATGTACATGATTGTTTGTTGATGCTCAAACTAAGATTTAGTCTACCGCTGGCTGCAAATTTTACTTGCCTAGTAGCTTGTATAATTTTGTTAAACTCTGACATAATTGACATTGGTTTTGCCTTAACCTGTGCCTTGTCCCATTAATAATGATACACAGGTTTTGATGGTGAGGTTGGAGTCTGATCTGGCAGAAGTTCTACTTGCCGCTTGCAGAGGAGAGTTAACTGGGGTAACGCTGAACTGGTCCCCAGGATCTGCCATGGTTGTAGTAATGGCGAGCAAAGGTTACCCCGGATCCTATGAGAAAGGATCTGTGATCCAGAACCTCGAAGAAGCAGAACAAGTTGCTCCTTCTGTAAAGATATTTCATGCAGGGACAGCACTTGACGCAGATGGCAACTTTATTGCCACTGGTGGCCGTGTTCTTGGGGTTACTGCAAAGGGAAAAGATGTTGAAGAGGCACGAGATAGAGCTTACCTAGCAGTGGAGGAAATCAACTGGCCAGGAGGGTTCTACCGGCGAGATATTGGATGGAGAGCACTTCCTCAAAAGCAATTTGCTACAAGAGAGTAAAACTAACGTCCAGATCCCAGAAATTAGCACTTTTTTTTTTAATCCGTTTCTAACGTTTGAGATGGATCATGTATTACCGAATCATGTACCAAAGGAAAATGCAGTCGATGAGGTTCTCAGCGTTGTTACCCAAGGAGTCTTCATTGTTTATTCTAACCGACATCAATCAAACGAAAGTGTATTCTAACTGACATCAATCAAACAAAGATGTGCAGCAATTTCTTAATAATGCAATACTAAGAGAATTACGGTTGCGCGAATTGTATACCCACAAGCTGTAATCGGTTCAGCTATGACTCCGAATTTTAGACCCTCTTAAACCTGTTGTTTCACTGGCTTATTGCCTTGCCGTGTGCCTTTTTGTGTGTAACATATGAGACTTGACTCTTTGAATTAACTTATAAGAGAGAGTTTAAATTATGTGCATTTTTGTGTGTTACATAATAGATGACTTGTTATTTTTATATTCAAGATAAAGGACATGTTCTACGATATTTATTATGGAGTAAATAATGAATGACTTATTGTTTATAAATTTATCATTTAAATGACATGTTTACTGTGGACTAAATACACGACTTCTTGTTTTCATATTCACAATAAATTTTTTCCATGGGATACAATTTTTTTATATATTTATCTTATTAAAATATAAGTTAATCACAATTTCTTTTATTATATTTTATCACATGGCAATGAATTATCCCACCCATATGGGTCGAATTCAAACCCATAGCTCTCTTATTTTTAAATTGAGATTTTTTAGTATGTTGGCCAAATTTTGTTTGCACTAAACATGAGATGGGAATGAATTTTTTTTTTAAATAATTCCATCCCAAACATTTTATCCCTCAACCAAATGCATCCTTTTAAAAAAATTAATTTATATGCTCTAAGTAATAAATTTTGAAATGGAAAAAATTCAATCAAAATGAAATGACACGAACACATTATTTTAAATTTATATTTAACATATCCAGTTAAAAAATAAATTTTAAAAATTTTTAATTGAATAATAGTAAAAAAAAAAATTATTTGAAATATACAATAATTGATTTCTCTTGCAGTACATAAAACCCTAGGGGTTTCCAATTTCTCTTCGCCCACTCCAACGCCCACCAAATACAAACCCTTATCTTCTCCACCAAAAGAAAGTCAACATTTTTACAGACCCACAATCACAAACATGGCGACGTTTTCAACAACCCAAATTCACTCTCTGGGTAACATTCCTTTGTCTTCAAGAAGGATTAAAGCCGCTAGTTTTCAATCATCCGCTCCGAGAACCGCCTTTTTCGGCCAAGCACTGGGCAGAAAACCGCATTTTGGCCTCCCAAACGCGGCTTTTTTGAAGCTAAACAATGAAAAAAACAATACTAGAAGAAGGTGTAATGTGGGGCCGGTGAGAGTAGGTGAATGAGAAGGTGGTGGGGATTGATTTGGGGACAACGAATTCAGCGGTGGCGGCGATGGAAGGGGGGAAGCCGACGATAGTGACGAATGCCGAGGGGCAACGGACGACGCCGTCTGTGGTTGCGTATACGAAGATTGGGGATAGGTTGGTGGGTCAAATTGCGAAGAGGCAGGCGGTTGTGAACCCGGAGAACACCTTCTTTTCAGTAAAGAGGTTTATTGGGAGGAAGATGTCGGAGGTTGATGATGAATCCAAGCAAGTTTCGTATACAGTTGTGAGAGATGAGAATGGGAATGTGAAGTTGGATTGCCCTGCTATCGGTAAGCAGTTTGCTGCTGAAGAGATTTCGGCTCAGGTATAAGGGTGTTATGAAGTTTTTGTGTAATGGGTTTGTTGAAAGTTTCGATTTTATTTATTTATTTATTTTTGCGTTGTTTGGCTTATGATGGAATGATGAATTTCTGGCATGTTGCTGACATGTGGCTATTCACTGCATAGCCATGCGTTTAAAATTAAGCAGAAGTGAAACAGTAACTGACATACTAAAATCTACTGGTATCCTATTGTTATGGGTGTAGACCTGTAGTTGAAGTTGGAATTTGGGCTCATGATGGTATTTTTGTTTTACATTGGGATAATGTGATGTGGATTTTGGATATGAGAATGTTTGAATTGAATTTTTTTTTCCAGGGTGGGTTGGAGCTTTTTAGTTTCCAGAAAGTAATAGGAAAAGAAAGAAAGAGTTGATAGTTGCATAGGAGTTAATTTTTCTTTTGGGGATGAATTAGGGTTTTTGGGTGGGATTGATGAGCTCTTTTTTTTTTTTTCAAATTTTTTGTTTGTTCTCATATTTATTTCTGTGACAGCATTTTCTTCCGCAAGGAAAATTGTTATAATGCATGTAAACCCACTTGTGCATAATCTTATAGTACTTGCTATGTTGTTATTCTGCAATGTGCAAGATGCGCTTACCTGCAACCTGCGAGGAACTTCTTAAGGCTCAAAGAAACAAATATAGTTATTCTTTATTATTATTTTTTTGAATTACATTGAAGTAGTTCATTCTAATTGGCCAACTTGAAATTGCACTGTTCATCTGTCTTCCTTTTAGGTGTATTAACTCATTTTACATATGTAGAGTACTTGCTGATTGTTAATTTATTCTGTTTTTCTATATCAGGTCTTGAGAAAGCTTGTGGATGATGCATCCAAGTTCTTAAATGATAAAATAACTAAAGCTGTGGTCACAGTGCCTGCTTACTTCAATGATTCCCAGAGGACAGCGACAAAGGATGCTGGTCGTATAGCTGGCTTAGAAGTTCTGCGTATCATCAATGAGCCTACCGCTGCTTCGCTTGCCTATGGATTTGAAAGGAAAAACAATGAGACCATCCTAGTGTTTGACCTTGGTGGTGGTACTTTTGATGTTTCAGGTACTCTTTCAGAAGTTCATTTTTGTTCTGTCTTCTGCAGATATCTTAGGGAATTTATTTCAATTGCAGCTTAAGTAATGCGGCTGGAAATTGATCTTGGTGACTATCAAATTATTTTGAATGGAAAGGTCTGTTCATTCTTAAATATCTTATTTCTTTCTATTCCAGTGCTTGAGGTTGGAGATGGAGTGTTTGAAGTGCTTTCAACTTCAGGAGATACACATTTGGGTGGGGACGACTTTGATAAGGTTGGAATACCTTTATAATATAGTACCTTCAATTTTGTTTGTACCTATGTGTAAGAGCGAAGTAATTTGGATTTACTTATGTGATTAATGGACATGCAATTATCATATGCTATATGAAGAGAGTTGTTGATTGGCTTGCTGAAAACTTCAAAAGAGATGAAGGTGTTGTTCTTTTGAATGACAAACAAGCTCTTCAGCGACTAACAGAAGCAGCTGAGAAAGCTAAAATGGAGCTGTCATCTTTGACTCAGGCAAACATCAGGTATGTTATTTGTATCTATTTAACTCTTTTTTATTCAGGTGCATATCATCCTCTTGGCTGTTTGTTGTACTAATAATTTTTTGTTTTTCCAGCTTGCCTTTCATTACTGCTACTGCAGATGGGCCTAAGCATATTGAGACTACCCTTACAAGGGCCAAGTTTGAGGAATTGTGTTCTGATCTACTTGACAGGTTAGCTTATTTTACACTATTTCTTTCAACATGGCGGTGCATGTTTTAACGGAATATTTGCTTTTGAGCCCTTGCTGTAATGGTAGATGTTTCTATTATCTCATGGCCTCTTCTGTGTTACCATTGGGGTCCTAAATGCTTCATTTTTAGTCTCATCTACTTGATTTGCCTTGATAGGCTAAAGAAACCTGTTGAAACTGCCTTGAGGGATGCAAAACTTTCATTCAACGATCTAGATGAGGTTATCCTTGTTGGTGGATCAACCCGTATTCCGGCTGTTCAGGAGCTGGTGAAAAAGATGACTGGGAAGGATCCAAATGTCACTGTTAATCCTGATGAAGTGGTTGCCTTAGGAGCTGCTGTTCAGGTAGGTTCAATACTTACCAAAATATATTCTGCTCTGTGCATTTTTGAGTTCATTAAATTTGTAAAGGAGAATTTTATAATCCTGATTTCATGGTGGATATTATTTCACAACTATCTTAGGATGAATTTGTGGTCGATTATTTTTCTTACTCCATTTAATTACATAGTCTTATGAAATATTTTATGACTTTAGGGAGGTGTTCTTGCTGGAGATGTCAGTGACATTGTCCTATTGGATGTTACACCACTATCTATTGGTTTAGAAACCCTTGGTGGTGTTATGACAAAGATCATCCCAAGAAACACAACTCTTCCTACTTCCAAATCAGAGGTGTTCTCCACTGCTGGAGATGGACAAACAAGTGTTGAGATCAATGTCCTTCAAGGTGAAAGAGAGTTTGTTAGGGATAACAAATCACTGGGCAGCTTCCGTCTAGATGGTATCCCACCAGCTCCACGTGGGGTTCCCCAAATTGAGGTCAAATTTGACATCGACGCCAATGGAATTCTCTCTGTCACTGCTGTTGACAAAGGCTCGGGAAAGAAACAAGACATCACCATTACTGGTGCTAGTACCTTGCCCAGTGATGAGGTAAGTTTGATATACTCTAGCTAACTGGGTGCTTGTTTAAAACTACTATTTTTCTTCATCTTGCAGTGCCTTCAATAAAATCGTTAATTGTTGCAGAATTTATGTTGCTTTTTCAGGAGTGGTTAACGCAGCTTAATATATTTGTGCTAAGTTTATTGTCTTTCTACTTTACCTTGCATCCATTACTACTTTGTAGTTAAGAGCCAATTATGTTGCAGCCTTTGTATATTTCGGCGTTTCAAGTCAGATGGCAGAAGCTACAGGATACCCAGTCATTTTCTGTGGCTGAATTATTTATGACCAGTCTTACAATGTGTTTGACCGTTGGCTGTTTTAATGGAACTTGCTCATATGAATTTAAAAGTTGCATGATTGCTACAATTATTGTCTTGTAAATGAAATTTTTTCTTAAGATGGGACCTTTATCATTCAGCGAATTGTGCTGTACTAATGTCTCTATCAAAATCTGCAGGTGGAGAGAATGGTGAAAGAAGCTGAGAAGTTCGCGAAGGAGGACAAGGAAAGGAGGGATGCCATTGACACAAAGAACCAAGCTGATTCCCTCGTGTATCAGACAGAGAAACAGCTGAAGGAGCTGGGAGAAAAAGTTCCAGCACCAGTCAAGGAGAAGGTTGAAGGAAAACTTCAGGATCTGAAGGATTCCATTTCAGAAGAGTCAACTCAAAAGATGAAGGACGCCATGGCCGCCCTTAACCAAGAAGTCATGCAGCTTGGCCAGTCTCTATACAACCAACCAGGTGCTGGACCTGCTCCCGGTGCGGAAGCTGGGCCATCGGATTCATCCAACAAGGGACCTGATAGTGATGTTATTGATGCCGATTTTTCTGACAGCAAATGAGGACCTTATAGCTTCCTGGTATCATTTTTGTTGCATGGGCAAAGGACACAACGTTGTTTTTAGAAATATAGAAGATATTGGTGACAGCTACAGATGGTAGGAAACCCCCATTTGCAGACGAAACTGGTTTTATTTCTTGTGTATAAAATGCACTTCAACAATAGTTCATTTATTAAATGCAGAATATGGTTTTTATGATGAATTTTAGAGTTAATTTTGAATATTTATGTGTGATATGTTGTCAATAATGCTGGGATCTCAATGTTGTATGTGTGAATTTGTTATTGTTATGGGGATGAAGTAACGATCTGAGATTGAGTGGATAGAGAAGAGAGTACTGCACATTAAAAATATCATTGAAATTTTCAGCGCAAAGCAAAGGTGATTGCACTGAAAAATGTCCTAAAAATGCCCTAAGCCATTGCGTTTGTAATTAATGCTTCGAGCTTGAGGATAAAGATGCTAATTTTGTCATCTATACTTACAATAAACTATTAAATTTCATCTGCCATTCATTTTTTTTTCTTTTTAAGCTTTAGCCCCGTTTTTTACGTAAAAGTCTTTCAAAGTGACTAATTTCGTGATATCGTTTATATAACGTCATTCAACCTTTGTCATTTTTCTATCTTAAATGTGTCAACAAAAAGAATGAGAAAGCTGTAAACTATTAGGTCTACTAAGTGAGTGTTTGTGGTGCTTTTAACTTTATTTGGTAATAAATGTTTTACCACTCATCCAATGCTTATAGTTTACAGGTAGTGAGTGTGGATTAAAAAACAACACTTCCGTTCCAATCATGCTGCTTTGAATTTGAAATATAAAGTTTGTATTTCGTAAAATATGACTAACAAAATGATACTATCAGCATGTGTGATGTATTAGGTTTTATGAAATGAAAGTGACATGGCTTTTATAGAACATTGGCGATCGACCATATGCTTAATAAAAAGGTCATCAATTGGAAAAGGATTAAAGGAAAGATGCGAAGGAATGGCATTTTTTTTTAATTTTTTCCTCCAAATTTGGGAAATATTCATTTTCTTCTGCATAATAATTGCATTTGATCCAAAAGAGAACAATTACTTTTCCAAATGACCCCATGAGAGAAAATGAGGTTACGCAAATTGAGTGGAGGGGGAAATTGTTAGATTATATAAGTTATAAAACTAAATTCCTAAATTGTTATGGTACATCTTTTTAGACAATTTAATCGTTTTACATTATAAGAGTAAAATGATTAAATTAAAATTAAGTAAATGCAATCATAGTAGTCAAAGATGGTCAATAAACTTAGGTCGAAAAAAATTATTTATTCATTAATTGTCAAAACGTTTTCTCTTTTTGAATTTTTTGAAAATAATATGAATTTTTCATAATTAGATTTTGAAATAGGTGGATCTACACAGATTGTGGGTAAAAATATCCCAATTCCAGTACAAAATTTGTTAAAAGTAGTAATGGTGATGCCTAATTTCATATAGTCCAAATAAAACTCAATCTAAAAATTTATTATCAAAGTAATGGAGAGCCCTACTTCAAAATAGAGATGACCAACGAGCCATGCGGGCAAGAGGAAGGTGAATGAAGGCCCGTGGGCTGGCATGGCACCACTCACCATATGAACTGAATGGGTTGTGTCTGACTTTTTTTGCTTAGGCCCAGCACGACACACAAAACGAGTCACGCATGTTGTGCTCAGTCATGCCCAAGAAAGAGCACGATGATAAGTTTTTTTTTTTTTTTTAAGAGGATGTGCCAAGCTGTTGGCAAGCTTTTTTCAAGCCCATGAATATTTTTTCGTTGAAAATATTCTTATAAAAATTTAATATAAGGTCACAATTTTAGACCTATTTACAACAAAATATAAATTTCATCGTTAAATGTGTATTTTTAGTGAAGAACTTGTAATTTCATTGCTAAAATATTCGCTAAGGACCTAAAGAACCACCAAAATTTCATACCTTTTTTGGGATGAAATTTAAAGATTTAAAGTTGTTAATTTTTTGCCAAAGTTTTAGGATTTTAGCAATGAGATTATAAGTTCGTCACTAAAAATATTCAATTAAATATTTAAAAAGGTTAATTTTTCACCAAAATTTTAGACCTTTAGCAATGAAATTTAAATTTCATCCCCGAATGTATTTTATAGCAACAATTTTCATTTTGCCACTCGACAACGTGAGAATTAAGTTTTGATGATGAATTTTAATTTTCATCGCTAAAAACTCTAGTTCTCTATTTATATATCATTTACTTCATTTTTTTATTCTTTCTGATTCTCTCATTCTCTTATTTTATTCTTTAATTCTCTTATCTCTAATATATAATTCTCATTCAGTCATTCTCTACTTCTTTTCTCTCTTTTATTTTTAACCTATTTGTAATTATTTTTGTATTTTTCATCAATAATAATAATTTTAAATTAATTACTTTTCATCTTATCATAATAATGTTAATTATGATTGTAATTTAGTGTTGAAAATGATAATATTTTAACAATAATAATAATAATTAAATGTTAAAAAAATGATGTCTTCTAGCGATGAAATAATATCCATCGCTAAAAATGCTTTCAGTGCCGAAATAGTTTGTTTACTAAAACTCATATTCACAGCACATAAATTAATGAACAGTTTATGCTTTTGGTGACAATTTTATTTATCGCTAAAAAAGAGACCTTTGGTAAGGAAACTTTTAATCGCCAAAAGTGTGTTTTTTTGTACTCCTTTTGCTCCTTTCGCCTTTATCATTTTTGCGACGAAGCTAATTTTATCGCTAAAACATTCAGTGATGAAATTTGAATACTTCTCGCCAAAAATATAAGTGACGCTCCTATTGCAACAAAATATTAATGAAAAAAATCGCTGTAGTCTTTAGCGATGAAAATTATACGTTTTAGCGACGATTATTTCTGTCCTAAAGCCCCTTTTTGTTGCACTGAACATCTGGCAATGCATTGATCATATCTTGGGTATTGACTTTTGATCTGCATGCGCTGAGATATCTAATTATAGAAGCCCCGATAGAGTTAGCACCAAGATTATTTGACTCAGTTGTTTGATGATTTCTTCATTCTAGCGGTCTTAATAAAGAAGTTTTAAAAATCTTGAAGTGCCATTTGTCAATATTTGCTATTCACTTTGGTATGATACTAATTGAAGATGTTTAAAAATATTTATGCATTTGTAAGTAAATATTCTAATAATATTCAAAAGTTTCATTTTCTTCACGTACATAAATATGATCTTAGTTCTATAGTAAACCTGAAAAAAAAAAGGAATTCCTGTTGAAGGAAATAAGAATCCATTTATTGCCTGAAATGAATTATTTTACTGTGAAGTTTTCTCCTTCCAAGTGCTTGATTATTCTATATCCTTTCCAATAGGCTCTACTACAGGTCCTTTGTTACTGTATTCATCATAGTAAAAGTGTCCACGCTCTGTCCTTGCCACAAGCCAACCTTTAGGATTAATTATTTCATCAAGAAAAGTTTGCGAGATTATTGTTCTTGAATAATTTCTCCGTGGTCATCCCATATATGTCTCGATTGATGTTTGCTCTGAGAGAAGTCTTCTATGATTGTCTTTACATTCCCTTCAGTAGTTATGGTGCGATTATGAATGATTACTCCTCCATTTTCCCTTGCTTTTTCTCTTCCTTCGGCTGTGACCGTCTTTACACTCCCACCAAGGAAACAACGAATGTAGATATTACAATTTTGAACACTTAACTTGCATCTCCAAATATAAAATCAATTACACCATAGACATCACACTCTTGATAGAACAGTTTATTGCTTCTAGCAAAAAGGGCGCACTGATACCCAGCAAACTTTTACCTCTAGAAGGCAGAGTCCACCTCACCACTGATGCTACTGCCTAGCTTGTTTCCTGTTATGGTCCAGTTGTCAAATGTTGTATTAATTGTCACAAATCGAGCCACTTTAATCATTACATTGATTTGAAAAAAAAAAAAAGCTAATCAATATATGTTAGAATATAACAAGATCATGTGTACTGAGGACAAAATTATGTTGCAAGTGTTGTACGGTACAATAGTTACTTTCAACCATTAGATCTACAGTTGCACAATTATACTTACTGGATCTAACGGTTGGAAGCAACTATTATACCGTACAACAGTTGCAACATAGGTGGACCCGTTTACTGATCTTATTTTTTGTTTGTTAATTTAATGCATGTATACTACAATTTATAAGGAGAAAAAAAAGAGAATAAAATGGCATAACTAATCACTCATTAACTGTAGCAGTCTTATAAGTAGATAAATGATTCTTTTCCGTGGCTTTTATTCCTGGAAATGATTGTGTCTTTGATTTTATTGCTAATTTACACCAAATTCATTTTCTCTTTTCCAACAACACCATATTCAATAGAGATGGCCAATAGATTGGGAGGTAAGTGGCACGACATGCGCACGGCGCGGGCACAATACATGTTTGTACAACATGGCATGATATGAGCACATTTTAGTAGGATTGTGAATTATGTTGGACTAAGAATTTTAGGCATGTGTGTCTCAAAGATAAGTCACAATTAGAGATGAGCCAAATCATGACTTGTGACAAAGTCCGCAATAAGCACACTTTATTAGTGGGTTAGCGTGTAGCCCATGGACCATCAATAGCATGAGAGCTAAGATATATCAAAATAAAATTTTTTAATGAAAAGTAAATTTAAAATTTTATAATTTTACGAATAATTTGAAGTTGAATATGTTAATAATATTGATTTTGATGATAACAAATTTTAAATGGTTTTTGATAAAAATATTGGAGCTATTCCTTAATAAACGAAAGCCTTAATAATCATTCCATTCATTTTTCATAAAAGATGGACTTTCAAATTAGAAAAAGATTCTCTGCAAAAACTGGTTTAAAATGTAATTTTGGAAATAAACGGTAAACTGTTTTCCTTTAAACGGTTAACCGATTAATACCAGAGAGCAACATATTGCCTAAAGCTCTAACCGTTTATGATAAACGGAAAACACAAAAGATGGGAAGGCTACTGGAACTTAACGGTGAACCGTTTATTTTAAACGGTTAACCGATAACTTCCAGACTTGAAGGTTGTCCTCCTCTGACACTATTTAATGAAACCGAATAAGGCTGAATTGTTTTGCAAGTTACTAGACACAAACGGCGAACCAGTTTATTACAAACGGTTAACCGATAATATCCAGAGAAGTCACTTCATGCAAATCCTTAACCGTTTAATATAAACGGATAAATGATGTTCATTTTGCAAGTTACTAGAGACAAATGGAGAACCTTTTATTACAAACGGTTAACCGATAATATCTAGAGAAGTCACTTCATGCAAATCCTTAACCGTTTAGTGTAAACGGATAACTAATGTTCATCTTGCAGGTCTCTGGAATTTAACGGCGAAAGGTTAATCCTTAACGGCAAACCGTTTATTTGAATTTTGGCCCAACGGTAACTTTTGACCAACCTAAACGGTTAACCCTTTATGGTTAACGGCAAACCGTTTTCTGACCGACAGTTTGTAACGGCTAGATTTTCAGCTCCAGATATAAATAAGTTCATTCAAATTCAAAGATGGTTGATCACAACACTACCATTGAGCTTATATCTTAGAATACAATCTTCATAGAGCTTCAAAAACACATTCTCTCTTCATCTATTCACACATTGGGCATTGATTTGTAATCTTAATTATTGTGTGAGAGAAGAACAACTTGTAATCTTTTACTTTGAGTGATTGTAAGTGTTGTGATACACTTGGGTTAAGAGATTAGGGATAATCTCTGTTGTAAAGGTCTATTGACACCTTGGAAGTCAATTGTAAGCTGTGAAGCCTTGGGAGGATAGCTTAGTGAAATCCTCAAGCCCGGTGAGCTTGGAGGCGTGGACGTAGGCGATAATTGCCGAACCACGTAAAAATCATTGTGTTTACTCTCCTTCCCTTATCCTTTTTATATTATGATTGATTTATTTGTTATTGCTTTAAATTTGTTTTGAATTTGCATTGAGTTTTTTTTTAGAATTAAATATTTTTTAATATCCCAATTCACCCCCCTCTTGGGTTGTCTAGTTAGTATTTCAATTGGTATCAGAATAAGGTTCTCTTGTTAAGACTTACTCGTCTAGAGTAAAAGATTCATGGCAACCCTAAATGACTCAACCTTTAGAGAAGGGCAATTTACAACTAGACCACCATTCTTTGGTGGAAATGACTATTCTTATTGGAAAACTAGAATGAGAATCTACTTGCAAGCCTTAGATTATGAAATCTGGGAAGTTGTTTGTGACGATCCATTCATGCCTACGTTTAAAGATGAAGTAGGAGATGATATTCCTAAACCATCAAGTCAATGGAGTGAGTTAAAAAAGAGAAAAATGTCTCTAAACTCTAAGGCTATGAATGCTTTGTTTTGTGCCCTTGATAAGAAAGAATTTCATAGAGTATCTAGTTGTGAAAGTGCACAAGAGATAAGGAACAAATTTAAAGTTGTCTATGAAGGGACAAATCAAGTAAAAGAGTCTAAAATTAGTAGATACACTCGTCAATATGAGTTGTTCCAAATGGAACAAAATAAAAATGTGTATTCTATGTATACTAGATTCACGGACATAGTGAACACCCTAGGTGCCTTAGGGAAAACCTTCTCAAATAGTGAGAAAGTTAAGAAAATCATTAGGTCACTTCCAAAAGAATGGAGACCTAAAAGAACCGCCATTGAAGAGGCCAAAGATTTAAATACTTTACCTCTTGATGATTTAATTGGTTATCTCATTTCATATGAAGAGGATTTAGCTGCAGAAAAAGGACATGAAGAGAAAAAGAAAAGCATTGCTCTCAAAGCTTCAAAACATGAGAGTGATGGGGAGAGTGAACCGGATGATGAAGAGCTAGCCATGCTAGTAAGGAGGTTCAGAAAATTCTTCAAGAAAACCGGAGAGCTGAAAAATTTCAAAAACTTCAAGAACCATAGGGAGAAGAAGGAGGCAATCACATGCTATGAATGTAAGAAGCCTGGACATATAAGATCGGAGTGCCCACTTATTAACAAACTCAAGAAGAAAGCAATGGTTGCAACTTGGGATGATAGTGAGGAAGAATCAAGTGACGAAGAAGGATCGCAAGAAGTATCAAACCTAGCACTCATGGCAATAGGAGGGGATGATGATCTTAATGAGGTAAGTGATCCCACCTATGATGAATTGTATGATGCTTTTAAAGATTTGCATAATGAGTTGATGAAGATTGATAAAAAGAATGTATATCTTAAAAAGGAAATGGCAAAGCTTAAAAATGAAAATGAATCTCTAAATGAAAGAATTGTATGCCTAGAAATAGGGAACAAAACATTGCATGATGAAATTGCATTATCAAATAAGAAACCTAGCAACTTACATGAGCATCTAGAATCACATATAGATGAGTTGAAAAATGAGAACGAAATGCTCAAGAAAAAGAGTAATGAATTGAATGAAATTGTTTTGAAATTTACAAATGGGCAAAAGATGTTGGATAATATGCTTAACTCACAAAAATGCGTTTTTGATAAAGGAGAACTTGGATATAAGCCTAACTTGAAGCAAAAGTATTATAAGAATTATTTTGTTAAAGCTACCTCCACAAATGATCATAAGATTGTCTGTCATTATTGTAATCAAAATGGTCACATGAAATATAGATGTCCCGTGAAAAGGAATGCATATTATGGTGTCAAATTCATTTGGGTTTCAAAAGGAACCATTGCTAACTCTCAAGGACCCAAAAAGTTTTGGGTACCTAAAACTTGAGATTTTCTTTGTAGGGCTTAAAGAAGAAGAAAAATAAGTGGTACTTGGACAACGGTTGTTCAAGGCACATGACCGGAAACTATGCATGGTTCTCAAGCTTCAACAAAATTGAAAATGGTGGAGATGTATCTTTTGGAGACAACTCAAAAGGAAAAATTCTTGGAATTGGAAATGTTAGTAAAGTCTCCTCAACTCTAATTGAGAATGTATGTTTGGTTGAGAACTTGAAACACAACTTAATTAGCATTAGTCAATTATGTGACAAAGGTTATAAAGTTATCTTTGACAAATTTAGTTGTGTTATTGAGAACTCATGTGATGGCAAAATCTTATTTGTTGGTAATAGATGTGGTAATGTTTATATCATTGACATAGAATGTGCATATACTCTTGATAAATGTTTTTCCGCATTACATGATGATAGTTGGCTATGGCATAGAAGATTAGGTCATGCGAGTATGGATTTAATTTCAAAAATTTCGAAAAATGATTTAGTTAAATGTCTTCCAAAAATTGGTTTTCAAAAGGATAAGATTTGTGAAACTTGTCAATTTGGAAAACAAATCAAAACCTCTTTCAAAAATAAAAACCATATCTCTTCTTCAAAACCACTTGAACTCCTTCACTTAGATATTTTTGGGTCATTTAGATATGCTGGCCTAAATGGCAAGTATTGTGCATTTGTGATAGTGGATGATTTTTCTAGATATACATGGGTATTATTCTTAGCCAATAAGGATGATGCTTTTAAAGTGCTTTATAAGAAATTACAAAATGAAAAAGGGCATGATATTATATGCATTAGGAGTGATCATGGAGGAGAATTTGAAAATCATACATTTGAGAATTTTTGCAATAATCTTGGCATTGAGCATCAATTTTCATCACCTAGAACTCCACAACAAAATGGAGTTGTTGAGAGAAAGAATAGGTCTATTCAAGAAATGACTAGGACCATGTTAAATGAAAATGCTTTACCTAAATATTTTTTGGCCGAAACCGTCAACACCGCTTACTATGTTTTAAATCGGGTGTTGATTAGACCTCATCTCAACAAAACTTCCTATGAGCTTTGGAAAGATAGAAAACCCAACATTGGTTATTTCAAAATTTTTGGATGCAAATGCTTTATTTTAAACACAAAAGATTATCTTGGTAAATTTGATCTAAAATCTGATGTTGGCATCTTTCTTGGGTATTCAAACTTAAGCAAAGCTTATAGAGTTTATAATAAAAGAACTTTAGTTGTGGAAGAATTTATGCATGTTACGTTTGATGAGTCTAACCCCTCCTCTGCGGAGAAAGGAGTTGCTAATGATGATGCAGATGGAGATTTACAAGAAGAATTATCAAAAGAGATTCAAGAAAATGCATCATAAGAAAATCAAGAGGATAGACAAGAAGAGCAAACAAATACGGAGCTGGAGCAACAAGAAGGTATTTCTCAAACACTCCCCAAGGAGTGGAGATATGTCTCTTCACATCCTATAGATATAATTTTAGGAGATCCCTCACAAGGTGTTACAACTAGATCATCTCTTAAGAATACTTGTGAGCATAATGTATTTATCTCTCAAATTGAACCCAAATCCTTTGCGGATGCGGAAAATGATGAATTTTGGATTATGACAATGCAAGAGGAGTTAAATAAATTTGAAAGAAACAATGTGTGGGAATTAGTTCCTAAACCGGAACATCAATCTGTAATAGGTACTAAATGGGTGTTTAGAAATAAAATAGATGAATCCGGTGTAGTTGTAAGAAATAAAGCTAGATTAGTGGCTCAAAGTTACAACCAAGAAGAAGGAATTGATTTTGATGAAACCTTTGCACCTGTAGCAAGGTTAGAATCCATTAGGATGTTGTTAGCATATGCATGTCATAAAGATTTTATTTTATATCAAATGGATGTCAAGAGTGCTTTCTTAAATGGATATATTTTGGAGGAAGTTTATGTGAAACAACCTCCTGATTATGAAAATGAAAAATTTCCAAATAATGTTTATAAGTTGCTTAAAGCCTTATATGGATTAAAACAAGCACCTAGAGCATGGTATGATAGACTTAAAAATTTCTTGCTAGAAAATGATTTTTCTATGGGTAAAGCGGATACTATTATATTTGTTAAGCATAAGAACCAAGACATACTTATTGTTCAAATTTATGTTGATGATATTATTTTTTGTTCTACTAATGAGTTGTTATGTAAAGAATTTTCATTGTGTATGAACAAAGAATTTGAGATGAGTATGATGGGAGAGTTGAAATACTTCATTGGACTTCAAATCAAACAAAACGAGGAATGAATTTTCATAAATCAAGCCAAGTACGTAAAAGATCTACTCAAACGATTCGGCATTGATGACTCAAAGACCAAGAATACACCAATGAGCACAACAACCAAGTTGGACAAAGATGAAAAATGCAAAGAAGTGGATATTAAAATGTATCGAGGTATGATCGGATCCCTACTTTATTTGACTGCAAGTAGACCCGATATCATGTTTAGTGTATGTTTGTGTGCAAGATTTCAGTTATATCCCAAGGAATCCCGTTTACTTGCTGTTAAAAGAATTTTCCGTTATTTGAATGGAACCTATAGATATTGGCCTTTGATATCCTAGGGGAACTCATATAGATTTAACATGTTATTCGGATGTGGATTTTGCCGGTTATAAAGTGGATAGGAAGAGCACTAGTGGTACTTGCTATATTCTAGGACACTCTTGTTTTATGGTTTAACAAGAAACAAAATTCTGTCGTACTTTCAACTACCGAGGCTGAATATATAGCTGCCGGAAGTTGTTGTGCACAAGCACTCTGGATGAAACAAACACTTAGAGATTATGGCATTAATCTTGAACAAATTCCTATTAAGTGTGATAATACTAGTGCTATAAATCTTTCAAAGAATCTCATTCAACACTCTCGAACCAAGCATATAGAAATAAGACATCATTTCTTGAGAGATCATGTTCAAAAGGGAGATATTGCATTAGAGTTTATTTCTACGGAAAAATAACTTGCCGATATTTTCACAAAACCACTTTGCGAAGAACAATTTTCAAAAATTCGGCATGAACTTGGGATGATGAAATTTTTGCATTAACGTCTCTATTCATGCTATTGAGTGTACTGAATTGATTGACTATTATTTATGAAATGCTTGAGCTTGATAGTCAAATGATGAATTTGCCTTGATAACTCTTGATCATATGAATTAATTGGTTGAAACCATGTTCATGAATCATGCATTAAAATGGCTCATAAAATATTTTCAGATCAATTAAATAATCTTGGAATATATTATTTGCTGGCAAAAAATTAAATCAAATGTGCGAAATTACAGATAAAATAAACGATTAGCCGTTTCCAATAAACGGATCACCGTTTAATTCCAGAAACGAGATTATATGTATGTCCATTTACTCTTTCACCGTTTGCTACAATCGGTGAACCGTTTTACAACAGAGAGTCCTCTAACAGTTACTCCTTAGCCGTCAAGCGCTTAGGCTTTCACTGTTGCCCTTTCTTTAGCCTCTGGAAGTTACCCCTTAACCGTTTAAATAAACGATTAACCGTTTTCGCGAGTATAAAAATTGTTCAAAGGTTTTCTTCTCCTTCTCCAGTTATTCCTTCACCGTTTCAGCCATTGTTGCGCAGCCGAAGGTTTCTCTACCCTCAAACCCTCATTTTTCTTGCTTTTCTTGCCAAATCAAACCTTCAATATCATTTCTTATCACCCTTAGAACAATTTCACCGATTCAAAATGTCAAATCAAGCCCAAAATTTAAAAATCCCAAATCGAAACCCTAACTGCCTGCGGGGCGGGTTTCTTTGTTTTTAATCCGATTCTTCCCCTTCTTCAACCAAATTGAGCATCCAACTCACATCCCCTATTCATTCATAAGCCAATCATCAATTCATTTTCTTCTCTCCTGCATTTTCCATGGCTGAACCCTCTCGGAGAAATCTCAGGCGTAAATCTGTGCCTCCAAAGAATCCTATACCACCTCGGGAAGTCTCTGAATTTGTAAGGATTCACTTCCCCACACCTTCCTTGGCCAAGCGGTTCAAAGAACATTTCGATGGTCGAAAGGTACTTGACTCCTTCTTTATTGACATTGATGATTTTTGTAATTTAGTTGTTTGTGGTAGAAGCATTCGGGATATGCTTCAGTCTTAGAAGGCTGCTATTGACCTTGATGACCGAGTTTATCCAAATTTAGTGCGAGTCTTTTATTCCAACATGGAAATCTCCGATACTCACCCAAATAGGATAGTCACTCAAGTCAGTCGTGTGCCAATAGAGTTTGATGATGCGGATCTAGCTGACTTTCTCGGTATCTCTTGTGAAGGGCTTGATATTACACCTCTAGGAAAGCCCTTTCCTTTGACAGTTTTCGTCATACTGATGGCGTCCGCAATATTTGTCGTCGTCGAGACTTGTCTGATGAGATTTTTTTACTTCTTTTTCGATCTCAACTTTTACTCCTCCAAATTTGCATTCTTCACACTATTTTACAGCACATAGTGACACCTAGAAATGGTCACTCGGATGAGGTTACGAGGTTGGACGTTGCCCTACTAGATAGCCTACTTACAGACCGTCCCATTAACCTTGGGTATATTATTGTGCGACACATGTTGAGTACTCCCACGGTCAATCACCGCTTGCTTCCTTATGGCAGTATCATTACTAAGATACTGCAACGCTTTGAGGTGCCTCTTCTTGATACTGGACACATGGAGACCAGACGGATTAGTCCCGAGGCCATGACTAGTATCGGTTTCTCTAGGAAGAATGGAGAGTGGATAAAAACAAGCAACTCCAAAAACCGGGATACCTTGATTGCTCTAGAGGACGATCGGATGCTCAATGATATCTATCCTCCCTATCAGCTTCCTGACTTTAGATTAGGAGCTCATCCTCATCCTCCGCGTTGCCATTTTGTCCCTCGGCCTCCAGCTGACTCAGACTCTGAGGAGCGTACGATGGATGTTGACATTCCCTCCTCTTCCGAGCCACCTCCTGCTCCTGAGCCATTTGCTGTTCCTGAGCAGCCATCTGACTCTATGCCGCCTCCTGCTCCAGTTCAGCCCCCTGCTTTAAACGTTGTGCAGCAGCTGATTGCTGATGTTCACCAGATTTCAGAGCGCCAGCAGTTGATTCTTGATCGGTTGGACACTGTTTCCCGTGACCACCAACAGCTACGTTTTGACTTTCAGACCTTCCAGCAGCAAAGCATTGATCAGCAGCTTGAGCTTACCGCTGGACAGCGCACTCTTCTCCGCTATTTCGGCTATGATCCGAGGAGCACATCTTCTCCGCCTCCATAGTTTTTGGGTTCTGTTTTCGCACATACATCTCATATTTTGGTTGTTTGCATGTTGCCATTTATATTTTTATATACATTGTTTCCTCTATATACTCTTTCTGGATTTTGATGACATGTTTGTGATGTTCTTGATGATTGTATGACTTGGTTATTAGTTTGTGGTTTATTGGATATTGAAGTGTTAGTTTGTGTGTTTCTGGAGTTGTTGGGTTGTTGAAAGATGAAGTTGGCATTAATCTATTTTGGAAGTGTTTTAATCTCATTTTGTATTAGTGGTTTTGCTCATTTTTAAAGGGAAACTTTGCCAAAATTTTCACTCACCAAAACCGGGTAACTTCTTTAACGGATTTGCGTTTTTTTCCTATTCTCTCTTTTCTTTTTTATGATGAAGGGGGAGATAACTATGGTATTTAAAATGGATTTATGGTATTTAAGATGGATTTAAAATGGGGAGATTAAGAATGTATTTAAAAATGTTTTCTTGAGCAAAAATCCTGTTATTGAACATTTCTCAATTTGGCCATACATTTAGGGGGAGCACATATTAAAGGGGAGCTAAACATTGATCGAAATTTGTCATCATCAAAAAGGGGGAGATTGTTAACATGAATATGTTAATAATATTGATTTTGATGATAAGAAATTTTAAATGGTTTTTGATAAAAATATTGGAGCTATTCCTTAATAAACGAAAGCCTTAATAATCCTTCCATTCATTTTTCATAAAAGATGGACTTTCAAATTAGAAAAAGATTCTCTGCAAAAACTGGTTTAAAATGTAATTCTGGAAATAAACGGAAACCGTTTTCCTTTAAACGGTAAACCGTTTTCCTTTAAACGGTTAACCGATTAATACCAGAGAACAACATATTGCCTAAAGCTCTAACCGTTTATGATAAACGGAAAACACAAAAGATGGGAAGGCTACTGGAACTTAACGGTGAACCGTTTATTTTAAACGGTTAACCGATAACTTCCAGAATTAAAGGTTGTCCTCCTCTGACACTATTTAATGAAACCAAATAAGGCTGAATTGTTTTGTAGGTTACTGGAGACAAACAGCGAATCGTTTATTACAAACGGTTAATCGATAATATCCAAAGAAGTCACTTCATGCAAATCCTTAACCGTTTAATATAAACGGATAAATGATGTTCATTTTGCAAGTTACTGGAGACAAACGGAGAACCGTTTATTACAAACGGTTAACCGATAATATCCAGAGAAGTCACTTCATGCAAATCCTTAACCGTTTAGTGTAAACGGATAACTAATGTTCATCTTGCAGGTCTCTGGAATTTAACGGCGAAAGGTTAATCCTTAACGGCAAACCGTTTATTTGAATTTTGGCCCAATAGTAACTTTTGACCAACCTAAATGGTTAACCGTTTATGGTTAACGGCGAACCGTTTTCTGACCGACAGTTTGTAGCGGCTAGATTTTCAGCTCCATATATAAATAAGTTCATTCAAATTCAAAGAGAGTTGATCACAACACTACCATTGAGCTTATATCCGAGAATATAATCTTCATAAAGCTTCAAAAACACATTCTCTCTTCATCTATTCACACATTGGGCATTGATTTGTAATCTTAATTATTGTGTGAGAAAAGAACAACTTGTAATCTTTTATTTTGAGTGATTGTAAGTGTTGGGATACACTTGGGTTAAGAGATTGGGGATAATCTCTGTTGTAAAGGTCTATTGACACCTTGGAAGTCAATTGTAAGCGTGTGAAGCCTTGGGAGTCTAGCTTAGTGAAATCCTCAAGCCTGGTGAGCTTGGAAGCGTGGACGTAGGCGAGGATTGCCGAACCACGTAAAAATTATTGTGTTTGCTCTCTCTTCCCTTATTCTTTTTATATTGTGATTGATTTATTTGTTATTACTTTAAATTTGTTTTGGATTTGCATTGAGTTTTTGTTTTAGAATTAAATATTTTTTAATATCTCAATTCAGCCCCCCTCTTGGGTTGCCTAGTTAGTATTTCAGAATATTTTAATATATTTTATTAGCATAGATTTTTTTAAATTCATTTAAGTTTTAATCTTATTCATTTACTATAGTTGTGATTAATAATCGATATTTTGTAGTTGTGATTTATCATAATTGGCAGTTCATGATTGCTATTGCAATAATAAGAGAATTCATAGGGAAGAAATAATTACATTGGAGGAATAAATATACCACCTGTGACTGTGAGTAAATAACTGAACAATTTCTAAATTCTGATTCTTGAGTTGATATAAAACTTAAAATTTAGATTCATTCTGTGAAGTGAATGTGGTGTTGCTAATAGCTAATATAGTAATATTGGAGAGAAGATGTATTATATAACTAGGTCCAACTTAGGCTTCTTTATTTATAGACCAATAGAATAGTTGAGCTATTCATCAAATCTCTATTTTTATTTAGGATGGGATTATTACACTCTAATATATTCTTTGCACATTCTAATTTTAATAAAATTTTATATTACTAAAATATCCCTAATGTATTTATTAATTGATCATCAGTGTGGAGTAATAGAGCCTTACCCTTTTATTTATGATTTAGATTTACATTTTTGTCAAATAAATCCTCATACCATCGAAGTTTACCAAATATAAATATAGTCAACTTCTAGTCCGTGACGTGTTTACAATATTGCAAATAAGACTTGGACTTAAATAAAACACGGGATTCCTGGATTGAAAAAACTTCATATATATTGTGACTATTGTCAGATAAATACTCATTCCTCATCGAGCAAATTATAGATCTTTTTTGTTTATTAAAACGCAATTATCATCTTTCCTTGAAAGACTTCCATAATTTCTTTTCACAACACAAAATTTTCTTTTATTTCTATTCAATAATTAGATTATGATTTTCTATTAAATTTAATTAATTAGTGGAATTTTTCAACTGTAGTATGACTTAGGGCTCTTGAAAAGATAAAAGTTAATTTTAGTGTTTAGTAAATTTTTTTAGAAATCACTTTTGACAAAATCACTCCATCTTACAACCAATTTTTTAAAAGCAGGAAAGGAGTACTTTTTCAAAATTTGATTTTGAGAATTACTTTCACAATTAAAACAATTCCATACATTTTTTTCATATATATTAAAAAATCTAAAATTATCTTTATTAATTAGGAAATAAAATCAATAAGATTATTATTGAGATAATGAAATAAAAATAAAATTAATAATATAAATATTTATTTTAGTTATGTTTATCAGTGTGTAAATAAATTTTATTTAACATTATGTCTAATCTAGTCATTTATATTTTTACAATAGTTTAACAGTAAATTTTACCAAACACACATAATTGTTTTTAATATTTGCAGCACTTTTAAAAATAAATGTTACCAAATATTTAATTGATTCTTTTCAGAGTTGATTACTTTTATAGCACAACTAATAGTAATTATTTTAAAAGAATACAATATTATCAAATTAGGCCTTAGCAATAACATATTGATGACTTTGAAATAATTTTAAAAGACCAATTTTGACTAGTAGAAAAAAGAACATTCCTTATAATCAGAAAAAATTATTAAAAGTTTCTAATTTCATGAGTATTAATTTCTTAGTGCTTTTTCTAATTTAAAAGGTAATGTAGAACAAGAAGATAGTAAAATTCTAAAAAATGAATAGACTTGATAACATAATTTTCTTACAAAATATTAATAAATACTTTGAGCAAATAAAATAGAAATACTATAGAGTGCAAGATGGATGATATTGTTAGCATAATAATAATCTAGCTCAATTATCCAACATAGGAACAATCATTTACTAAACAACTATAGAAGGCCGAGTCCGCTTCACTCACTAATGCTACTGCCTGGCCTGTTTCCTGTTCTGGTCTGGTTATGTTCTCAAATGTTATATTCATTGTCACAAATCCAGCCCCTTAATCACTACATTAATTTGAAAAAAAAAAGCTAATAAAAATATGTTAGAATATAGCAAGACCATGTTTACTGATCTTATTTTTTGCTGCTTGTTAATTTAATGTATATATACTAAAGTTCATAAGGTGAAAAGGAGAGAATAAAATTGCATAGCTGATCACTCACTAACTGTAGCAGTTTTGTAAGTAGATAAATGATCCTTTCCGTGCCTTTCATTCCTGGAAATTATTGTGTTGTTGATTCCATTGCCAATTTACACCAAATTCATTTTCTCTTTTCCAACAACAACTTATTCAGTAGAGATGCCCAATGGGCTAGGAGGCAAGTAGCACGACATGGGCACGGCGTGGGCACAACACATGTCCATACAACACAGCACAACATGAGCATGTTTTGGTAGGACATGTAGTACAGCACGGTACACATATGAACTATGTTGGGCTGAGAATATTAGGCATGTGGGTCTTAAAAACGCGTCACAATTAGAGATAGGATAAAACACGGTTCATGAGAAACCCCACAATAAGCACACTTCATTGGAGGGCTAGCATGCAACCCGTGGAACATTAATAACATGCGGGCTAGGTATATTAATGAAAAATAAATTTAAAATTTTATGATTTTATAAATAATTTGAAATTTAATCTTTTAACATATTTTATTGCCATAATTTTTTTAGTTCATTTAAGTCTTGATCTTATTCATTTATCATAGTTGTGATAAGTAATCGATGTTTTGGAGTTGTGAATATGAAGCATTTGCTAAATGATAGGACTGATTCTTTAAGGTACATGCTAGTAGGGACTGTGAGGTTAAAGGGCACTGAGCCACCCTAGCTAAGAGGATAGTTGCCAAGATTGCAGGGGATTAATAGAAGCAACATATTTAAAAAGGTGTGATATTATAGTCTCTATATGTGTCGATTCATATAAGTTTGAAAAAGTTTAAAACGCTTCTTTTCCAAGGGTCCGACTATGTACCATATTATAATTTCTTCCAACGGTTGAATCCAACTTATGATAACAATTATAACTAAATCTAACGGCTGAATACAACTGTAGTATGGTACCATAATTGTATCATAGTTTTGCCCCTTTTTTAATCTGTGCAAGACAAGCCTGATTTTTGCTCCCAAAAAATTGCTGGAGCACCAGGTCATTTGTACCAACATGTTATTAATTATACACGTACGCGTGGCTTTGTCATGATTTGATGCTACACCGAAAAGAGATATTTATAGCTATAATTTTTAAACTGCACCGTGATATTTGGTAAATAATAGCCCTTAAGGTTTAGAAAGTAAGTTGAATTTCTTTCACATTTGTATGATTAAAAATTAATAATATTTTTATTATTTTTATCAAAACTCTTATTGAAAAGACTTATTTATTATACACTATCAAATTTTTTTATATTTTTACAACAATTATTGTTTAAAAATTACAACCTCTGAGTACAAAACAATACCATTGACTTGTTAATTGTGATGGCGTTGCAGCCTAAGGAGTTCTTTAGGAGTTTGAGAGGCAAAAAGAAAAGTAGTATCAGTATTTTACCAACTAAAAGTTCTTAATTTAATTTTATGTTCTGCATTTTGCTCTGATAGATTTTGTGTTTATTAGGCTATGAATTTTTTAGAAATAAAGTGTGCATTTCTATGTTCTTCATTTTTATGTTCATGCGGGCTACCATAACTCAAATTGCATGACTGTTTCTCCCCAAGTCAAAAATATATATATATATATATGTAATGTTAACTAGGAGTGTTAATTCATGCAATCGTGTCATGTCAAATTTAAACAAACACAGATACAATCCATTTATTTTAATGTATTCTTTTTAATCTCTCGTATGATAGGAAAAACATAAATTTTAATATTGTTTTATTGTTTAGAAGATTAGAACTCGTGTTGGGTAAAACGTAAGTCAATTATTTTAACCCCTATACCTCTCCAGAATTTGAACTCCAGTAACCGATCAAGTAAGACGACTTAAAAATTGCTAATAACTTATATACTCCACATGATAGAATAACAATGAATAGAATTATTGATTTATTTATTTTATTTTGGATTACCCCCAGGACTATTATTTACCCAAGTTGAACAACTATAATATCCAAATTAATTGTAGAAAGGTTATTCAAACAATTATTTCTATCATTACTGGCGACTTCGGAATTTCTGAAAATTCCGAAAAAAGAACTCTCACAAGTATCACTTTCAATTATTTCATCCTCTGCATATCGGCCGGCAGAATCATGATCACCATTCTCCATATGTTTTATAGCCGTGGGGAGTTCATCGATAGCTAGATCATAAACTTGGAAGCAAACATCGAGACAGATTTTCATAGCCTGATCTTCGGTTTCATTAAGCAACTTCTTGATTTGTTCATACGTAATATTGCAGTATGTTGATGCCGATTCAAGTATGATGTGAGCTAGACATTTGAAACAGATCTCAAGGATCCGGACATTTATCATCCTAAAGTAATTTCAATATTATATTTTCTACTATTTTTAATTTCCTATTGAATAAACTTTTTCTTATACTGATTTTTTTTTTTTGGTTCCCCCCAAATTTGTCGATAGTTTGCAGGACAAAGAGTAGTAGTTGAACCATTACTTATGGTAAAGGAGGAGTATGGACAAAGAGTAGTAGTCGATAGTTTGCAGGACATTTATCAACCTTGTTTTCTCTGAACCATTAAATAATTTGGCTTTTGAGTAAAGTGCTAGCTTTTTAAGGTACTCTCACTGAACTGAGTGACCAATTTCTTTTGTACTAAATGTATCATGTGATGCAGGTAGCAGAGCAGGAGTATGGTTTATAAAACAGCAAAACGTTTTGTTTTGGTGAAAGGATTACATCGCACTTGGCTTTGAAAGAATGTGAGTGATGAACTTAAAAAGGGGTGACTTCCCTTGCACGGTCCATCTGTTTTCATTAATATCTTTGTTGCATATCTAGGTTCAAGGAGCAATGTTGATGCCATTCATAGATATTAAAGACAATGAGGAGCAAAAGGTGATATACTATACTTGCTGCATAATGACCAAATCTCCATCGCTCTCTCATTGTAACTTGATACGCAATTTGATTGTCAACGAATAATTATTAACCAAGAATGCAGGGTATCAAAAGAAGCAGCATACTTGAAAAGGCATTATATTCTGGAGGCTATGTGTCAATTCATATAGGTTTCAATAAGTTGAATAAGTTTAATAGTTGAGCTCTGTTAGCTCGCCCATTTTTTTTTTTCCAATTTGCGCATTCAAGTACTATCAAAGTTTGCTTACACTACTGGGTTCGGAGCATCACTGGCTGTGGTTCTAGACTTCAGGTTTTTATTAGTTAACTCTCTCTCCCTTGTGTGTACGCACACAGATATCATGTTTTTTCATAGTTCTGAAACTCACAAGATTTAATTGTATTAAAAATGTTTTGGTCGTCTGCATTGTCAGGTTAAGGATACTGAGCAATGTATTAAGGCAAATGTCAGAGTTTTGTTAGTTTCCAAGAAACCGATCCTTGTGCGGCGCCAAGGATACTAAGCAGCCTATTTAGAATTGAGGTGCTGTAACTTTAAGTTACAGTTGTTGTAAAAAAAAAATTGTAATTATAAAATAAAAGTTAATAGTGTATAGTAAATATAATTTTTTAATAACAATTTTACTAAAATTATGAAAAATATAATAAATTTTTCATCATACAAGTGAAAAATTATACAAAAATAGTTTTCAAGTTACAGCAGTTAGTGTTTACCAAATATTTTAGTACTGTATCTTTTAAATTACAGCTACCTAACCTCAATTCCAAACGCACCATAAGTACCAAGATTATCTTTATGTGAGATTTGCATTTGATCGAGTGAATTTTGTGAGCTAGGGTGAGAGAATTTTTAGGATATTGGGATTTGGGTTGGGGTATATTATTGTTCAAAATTTATACCGTCCTATATTTTTTTATAGTTAAATTATCTTCAAGCGTTCGCCCCGTGGATACAGACTGAGAATCGAACCATGTAAAATTATTATGTTATTTCTTCGCAATTGTTTACTATATAGTATTTGAGATTGTATCTCCAAGGTGTGCTTAAAGTTATTCTTGTTATTATTAATAATAGGAAAAGAACTTACAAAATCATGTTAATTTGGCACCGTAGGAATCCTGTTATTTTTAAAAGTAATTACGTATATCCTTTTTATGTTTATAGATAGTCACACAAGTCCTTAAGGTTTGTTTAAAAAGAGTGGACATTAAAACAAATCTAAAGCTAATCGTGTCCTTCAAGTCTCATGTTGCTTTCTACCACATCATTTCAAATGAAGTTTTTCTACGTTATTTTTCTAGTTTGAAACCGATATGTAATTGATTCCAGTATAAAACTCTGAATAGTCATTGATTTGTCAGTACGTCTTTATAAAAAATTTGTGTGATCATTTCTAAGAATAATGAAGTCCATATGATCATTTCACTAAACCACAACATCTCACTATCAATTTCTCTTGCTAGCAAGGCTTCCGCCTAATCATAGGCGGTGCCCGAATAATCATTTAAGGTACCAATTTGAGTCTTTTATATTTGGGTGATTTAAAATAATTTATTTCCCTTCCTATAACTATAGTTAGAGATAAATATCTTAATTTCTGGTTATACTCTTGGTAGACCTTTAAACTGTACTATGAGTGTATCGATGTAGATTCTGATCCCAAATTATAATATCAGGTAACAATTGAATATATATATATATATATAAGGAAGGTCAAGATTTTCTACTCAATATTGTATTTTGTTTGACCAAGAATTAATTAAACGAGCCCAGCCCAACAACTCATCGGACCAATGATTACCCATGACTTGTGTGTATTAGGGTGTTCAGAATTTAATTCGATCTGTTCAATCTGTCCAATATGTATAAATCTGATTCGTGGATTGGTAGATTGGATATGAATTGAAAATTTAAAAATTTGCAGTCGATAGATTGGATATAGATTTACTTATGTAAATCTGTAGAAATCCGTGAATCCGTAAAAAAAAATTTATATATATATATATATATATATATAATTAAAAAATTATTATAAATTTAATTAAAAAATTTATAAATGTGACATTACATAGTTACATAAGCACTATAATATATCTTAACCATTATCCAATAATAATAAAAAATAAAAAATAATTAAATATACAAATATAACTTGTAAAAATTGTCAAATAAAATAAAAGCAAAGTCACACTGCACTAGTAAAAGCAAAGTAATATAACGCCAAGTTACCAACAATTTGCAAAGTTATGCAAAAGTAAAGTAACATGACGCCAAGTCACCAACAATTTGTAAACAAAAAACCCTAAGCTTTCTTGCCGTCACACACACTAGCAACACTTAATACTGGTTGGATACACTCTCGACACAGATTTGAAGGACATCAGCCGCGCGATTCCGGCGAGAGCAAGCCATCTTCTTTCCCAAGTCCATCGAGCTATTTCACATTCACTGGTTCCAGCTAAACAATTTCACTATCACAACCTTCAAGATTGCCACCCATACGGCTTCTCCTGGCTCCCATCGTGGACAACTCCGTAATCACCACTTTTCAACAGGCGCAACAACCCTAGTGAAGGATTAAACTGTGTTTGGTTTCCAAAATTTTGCCATTTCAATTAATTATGGCTTTATTTGAACAATTAATTTCGGTATTATATTAACGTATTATTGTAACTTTATTTGAACAATTAAGCTTGGTGTGCTATATTTTAAAACTTTGACCGTATTATTGTAGTTTTATTTGAATAATTAGTCTCGATGTGTTATATTTTGAAACTTTAAATGTATTATTTTAGTTTTATTTAAATAATTTATTTATTTAAATTTTATTCAATTTTAAATTTAATTGGTAGCAAAATTATTTTTATATTAGATTTTTTTTTATTTCATTAGTTGGAGAGAACTAAAAATTTTTAATTCGAAAACTAATGCCCAAAATAGTGGATTTGATATGGATTGAGTCAAATCCGCATCAGATCCGCAGACATATGAATTTGATATGGATGATTGAGTCAAATCCCTATCCGATTCGCAGATGTATGAATTGGATTTGAATTAAATTTTATCAATTTATGGATTGGATTGGATTGAAAAATTATAATTCATAAAATCATGAATTGAATATCCAATCTGTAAAATCTGATCTGCGACCACCCGTAGTGTTTACCACTGGTGCTACAGAGGCCTCTGGCGGTCTTATTGGCTCACACCACAGTGGGGTCTTCCACTGGAAAACTCAATCGAACGCGCAGACAAAACTAACCCGAACGCGAACATCCTCGATCTTTCTATCACCGATCATACGGCCGCAAATCACCCTCTCCCCCCAGAAGACCATTCTAGAATCCTTACACGTGTCACCACCTAACCCTCACCCGTACTCTCTCTCTATCTACCCCTAAACCCTTCTCTCTTTATCTTCTTCCTTCTTCTTCGCAGTCTTCAAGAACTAAAACTGAACTCTCTGTCTCCTCTGACACACACACACACACACACAAACACAAATAAGCCCGCATTCAAATTCCCACATATCTCACTGAAAAAACAAGAGGGCTTGTTTAATTTTCTGAAATATAAGCATGGCTTGTTCATCGGCAGCTCAAATTCATTTCCTCGGTAATATTTCATTTTCGTCGAGAAAAAACAGTAAAACCGGTCGTGAGAACACGGTGGGGTCGAGAAATTTGTTTTTTGGGCAAAGGGTTGGCGGGAACCGATTCGGGTCGGTTCCAAGCGCTGCGTTTTTGAGGTTGAAGAGTGAGAACAGAGGGAGAAGGTATGTCGGGCCGGTGAGGGTGGTGAATGAGAAGGTGGTGGGGATTGATTTGGGGACGACGAATTCGGCTGTAGCGGCTATGGAAGGAGGGAAGCCGACTATAGTGACGAATGCTGAGGGGCAAAGAACGACGCCGTCGGTGGTGGCGTACACGAAGAATGGGGATAGGTTGGTGGGACAGATTGCGAAGAGGCAGGCGGTCGTGAACCCGGAGAACACCTTCTTTTCAGTGAAGAGGTTTATTGGGAGGAAGATGGTGGAGGTTGATGAGGAATCGAAGCAGGTTTCGTATAGAGTTGTGAGAGATGAGAATGGGAATGTGAAGTTGGAGTGTCCTGCTATCGGCAAGCAGTTTGCTGCTGAAGAGATTTCGGCCCAGGTATATAATATATGTGAGATGAAATGTGTTGTATATTTAGGGGTATTGTTGAATTTTTATTTATGTTATTTTTATTTTTGTTTAGTTTGCTTTGGAATTACTTGTGGTTTTTTTTATTTCTATTGAGAATTTGAGATTTTGGAATGTGTTGTTTGGGTGTTTGGATTGGGTGCTAATTAGTTTAGTGATGGTTTTTAGTTTGAGGTAGAAATTTCTGGTTTTAGGAAGTGATTCTGCTGTGAAAGAAAATGTTGGTGTCTGCATCTTGTTGAATTTTGGTTTTTGGATTAGGGAAATAGGTTTTGGTTAATGTTGGCTTCTATATGGAACAATAATTTCTTCTTGCAAGTTGAAGAGACAAGTACTTTTATATTGATTAGTTAGGTGTGTCAATGGGTGGTTCTATAAACTTTGTTTACATATTTAGGGAATTTTGTTTGGCAGCAGATGTGGTCACACTGAAGATTGGTTTTGGAAGACATTCATATATGTGCATGAATACATGTGAAAGTGTGAACAATTTGTATTCACATGCATTTGTAATCTGTGATATACGTGCTGGCTATGAATTAATAAACAACATGATTACTTCATCTTAATTGGTCTATTTGAAGGGTACCTTATATCATTTGTTTACTCTTTGTTAATGATTTAGGTCTTGAGAAAGCTTGTCGATGATGCATCCAAGTTCTTAAATGATAGTGTGACTAAAGCAGTGGTCACAGTGCCTGCTTACTTCAATGATTCCCAGAGAACAGCAACAAAGGATGCTGGTCGAATTGCTGGCTTAGATGTTCTGCGTATAATTAATGAGCCTACTGCTGCTTCGTTGGCATATGGATTTGAAAAGAAAAACAATGAGACCATCCTAGTGTTTGACCTTGGTGGTGGTACTTTTGATGTTTCAGGTACTGTTGAGAAGTATTCGAGGTTTATCTATTATGTTGTTTTCTGTAGTTACACGTGTTGCACTTTGAATTGAAAGAACTGCCTGTATTTGAACATTTGAGCATTGTCTCATTCATTTCACTTTGATTGCAGTCCTTGAGGTCGGTGATGGAGTGTTTGAAGTGCTCTCCACCTCAGGCGATACACATTTGGGTGGTGATGATTTTGATAAGGTTTGAATTCTTCGTCTCGTCTCTGATTAACATTTTTATCCGTGTGTGTTGAGTCTGATTAGGTGCTAAATGGACTGACATTTATCACCTGACGTATGCAGAGGATTGTTGATTGGCTTGCTTCAAACTTCAAGAGAGATGAAGGCATAGATCTTTTGAAGGACAAACAAGCTCTTCAGCGTCTAACTGAGACGGCTGAGAAGGCTAAGATGGAGCTGTCATCTTTGACTCAAACAAACATCAGGTATGTTGCATGTACATGAGTAACTCTGTTTGTACATGGACACATTCTCCCACGGGGCAGTATGTTGTACTGATGATTTTGTGCTTGTCCAGCTTGCCTTTCATTACTGCTACTGCAGATGGGCCGAAGCATATTGACACCACCCTTACGAGGGTTAAGTTTGAGGAATTGTGTTCAGACCTACTGGACAGGTACCTTTTGTTGCTTGACAAGCTTGTTCATTTCTACGCCTATACATTATGTGATGGGAGAGTTGGATTGGTGCTTGTCGGTTTAAGTATTAGTTTGAATAGTTATATGTTCTTCCTATCACTTCTTGGCTATTTTTACTCTGTTTGGGTAATAATGCTTATTAGACTCATCTTTGCTATTTGCATTTAATAGGCTCAAGACGCCTGTTGAAACTTCTTTGCGGGATGCAAAACTTTCCTTCAAGGATCTTGATGAGGTTATTCTTGTTGGTGGATCAACACGTATTCCAGCTGTTCAGGAGCTGGTGAAGAAGATGACTGGAAGGGAACCAAATGTTACAGTCAATCCTGATGAAGTTGTTGCCCTAGGAGCTGCCGTTCAGGTAGGTTCAATGCTAGTGCAATAATACCTCTTAATGTTGTAAATTCTGGATGTGGTTAAAACTTAAATTGGGGAAATGAATCATGTGTGAATAACATCATCTCTATAAACTTACGACATGTTTTATATTTTTTCATCTTAGGCTGGTGTTCTTGCTGGTGATGTCAGTGACATTGTTCTGCTGGATGTGACCCCATTATCTCTTGGTTTGGAAACCTTGGGTGGTGTGATGACCAAAATTATTCCTAGAAATACAACTTTGCCCACTTCCAAGTCAGAGGTGTTCTCAACAGCTGCTGATGGTCAGACCAGTGTCGAGATCAATGTTCTCCAAGGTGAAAGAGAATTCGTGAGGGACAACAAATCTCTTGGCAGCTTCCGTCTTGATGGCATCCCTCCAGCACCGCGTGGGGTTCCTCAAATTGAGGTTAAATTTGACATCGATGCCAATGGTATTCTTTCTGTCTCTGCTGTTGACAAAGGCACCGGAAAGAAACAAGACATCACCATTACTGGTGCTAGCACTTTACCCAATGATGAGGTATGTTTGATGTTTGCTAATTGAGCAGTTCTTAATTGTCTCTGACTTATGCCTCATTTGGGGCCACATTTTAGCCTCAACAGCTTATTGTTACCGAATCTAGTTTATTTTCTAACAAGCTCTTGTGTTCAGTAGAGTTAATTGTGCGTTCGGGTCCTCCATAATTTGTATGCTTGATGGTCTAAATCGGAAGCTATTAGTCATTCCACTGTATTGACATTGATGGATTGCATTTTTTAGATGTTATGATTATGTTTATGGTGGAATCGTGCTGAAAATGTCTGGATTGTGATATTCAGGTGCAAAGAATGGTGCAAGAAGCTGAGAGATTTGCCAAGGAGGATAAAGAGAAAAGAGATGCTATTGACACCAAGAACCAGGCGGATTCTGTCGTATACCAAACGGAGAAACAGCTGAAGGAGCTGGGAGACAAGGTTCCAGCCGAAGTGAAGGGGAAGGTCGAAGGAAAACTCAAGGAGCTCAAGGATGCAATTGCAGAGGGTTCAACCCAAGCAATGAAGGACACTATGGCCGCCCTTAACCAAGAAGTTATGCAGCTTGGCCAGTCCCTTTACAACCAACCAGGAGCTGGGGCCGCACCTGGCGCTGGACCTACTCCTGGTGCTGAGGCTGGAGCTTCAGACTCATCCAACAAAGGACAGGATGGTGATGTCATCGATGCAGATTTCACTGACAGCAAGTGAAAATCTGCCTAGTTTTTGTCTTCCTAATTTATTGGATGTGTATAAGAATTTGATTTTGGCGGGATGTGATATAACTTGGGTTATGTCTCCAGTCATTTTTGATGCATGGATAACAGAGTTGAATTGATTTTAGGAATATCGAGGATGGTAGAGATACTAAGTAGGAACACTAAAAGCAGAACCATTGCCATTACGGCCAAAGCTGTTTTTATTTAAAGCATATTGAGAATGATAAAGCTTCGCTTGCATTACACAACTGTTCAGCAGTTTGTTTTCCACATATTTATATTTTGATAGATGGGTAATCGCTTGGTTGCTTTTTACCCATTAAGATTCAAGAAGCTGTGTGGTTGATAATTTGCTTTTTAAGCAGGAGAGAGCCACAATATATTGAAAATATATATGTACATCTGTGTATACACACATAAGGGCTGATAGTTTTTGGGATTTTAACAATCAAGATTTTAAATTCAAGATCTTAGATTATATAGATTATAAATTGCGGGTAAGGGAATTCTTTTCTCAGATTTTAACAAATTCAAAATGTTGGATCAGAGCATATGTATTAGGGAAGGTGAATCTATGTTCGTCATTCTCTTGTTTCGTCAAAATATGCCTCCTGTAATTGACAATTCCTTCTATTAATGCTCCATTTTGATATCGAATTGAAATACTAGATCCTTCTTGTTGCTATGAGAGATTTTACGAACATTGCTTGATTTTAAGATTCAGGACTGGATAGAGAAGCCAAATACCAAGCTTCCGCTAAAAATTCTGTCTTCAACACTCTTGATTACTCATGATTGTATGGTTTTTACACAAGTAACATTAATAGAACCTAGTCACGATGCGGGGCAACAATTTACAGCAGCAAAACTGGGGAGGATGCACAAATTTAATGTACCGAACAGAAAACAGAATCATATTTACCAACGTTTCAGTTGTTTAATTCATGTGTTTAAGATTTCACCCTGATCCCTTGCCTTCATAAAAATTGCTTTTCTTTGGACTATGGGGTAGACTCCCTGCTGTCTCTGACCTCCTACACCCATACATCGACTCATCAAAGCCTGCGTATTTGTTGTGGGTTCCAAGTCCTAAATAGTTTCTACTTGCTGAGTAACTTCTGGAGTGGTAGAGGGCTTGACCATGTCCCATCGGACCTCTCGACAAGTCAACTGGACCTGTTGAAACAGGTAGTGGTGCTGGTCTGTGAGGTTGGTAAGGAGGGTGAGGTTGATGGTGGTTCTGGTAGTAATGTTGAGGATTCTGGTAAAAATGATGAGGGCTAACACTGCTGCTTTGGAGGTGGGGATTGCTGAGATTGTAAAGACTAGGAGAGCTTTGAACTTTATGCATAGATAGTCTACTATTCTGGTAGCCGTCCATCAATATGGATTCATGAGGCATGGATTCAACAGCCATACTGTCGGGGGAGCCCGATTTCGGGGAAGAACAAGCAGAGGAAAGGCATGATGAACGTGTCGCTTTGATTGGGGTGAGCCTCCCATTAGTAGTTGTACGAACAATGCCATTGATTGCATCAATGTAACGCTGCTCAACCGCTAGGGGATCCATGGGGGGTATTTGGCTTTCCACTACAACAGGAGTGGAGGGGAACAAGAAGGCTCTGAGCCTTGGAGTGCCTTCGCTTCCATGACGATCATATTCCTCCATCATATGCTTCACATCTTCATCGTTTCTAACAGACACCAAGGAATCTAGATCCTCAGGAATCAGCTGGTACTTGAGAACTATGTCACCATCATCTATTGTGCTAAGCTTCTTCATTAGCTCTGCATTCCAAAAAGAGAGGAACTGGATGTCATATAAAAGATGAGTAACAGATATTCTAGTACTGTCTAAAGCAAAAAGCTTCGTACATAATTTCTCTATTGTTAACCAGCACCCATAACTCTTTACTAAAACTGGCAAGCCTACATGATTTTCGAAACATAAATGTTGCACACCATACAATTAACTTATACATAGCTTGTCAGTAGCACAAAATGGTGACTAAGGTGTCGTTCACAATAATATTACTTCACAAAATGTGTTTCCAGATATGTCGATTCTATTCTATCGGCGTTAAATTCTTCGTAGTTCAAAGTTAATAAGATACAAAAACAACTACATATATATTCAATTAACAAGATCATTTTCTAGCTCAATTTACCCATATAGTCATTTGTGACATATGACGTATCCTTATTTAGGAGTCATTCTACAGTATCAATCAATATATCGAGAATCATTGAGAGAGATCACTCCATTTTCATTAATCTTTATCTATGATTCATAACAAGCCAGTAACAGTATGGATGCACATGAAAAGTTTCCAATAGATGATCCAAAAATGCATCATTCATCATTCCTCAGCAATTTTGGGAGTCCACATTTCCTAAAATGATCTAATCTAAACCGTTCATTTTCCAAAAACCACAATGGAACTCGAATGGTTCTGGCGAATTTAATAACATTCATACACATTTATCAATAAATATAAAAGATTAAATTTTATACCTGAAAAATTGATCTCACGAGGAACAGCAACGACGCGTGTCTCACCACCCACGTACTTAAGATTTCCATCTACTGCTCTGGGCAAGATTTTCCCGCCATGACTGCACAAAAACTTAACCCTGCTCCTCGGCGAATTCAAAGACGACAACGCTTCATCCCCACCACCTTCAGACATTTTATTTTATTTTTTTGTAACCCAATCAAATCAAATTCTAATAATTAAAAGCAAAAAAAAAGATTATTTTTTTAAATTTCTTATCAAAAGGGGATGAAACGAAACGATGCTTTCTCGGATTCAGATGAATAAAAGATGAAAATGGAAGCTTGGAAAAATGGGTAGAGATTGAACGTGAAGATAATTTCTGGTTAATTTCTAAAAATAGCTGAAAATTTGAGGAGACCACAGGTAAGTTGCTTGGCTGTTGGCTATTTCTTGGGGTACTGTGTCTCTGTGGTCTTTCAAATTTTTTATTCTTCAGTTTCTTCATGTATATTGCTATTTTATAGGGAAGTTTAGTCTATAGTGAATTTATCAATATGCCCTTCATGGGGAATATACTCTACTCTTTATTCTTTTAGATAATTGTTGCTAATTTTGATATTTTGATTTGGTTATTCGATATACATAATGGAGAAAAAATTGGGTATGTTTTATAATTGAAGCATCTTTGATATGATACTTTTAAAGTGAAGCTAAAACTCACAATAATGTAAATTTTCTAAAGATAAAAATAACGTTATGTTTAAAATTGAAATGTTGTGGTTTTTAATTAGATAAGAGATAAAATTATTAAGCATTTATTATTACTAATTCATGGTTCTCTCGTTTGTATGATTAATCAAAATTTTTGAAGAGTTGAATCTTTTCTTAGTTATAAGAGGTGAATTAGAAATGTTCTTACTTTAAAATTTAGATCACAAGATGAATCGCTGTATTTAACAATACAACCTATAATTTATTGAGTTTAATTAGGTTAATTCAATTTCAAAGACTTGTAATATATGTTATAAGTAGCATTTACTAACATTACCATCTAGAGTGCGCTAACTATCGATATGATGTCGAAAATATGCCGATTTTATATCACCCAAGATGGACTAAGAATCTCTTCTTCTAGAGCCAAAAACTCCAGGAAAAAAAGACTATACCATTTGATCCCTCTATTAGCCAAAAAATTGGATATTTGTGTTTGCAGTTGTGATGGCATATTTCTCTTGTTCGAACCAGTTCGCAGGCATAAAGTGACCCATTTTTTATTTAAAAAAAAAAATCTTATGTCGAAGAGGTTTGTGCTTCCTTTATTGACAGTACGTACAAATGGTCTAATTCGAGATTTATCAACAAGCCTTAAAACCCACATAAATGGGCGCAACTCCTGAACCCATGGAAGCACCACCAGAGGAACCAAAACCCCCATTCCCTCGCTTTTCTTTTTTTATTTCTTTTATTTTTATTTTTATTGGTCTGAAGTTATCGACAAAAAAGATTTTTCTAAGTAAATTCCTTTCTTTTTATCTAAATTTCTTTTCTTTTTGTCTAACTCCTCCCTCACTTGCGGGAAGGGATTTCTTGGTCTCCAAGAAAGTTCGAAACTTTCTATGATTATTTAATCAAAATCTATTAGATGAGGTGCAATAATTCAGGCGTAGCAAAATATATATATTTTTTTAAAAATTATGAAAATAAATGTTTGAATAATTAGATCCAAGAAATTAACTAATTTTTTTTGTTTACATGTAAACACATTAAGGAAATTAATTAGGAAACTAAATAAGAATTTCATGCCTGAAAGGATGTTAATCACACGTGTCGTGTGGATTGGAATATATACGACATAATTATCATCATAACTTGATGAGAAAGGAGCAACAATCGATGAAAGCTTGATGTCATTTGCAACTAAAAGGGCATTTATGGAATTTGAAAAATAAAATTAGAAAAATTCAGTGTATAACCTCAACGAGCCTGAAGCACATACGTCGTGTCGTCCTTGCGTCGGTTGATTAGACCTCACGTCGTTATCACACCACAAAAAGAACTGAAGACACGTGTCTGGCACAGGGGGTCCACGAATCTTTTCATCTCGGTGACCGAGGTAAGCTGGCGTGGCACAATTTATGCCACATTTTTCCCATTTTTATTCTTATTTGTGGACCTTACGAATTAAAAAGTGGAAAATCTTATAATTCGGTCCATGTGATAATATAGCATTAATTAATTTCTTTTTCTTTTTTTTTTTGTATTGCATGATGATATAGTTAATTGCGTCTCTCGTCGGTTTAATTTTTCTATTTAAATAGTAGTGCTCTAGAAAAATAAAGTATTTTACTAATAAAAATATTAATGTAGCGTACTAATAAGAAATGAGATAAAACTGATTACTTTCAATTAATTAAGTCAATAGGCATCGATTTTATTTTATTTTTATTGATTTCAACTTATTTCGATTATGTCAAATTTTATATATAAATATCAATTTCACGAATATAAAACTATTTTTTCGATTTAAAAATTTCAAGTACATATTAAAACAATGAAGCTTTAAAGGGAAATTGTGTAAGCCTCGGGTTTATTGGGTTCATATCTGTTGCACTTTACTTAAGTTAAAACTATAAACATTAGCTACAAAATAATTAATTACAAGAATATTTATAACTATAAGACCAGATACAATAACAATCACATGGAAGTATTTTATATTTCACATGGAAGTCTTATATATCCTTCTCGTTATCACACACAAGCCACATATTGATAGTTATTATTATTTTGATATCACAAGCTCGTGTAATTGACTAAATTTTGCTTAAAAATGACTCAGACGAAGCTCTGGGAGGCTAATATTTATATAACCGATTATTACGTGCTTTCATTAGTAAGGAGGAGGAGATCAGTGGGACCTATTTGAAGAATTTAACTGATTTTTTGAGCCACTTCAAGTGAATGATAGTATGTGATCAACCAATCTCTGGAGGGATTGATAAGAAGAACCTCCTTTCTTCAAACAAACATCCACTTTCTCCTTCAACTGCAAAATCCTCTCTCTCATTTCGTGTCCTTCTGTAGCTTCTACCATTACTCTTCTGATTGCTCTTTCAATCTCTTTTCTCTGTAGCTTCCCCTCTAAGTGCAGCCCAATTCTCCAAACATGACTAACATATCTTGCATTCACCATTTGGTCACTAAGAAAAGGCTGACAAATCATGGGGACTCCTTCACATATACTCTCCAATGTTGAATTCCAGCCACTGTGTGTCCAAAACCCTCCAACAGCAGGATGAGCTAGAACTTCTTGTTGAGGAGCCCATTTCACTATGTATCCCCTTCTATCTACTTTTTTCAGGAACCCTTTTGGCAATGGTTCAAGCCATTCTGCTCCGCGGACTAGTCCTGGTCGAATCACCCAGAGAAAGGGAACCATACTATTGGCTAGTCCCCAAGCTATCTCCAAAAATTCTGTCTCGCTAATAGCAGCAACACTACCAAAGCTTACGTATATTACAGATTTAGGTGCTTGTTTTTCTAACCAAGAAATGGAGCTTTGATCTTGTGACCATAAGCTACTTGAAGAGGCCGGAAAGTACTTGTAAAATGGGCCGACTACGAACCCCGAGATGGAATTATAGTACTGTTCGTGTATTGTGGTCAGTTGAACTTTTTCAAGGTCTTGAAAGGAGTTCCATATCATTCCGGAGGAGGCCTGTAATTGACTGTCGATGGCCGATACCATTTTATGAAGATTTTCTGGATCTTTTGATTTAAATCTTGGAATGTCTTTGACTCTTAACGGTGGAAGCTCGATCACCGGTGCTTCTAATTGGGAATCTAATAAGAGGAGAAAGCAAATGAAAAATTGTAATAGTATGTAGATTTTTTAAAATAAAATAACGAGAACAAAATTTAGGGAGTACTTCTTGAGTCCTACTCAGATTTAGACATCCATATGAATTTTTGTGCAAACACAATTACATCGATGGTAAATTAAAAATCGCGTACGTGCACAAAAATTTATGTAGACATCCAGACTAGAGCATTTTTAATTTCTTGTAACTCGAAAACATTATCACCATCGCACCTTGTATAGGAAGGTAACCCTTTTCCCGTACAATTGGATAGGCAGCAAAAGCAAGATGGGCTGAGACACTAGTGGACTGTAACACTAACGTGCGAAGCTTAAAGTCATTAGCAACAGCATGTACGAAATGCCAGATCGAATCTGTGATTAAGCAAGCAAAAGAATCATCCTCCTGTGTGTTTGACATCAACAACTTAGCCAAGCAATCCCGAAACGGCACGATGCACTTGGCATTGAGGGCCGCAAGAAAAGCTGGGAGATCCTCTGTGGGTGCTGCGATTTCCGATACGCCATCTGAGAATGAATGGAAATCAAAATGAGGGTACTTACGAGAGTTTGGAGAGTTGAACTCGGCGTGGACAATGGTGATTGAAAATCCTTTGCTATAGAGGATGTTTGCAAGCTGAAGCATAGGGTTTATGTGGCCTTGGAATGGCAGAGGGAAAAGTATCACTCGCCTTCCATTCCTTGGTAGCAGATTGCAAGATTCTTGCTGGGTCTCCATGCGTAGTTCGAATGGTCTTTTGTTGCTTTGTTAATCTCAGTTCTCACTCTCTAGATATATATTGGCAATTTCCTTCCTCTTGTAATTAACATATATCATTTACTCTCTTACCGTTTTTGTAGAAGTCAATAACCCTCTGATAACAATAATTTACAATATTATCTTTATTTTCATATGTACTTTTATTTTTATTTATTATAGATTAAATAAATCACATGAATGAAAATTAAATTATAAAAATAAGTATTAAAAATAAGAAATATATATTAATATGAAAAAAAAATTAATAATAAAATATTGTCTTATAATTTTATTTTGTAAACATTTTCTTATAATAAACATTTTACAATATTTTAAAACTAAATGTAAAAAGTACAAGAAAAATATTTTATTATTTATTTTATAAAAAAATTTTGTTTGTCATCAAGTCTTCTTATAATAATTTTTTGTCATTTTATAATAATTTTTCCATATATTTATTATAAGAAAATGCTTATAAAATTAAAAAAGTACTAGAAAAATATTTTATTATTAATTTTTTTCACATCAAAACATATATTTCTTATTTTTAATACTTTATTATTTTATTTTAATTTTCATGCAAGTGATTTATTTAATCTATAATAAATATAAATAAAAGTTTATTTGAAAATAAAGACAATATTGTAAACTTATGATATCAGGAGATTATTAGCTATTATAAAAACAGTAAGAGAGTAAATGGTATATAGTGATTATAGTAAGGGGAGAAATCGGCAGTGGAGAAATCGGCAATCTCTCTATATATATGCATATTTGTTTCCGTTTTCACGCATAGTGTGGAAAATGAGATTATATATTATTTATTATTCGCTCACCTAAGTAAGAAAATGGACAAATTAAAAGTCAAATAATCATCACAGCTAAAATAATTAATCCTTCTATATATTTTATTAACGGCTTATATAGAATTTTTCATGTCTATTCGTTTTCATGATGTCTTTGGCTTTTACTAGCAAATGTTCAACAGTTCGAGTAGTTGTCTTCAAGTAGCAATCTTCTAGTAGCCCTCCTCGGCTCTTCTGGCTATTAACGGTCCTCAAGTAGCAATCTTCTAACAACCCCGTTTATATCTAAAAACATATATATATAATTGGAGAGTCTTTCTCTAGTGTGAATATCTGGATAATTACACAATTTTTTATAACATCATAAAACGATGGTGTCTGTACGTTAAAAATGCAAAGATCTGTAATTACGTATAATTATATAGTTAAGTGTTCGTGATATTTGCATCAATTTGGGGCTCCACGAAATTAATTTACTTATTTTACTGAAGTGAATAAATATAAGGTCAATTAATGCAAATTCAAGAGACATTTTGCTCTGAATAAAGCAAATAAATCAATAAATGGAGGCCTTGAATTTTAATCTAAGCTGATGAATGCAAGAAAACAAGCGTTTCAGCAACATCTGTAGCAATCCGTAAACGCATTTCCTATGTCAGTGAAAGCTCTTTAGATGGATCATGAAGATATTGAAAGAAGGTTCCATTGGGAATGAACTCTTATACAAGTAAAGGAACCTCAACCTCTAAGCAACATCCCAAAAGCTTAACCACATGTTTATGGCTAATTTGCGAAAGAATTACAATCTCGTTAATGAACTCTTCAAGCTTCGATGATCATCAACTACTCTGGATTTCTTCACTGCAATGATTCTTCCATCTGTCAACATTCTTTTGTAAACAGTACCTTGACCTCCCCGGCCAGGAATTCTATTGACATTGAAATGATCAGTGGCCTTGTCTAATTCTTGGAATTAAATGTCCTGCACCTGTTAATGCTTTTGTCAAGTGAATTCAATTGTTGTTCTAAAAGCAGACCACCATTCTTTTTTAAATTCTTCTCTTTTTGCTTGATTCTTTTTCTTATTATGATGCACAGCCATAATGTTCCAATAGCAAGAAACAAACCTCTAATGCTTGTGCCAATGCCTGCAATATCATTCTCTATCTTGAGCCCGATAAAAACCATTTTATTATTGTCACTGATACTTTCATGCAAGTAATAAGAAGAAAAAAATAAACTATAATAAAAAATATTAGTTTTAAGCCATTAAACACCTGTCTTGCATTTATAAATACAGTCGAAGAGAATAGCCATACAGGTTTATAAGGTTCCTTCTTTTTGCTTCACTTTTATTTGTTCCTACATAAAATTTATACACTTAATTATCTCGCAAAAATCCTTAATACTGACTTGAATGTCAAAGGGTTAATATCAGAAAAACTTTTAGTGTCCCAGACCGTTTTTCTTGTTGCAGATGCTCACCTGAACAGAATCGTGCTGGCCATTTCCTGCTTGCTGGGCTAGATTCCTAGTTGGCAACTTCTGCTTAGGTTGTTAAATCAAGGTTAGAAATCGTCTCTCCACACAAACAAATTCAAACATTGGAGTTGGAATCTGGTGAGTGCCCCACGCACTGACCCGATCAGATCGTGGCATCAACATTTTGGCACTGTTTGGGGAGAGATTACAAGAAGCCACTCTACCAAATCAACACCTGTGAGGGATTAAGAGGAATAAGCGAGCACAAAGTGGGTGAATTAAGGATGAATATCAATTATGATGAAATGGAGAGAGAAAGAGAGACCTATGGTTAATGAAAATGCCATTTTACAGAAAACCACCCATGAGGTTAGAGATAGGCAGTGAATGAAAGAATAGAATGGATGGAAAAACAAATGGATAGCTTGGCTATGCCATTACTGGAGCTAAGGGAAGGAAAAAAGAGGCTTAATAAAAAGAATCCTGCTAGGAATATGGACATGCATGAGTCAAACCATAGAAGACAGGCATCGGAAAGACTAGGAAAAATTATACTGATGCTACCAGGAATGGATGATCCCCTTTAGAATAGCCCAAACCTCACGATAGAGGCACGAAGAGAGAAGAATATTAAGGGAAGAGTGTTGAGGCAACATCTTGATGGAGAAAAATAAGATTTTTAAATTTTTATAAAAACTTTTAGGATTGCTCTCATATAATATATAAGAATTCGTAATTTAGAAATCGTACCTTAAAAATTCGATTTGGTTTTTTTCGCTGAAGTGATTTAGGATCTCAGATCACGATCCGTTACCACCACGCCTGTTAGATCACGATTCGTCACCACAACGCTTCTTAAATCATGAATTGTCACCAATGATCTTCCAAGTTATGACTCAAATTTGATCTGCACTTGACGTGTGGGCGCCTTTATCACTACCAAAGCAACTAGCACGAAAATTTTTTTCCTCTCAACAAATAGAGAGAAAAATCTTTTTTTTTTTATTTGTATAAAGTGGCTGCACTCTTTATTCATTAGAGATAATAAGCATTTTTATATCTCTCTTTAGTGAAAAACCCTAGGCTCCATTTTTTATATTATTTAATTCTATTAAATCAAGTTTGATTCAAATTAAAAATAATAAACCAAAAGTAACGCTACTTCTTTCTTGTCATAGGAGCCCACCTTGTAAAATAACACAAAACTCCTTATACACAAGTACATTACATAGAGTCTCCCACTAAATAATGTATTTAGGCTTTTAACCAAAATAACTAGTTATCTTACTTATTAATCCAGTAGTGGTGCAATCAATTAAATGAGCTAATTCGGGGATTATTTGGGAACATACAATAGTGGCTACAATAATTAGGCTTGTAATTAAACTAACCCAATTATTTAATTCTAAATCTACTCCACTAAAAGATTGGAACTGACCTCCATAATTGTATGCTTGAATAATAATTCGTCCCAAGCCACATTGATTTCTTTACTGCACAATTCTTTGTACCACATCATTAATTAAATCGATATCTCAACTGTCCAATCAATTTAATTACATCTTGTTCCTTGATTCTTATCGATTTTCTCTAATGATCATTTTCAACATATTAAATATGTTGACACACTCTGACAAGAGAATTCTATGATTAAGTGCCAAAAACCCATCAAGAGATGTGTTGTACAAATTCTATATTGTCAATCTATAACTCCAATACTCATAATTGCTCTCACCAAGATATCGGGGAATCTTGACTACAAGTATTTGTCGTGCCCATTGGTAACTCAAATGGAATAACAATTACAATCATGAAATCATAATTAACTCAAGATTAAGATTACAGTAAAATCAATGCCTATGAGATTTAATAAGTCTGACAGTCATTTTAAGGTTAATTAAATCTCATATTTGATCCAGTTCAATGTAGTCAAACTACATCAGTAAATTCATACATGATTAAGACAAATCATTCAATGAATTAACTACAGTCTAAACATAAATAGAGCGCCCAACTCTATTTATCAACTGTGTACTAAATTTTTTTAATCATAAGATAACTTGTATTTATGTCTTCTGTGAATTCATATGATGATCACATAAATACATATAATATGATTAAACGAACTTTTATCAATATATATTTATGCAATTGAAAATATCTCAAATATTTTATTAATTAAAAAATAAATTAATATGCTTTAAAAGAGCATATAATCCCAACACATCTGTCAAACACATAGAGCAAACCTGAGCAAATAGTGGTACAGAATTCTGGTCACACTGGAGAGTTAGAAGCCGAGGTACGAAGGCTAGCATGAATTATCGAAGAGAGGCAAGGTTGAGGAAGAACTCAAAGTTAGGAGATAATGATGGATAATGAGTCCCCACTATCAGTATAAATCATGAACATTATAATTATAAGAGTCTTCTTCTTACCAAACCTTTATTATTCTGGGAAGAGTGGCCCATTAATCCACATAGAGCAATTTAATAAAATGAGAGGAGTATAAATCTTAACATCATTGTAGAGGTGCAGAGCATTTCCTTTGATACTAGGAGAACGAGCACGTGATTGGTACAAAAAGCTATCTCAAGGAAGTATCAGAACCTTTGACCAGCTATGTAGGGCATGTAATGGAACTTACGAGTCTAAAAAAGGGTAAGGAGGAACCATTAAGGATTTTGTGAAAAGATACCATAAAGCATCTTTGGAGCTTGGTGCTTTAAATCATCTTCAGGCTTTGAAGGGATTAAAAGAAGAAGTGAAGATAGCTAGATCGTGGTATAATTCGAGGGCGCCAATGATTAACGAAGTGGACAACCAAGTAAAGATAGATATATGGATTAAAGAAGAGAAAGTTGCTAGAGTCAAAGGCGAGCAACTTGAAGAGTTGAGAAGATGAGAAAGAAGAGCTTAAAAGGGAAGCATGCTAGTTAGGTATCACGATAGAATGACAACGAGAGAAGTAACATGATAAGCACTACACCGTTCTTACGGCAAAATGCTCAGACCAGATTCTCCTCATTTCAACCAACAGAAATTAGTTGAGACCCAATCATCAAAAGAACACTCCGTCAAACCTTAGGCTGATCATACCTGTTCGTCAATGGCATGGTGAAGAGAAGAAACAAAACAAATCGTGATATGACTCATCTTTACGTATGCATATGCTTGCAGCTTATAATCCAAAAACCACAGCTAGCACAACACTAGAATTGAATTAATAAATTCATTAGTACATAAAGTTGAAGGGCGACTTTTTCTCAGGAAACGACTTGGAAACGGTGTTGCATGTTTGCAGCTGTCTTTAGAGTTTTTAAATGGACGCTCTTTCTTCCGCGGAATGTATATATATTTATATTGCGCGTGAATTTGCACCGAGGATTAATCAGTGAATTATTTAATTTAATTCTGCGTGATTAATGTAATAGAAGACAAAGTTATGCAATAATTGTAATGGTAGGCCCAGTGGGGACAATGATAATAAATATTTATAAGAAAATTGCAAGTGCTACTTATCGATGACTATTTTTTTTTTTGAGTGAATTAGATGATTAATTAAAGTGGTCTAATTATATATATTATAATAAAGATTGAAGAAAACTGGATGTCATATAAAAGATGAGTAACAGATATTCTAGTACTGTCTGAAGCAAAAAGCTACGTACAGAATTTCTCTATTGTTAACCAGCACCCATAACTCTTTACTAAAACTGGCAAGCCTACATGATTTTCGAAACATAAAATGTTGCACACGATACAATTAACTTATACATAGCTTGTCAGTAGCACAAAATGGTGACTAAGGTGACGTTCACAATAATATTACTTCACAAAATGTGTTTCCAGATATGTCAATTCTATTCTATAGGCGTTAAATTCTTCGTAGTTCAAAGTTAATAAGATACAAAAACAACTACATATATATTCAATTAACAAGATCATTTTCTAGCTCAATTTACCATAGTCATTTGTGACATATGACGTTTAGGAGTCATTCTACAGTATCAATCAATATATGGAGAATCATTGAGAGAGATCACTCCATTTTCATTAATCTTTATCTAAGATTCATAACAAGCCAGTAACGGTATGGATGCACATGAAAGTTTTCCAATACATGATCCAAAAATGCATCATTCATCATTCCTCAACAATTTAGAAGTCCACATTTCCAAAAATGATCGAATCTAAACCGTTCATTTTACCAAAAACAACAATGGAACTCGAATGATTCTCGCGAATTTAATAACATTCATAAATATTTATCAATAAAATATAAAAGATTAATTTTTATACCTGTGAAATTGATCTCACGAGGAACAGCAACCACACGTGTCTCACCACCCACATACTTAAGAAGATTCCCATCCACTGCTCTGGGCAAGATTTTCCCGCCATGACTGCACACAAACTTAACCCTGCTCCTCGGCGAATTCTAAGACGACAACTCTTCATCCCCAGTCCCCAACACCTCCAGACATTTTATTTTGTTTTTTTGTAACCCAATCAAATCAAATTCTAATAATTAAAAGCAAATTTTTTTAAAAAAATTTCTTATCAAAAGGGGATGAAACGAAACGATGCTTTCTAGGATTCAGATGAATAAAAGATGAAAATGGAAGCTTGGAAAAATGGGTAGAGATTGAATGTGAAGATAATTTCTGGGTAATTTCTAAAAATAGCTGAGAATGTGAGGAGACCACAGGTAACTTGTTTGGCTGTTGGCTATTTCTTGGGGTACTGTGTCTCTGTGGTCTTTCGAATTTTTTATTCTTCAGTTTCTTCATGTATATTGCTATTTTCTAGGGAAGTTGATTCTATAGTGAATTTATCAATATGCCCTTCGTGGGGGAATATACTCTGCACTTTATTCTTTTAGATAATTGTTGTTAATTTTGTTATTTTGATTTGGTTATTGGATATACATAATGGAGAAAAATTGGGTATGTTTTATAATTGAAGCATCTTTGTTATGATACTTTTAAAGTGAAGCTAAAACTCACAACAATGCAAATCTTCTAAAGATAAAAATAACGTTATGTTTAAAATTGAAGTGTTGTGGTTTTTAATTAGATAAGAGATAAAATTATTAAGCATTTATTATTACTAATTTGTGGTTCTCTCGTTTGTATGATTGATCAAAATTTTTGTAGAGTTAAATCTCTTCTTACTTATAAGAGGTGATCAATTAGACATGCTCTTACTTTAAAATTTAAATCACAAGATGAATCGTTATATTTAAGAATACAACCTATAATTTATTGAGTTTAATTAGCTTAATTCAATTTCAAAGACTTGCAATATATGTAATGAGTAGATCTAAAATTTACAAAAATAAGCTGCTAATTTGATTTCATCCTACAAAGAAAAGTGATAATATTTTATGTACAGATGTCAAGTATGTTATTTTATCTTCTTTCGAAAAAAAAAAGTTATTTCATCTTCGGGTCCAACTACCTTGCGTCATGGGTCTGGTACCCCAATTCTTTGTCTCTTAGCGAATGACCCTTTAGATTGTGAAAAAAGTAGTTAACGTCTGAGATTTAACAGCTGAAAAATGAGTAACTGACTGAAGCTGTAGTACCAGTAAAACGAAAATAAAAAATATAATTGAATCTAAATTCACAGAGCTCTCTCTCACATCTCTCTCTCTCTCTCTCTTCATGAATACTCTTATACTTCATCCATAATTGACTGTCACAATTCTTTCATCGTCATAGTTCTTCAAGCAAAATTAGCTGCTGCATTGAGAGAGAAAGTTGTTGCTGCATCTCGACTCTGTGTGCTATTGCTACTGCGTCTCTGCTCTGTTGCTGCTGTAATTGAGGATCAACGGTTGCTACTGTCGCTATTTCTCAGCTCTGTGTGGTGGTGTTGCCGCATCTCTGCTCTGATTCGGCTAGTGATGGTGGTGGTGGTGGTCCTGCTGCATCTATGTGGGTAAATTTTGCGGCATCTATTTTGTTCATATGATTATTAATTGATTTTGTTTTTCTGGTTTTTGTTTATATGATTGTTAATTGATTTTGTTCCCCTGGGTTTTGTTCATATGACTGTTAATTGATTTTGTTTGTTCTTTTCTTTACTCGTTGTGATTTCATTTCTTGTTGGGATAAATTCGAGAAGTATGAGTCCAAATTTTTTTGAATGTATGATACGTGAAGGTCCTGCCTACAATTACTTTGGGCTACTGTGTCAGCTGCAGGCTTTGTGGAGGGTAAAGTAAACTAGGTTATGAATAAATTGAAGAATTGGTGATACTGGTGGTTACGGCTGAAATTGCAGAAGAGTTTTCGTCAATGTCTACCCCGCAAGTAAATGTGATATTTACAATCTCAGTGGGCAAGAGAGTTAACAAGACAACTTTGCTATCCAATAAGTGTTTCATTAATTCACTTGGGTATTGAAACCCCAAAACTTTATCAACACACAAATTAATTAATTGATATAAGCTCTATTTTTTAATGCAACACCTGATGCCATCAATTTATATAACCATAACAAAAATCTTCAATTACAAGATAATGGCCCACAATAGAATATCCAACAATAAAACATGCATGAAAATAAATGCAAGTGAATTAATATTTTGAAAAACATTCACCCACAAAATGAGAGTGCCACAATGAATACCCAAAGCCACCAAAAAAATTTAAAAGAAAAGTAGTTCGTGTAAAATGTTAATGGAGCCAAGCAAAGAAAACACAAGAAATAAGAGTATTGTTATTTTACTTGAAGCACTAGGGTGCCAACTCCAGCATCTCCAACTAAAAAAAATAATACATTTACGGATGGAAAATTTAGAATGTTCAAGACCTTCGTAGCCAGTTTCAATAGCAAGGGGAACGCTTGCAGTCTCAACTCCATACATCAGTTTGTTATTTGTTTAAACACGTAAGTTGTAAAAATATTTTCAACCTATTACATGACTTTTTTAACCAATCAATTTTTTTTCTGTCTAAGTGACCGACTGACCATAACCTGTTTCTCAGGTTACTCCTATTTCTCTCTATATTTCTTTTCCAGCCGTCAGATGAAATCTAAAGCTGACTTTGGTAAATGACAAACGAGTGGGATACAAAACCTACGATGCAAAATAGTTTTGCCCTTCATCTTATTGTAGCTAAAGATCAAAATTCAAGAACTTTTGGATGCTTTTGATATATTGAACTATTTTAATTTTTTTTGTCTTGTTGGGTGTGTATTGATTTTTTTAGAGTTTTTCTTTTATAGGGATTTTTTAAGAGTTGGAGATGATTATTTAATCAAAATCTATTAGATGAGGTGCAATAATTCAGACGTAGCAAAATATTTCTTTAAAAATTATTAAAATAAATGTTTGAATAATTAGATCCAAGAAATTTACAATTTTTTTTTTGTTTACATGTAAACACATTAAGGAAATTAAGGGTCCGCTTGTAATACAGCGTCTGTATCTCATACAGCTAAATTTAATATTTTATTTTAAAAAAAGGCAACCGTTAGATAGAAGTAGATACATCCAATGGTTAATATGCGTGATTACTCATTTTGGCTACCGGATATGCAGTTATTATTTCATCAATTAATTTATCTAAAAAATCACTGCCGTTGGATTGTGATGCCCCTCTCTCTCATAATATCAGCCTTTGTGTTTTCTCTTTGTTATTGTTTTCTCCTACATCCGGAATTTTGGATGAATGAAATTGGTATTCAAGAATATTCACCACCCATCACAGCAAAGAGCAAAGATATAGTTGAAGGAGTGCCATTTATTCGATCTGTCACTCTCGCTTCAATTCGTTGCTCAATTTGTCGCGCTCAGCTTCAATCTATCGCTCTCAGCTTGAATTTTTCACTGTGATGAATCATCTCTCTTGCTGTATCTCTCTCTTATGTCTTCCAATAATTTCGGTGAGCTCTCTCTCTAATTTAATATATGATTAAAATCTTATCATGTCATTAAATATGCTTGAAGTTTCAGTTTAGTTTATGAATATTACTTGAAATTTCAGTTTCAATAATTTGATTTTACAATTGAGAAATTATTACTTGAAATATTGGGATGATTTCTAGGGATTGATAATTGAATGATAATTGCTAGGGATTGTCATTTTTTTCTTTTGAATAGATAGAGTTACAATTAAGCCATACTGCAATATTTCATCTTGAGATTCTGTTGTTCACAAAGAGGAAAAAAATTCGAAATTAAAAAAAAAAGGTTACATTATCGAGCATCAAACAAATGAAAGTAATGGGGTTTGTTTTGATGAGCTGTGAATTGGGGCTTGTCATTTTATTGAATTATCTTCAATATAAGTGGAAAGGGATTTCTTCTCTTCAAAAAATTATTGCATATTTCCTTTTAAATTCTAGATTCGCATGGAGCTGATTTTTTATATTTGAATGATTTTATTAAATAATGTGATGCTGCCAGTGGCATGAATTAATGTAGTCTCGCTAGTATTCGTGATTTGGGGTAATGATCTAATTGAACAATTATATTTCTATTATTCTTATATTTGAGTCCAATGATATTATGGTGGTTTTATGACAATATTCTATTGTTTTGTGCCGCAAATTGGCTACTGAGTTGTGTATGTGCTGGGTATATGCTGTATGGGCTTGTTGTTGAATTTGCTTGACTTTGGATGTGATTCTTGCCATGTTTATAAGAAATAGACGCATGTCTTTGTGTGGTAATGGAATTTTCTAAGTTGTCTTACAATAAATCTAGAGTCTTAAGTAACTATACTTTGTAACCTTAAACCTTTATGTGTAAGACTTGGTGTACTTGGTTGTGAAAGAATGTTAAATGTTGACCTATCTTCATTGGTGAAGATAAATGAAGTTACGAGAGGTTTCTAATCGCTATAATCCTGACAATTTCTCTGGTGGACTTGTTATAATTTTATTCATGGCATGTAATTTGTTTTTATCAGGAGGCCCGGTTTGCTTGTGGTCTCAAATCTAGGGTAATATTTTAAATAAGTTCTGCAATATATGTGTTGCTATTTTTTTTCTTTTTATTTTAATTGGTTTTAGTATTATTTGGAGGGGTATTATGATCTGCTGAAACTTATCAAGCTGGTGCAGCAAGCAGGCCTTTATCTTAATCTTAGGATTGGTCCTTACGATTGTGCTAAGTAGAATTTTGCGTAGGTTACAACGAATAGTTTTTCTGAAAAAGACCTGAGAAGACGCTCTATTTTCTTGCGTGTTTTTGAAATGAGCAAAACTTTTCTTTCTTATTTTCAGGGGTCCTGGTTTGCTGAAGTACATGCCAGGTATCAATCCCTCTAATATACTAACCCTTTATTAGGTGTAAAACATGATTTAAAACAATTCATAGCATGAGTTCTGTCATTATTGGTTTCAGTGCATTGATTTTGATCTTGGTTACAACCGCATCAGCCCCTAGTCCTCATTCCCAGCAGCCTGTAATGCCTTTTTTTTTTTTTAAAGCACTGTACTTTGTTTTATGATGAAATTTGTTTGTATGACACAAAATTGAGGACATGGTAATAGTCATGATTTTAATGTATGCAACAAAGGTCATTATGTTGAAATTAGTATGGGAGTTAGCATTTATACTTTGAATGTATTATATATTAGATCCAATTATTTGATTCAACTGAACCTTGTTTAAAAGTGCTTCTAAATTTTCTCATTACAAAGACTTAAGATTCTGCGGCTTGCATATTAAAACAGTGAAAGTGTTTCATGGATTTAATTAATTATGATCTTTGTCAGCATTGGTGATATACATATAGCATATGGAAGGAAATTAGAATTTTTTTTTTCTTGTTTATGAATGCAAAGCTTCTTTTTGAATTTTGTAGATAAGACACTTTAAGATTATCTCTACTTTGTAGGTTATTATTCTTGTCAATTGCTTTGTTTGCCACACTACCAGGCTTTGCAGAGTACTTGTTGGTTTGTATGGATTGAGGTCTAGTGATTTTACGTGATATTTCTTAAATTGTTAAGTATAAACATTTTGTTTTGCTTCCTCAAACGGTATGAATGTTCTGCGTTCAACTTCCTTGTTCAATCATTCGTGTTACCTCTCCAGTTTTTCATTATTTTTCCTTTTGTTTCTTGAGTTTCCGTAGTCTTTAACTTTTCATTTGAAATGATTTTGACCTGCTTGTTACAGCGTTATTTAATCATGGTAGAAAATAAAAATACGACTTGAAGCAATAATTTATAGCAGGAATGGAAATGGTGGAAAATTAGAGATTGAAATTTTGTTATTTTAATTTGTTTATCTTTGTGGCTTTACTCTATCTTAGGAATTGTGAAGTTTTCTACTCTAATTTTCATATTATTTTTAACCAATTCTGTTCGTCTAAAGGTTCAATTATGTTTAAGTGGTAATATTAATGGAAACTTCTTTTAGAGTTTCGGCTTGTGTAAAGAAGATTTAGTTTAATTGAATATTTTTTCCCATGTAATTGAATAGCATTTTTATTTTAGTTAGGGGATATTTTAATGATCTAAAACTCACATAATCTTTAATATTTCAGTTGAATTATAGTTATTTGATTGTTAGATTTAATTTTGTTTGTTTTATTGTTTATTGGATTTTTCTGCTTGTCTTAATTCCTTGGATTATAGTTGTAACATGTAATATAATTCTTTTGGGATTGATCTTGTTCGGTTATTCTGTTTATTGATGAGCTTCTTCTATTTTCACCATGAAAATATTATAGATAAACAATTTCACTAGTTGAGTTTTTAGGCCTGTGTAGATCCAACGAGGTTTAAATGGAGACTAGGATGTTGTTTGTGCATTATAATTGTGAGAGAACCTAAGGTTAAATGAGCTTTCAATTTTGTCAATTATGAACTCAAGTAATGTTTCCATTTGTTCAACTATGTTTTTCTTTTGGGTTAAGCATAAAAATGACATGAAATGGTTAGATAATTTTCTTGTTGATTTTCCTAGCTGAGAGTGCTGATTACAATGTTATAAGGTATGATTTATTATTTTTGTATGTTTCAACAATACTGGAATGATAGGCTTTCTCATTTTAGCTTGAAATTGTATTTGTGGATTTGTAAATTTGATTAAACGACGGATGGATTTGTTCAATATTCATTTGGATCGTACTCTTGTGCACATGTGTTGGTTTATATGGATTGAGATATGGTGTTGTTTATTTGCATTAGTTGTGTGATGACTTTGTTTTTTGGTTTCTTAATATTTTTGATTTGTTAAGCGCAAACATTTTGTTTGGTTCCACAAATGATATGAATGTTTAGAGTTGATCAAGGCATCTGTTTAGTCGCTTTGCTCTTGCCTCTCCAATTTTTCATTCTTTTTCCTTTTATTTCTTGAGTTTCTATCTTTAGTTTTTCATTTGGAGGATTTTGATTTGCTTGATACCTTGTTGTTTGTTGCAGGAGTAAATGAAAATATGACATGAAGCAATAATTTGTAGCAAGAATGTAAATACAGAAAAATAGAGATTGAACTTTTGTTACTTATAATTTCAATTTTTTTTTTTGGTACTCTAATCTTAGGGATTGTGGATTATTTTACTCCTATTATTTGTATTATTTTCCTTTGTCCAAATTTTCAATTATACTCCGGTGATTCTATTAGTAGTCAGGCATTTGTAAATGAAGATTCAGTTTAATTGAGTACTTTTACCAATGTGATTCATTTTTCTTTAGTTATAGCTGATATTTTTCTTGGTCTAAAACCTGATTTTCCATTTTTTTTATTTGAAATAGAATTTTATTTTTCAAATTAGAATTTTTTTCAGAGAAAACAAGAACATGTCAATCTCTATGATTGTAATTCATAAATAATAACAATTGAAAGTGCTAATTGTTTATATTGTTAAATTTTGATTCAAATTTGTGAAGTCTAATAAGTTTATGAAGTTTTGAAAAGTAAAGAGAGATGGAAATAAGTGCATCAATTTATTTTAAATATAAGTAAATACTATTAATTAAAATAATAAAATGAGAATAAATATGTATAAAGATTAGAAGTTCAGGTATAGGTACAATCAAGTTCAAAAGACCTCATGAAATAATGAATCAAGTTCAAAAGATCTCATGAAATAATGAAGATAAAAAGAAGGATACTCATTTAAACCAAAGAAAAAAAGGATTTTTAACAAATTTCATGAGGCAAGATAGTAATAATAACAATTGTAGTAAGAGTAAAAAATAAATAATAATAGTGATAATAATACGAATAATACTTACAATTAATCACATAAATTTTTTGTTGAAGTAATTAGAAATTAATAAAACTAATTTGAAAAGAAAATAGAGCGGTAAAAATTTAATTCGAATTCAAAAAAATATTAATTCTTGATTTATTTTAGTTTAAAGATAAATAAATATAATTAATTGAATAATAAAATGGGCATAACATTTATAAACATCAAAAGTTAAGTATAAATATATTCAAGTTCAAGAAATTTTGACTTAGATCCCAAAAGAAAAATAAAAAAATAATTCAACACAAATAGATTAAGAAAGTATCAATTTTTGTACGTTTAAATATTTTATAACTTATGTTGTCATAACTTTTAAAAAATTAATTTTATGAGAAACATAGAAATTGCATGCACTCTTTATGTGCTATTTTTTATTTACTGTCGAAGTTTTCAAAAGTTAAGGAAAATATTTAAAAAGTAAAGAGAAAGCTGAAATAAATATATTAATTTATTTGATGCTAAAAATAATCAATTAAAATGTTAAAATGAGAATAAATATGTATAAAGTTTAAAAGCTCAAGTATAAATATGATCAAATTCAAGAGATCTTATGAAGTAATGAAAATACGAAAAAGAGGACTTAGATTATGGACCCAAAATATTAAAAAAAATTAAGGGTTGTAATAAAGATTTTTCATTATTATATGATAAGTTGATGTTTGCTTAAATAGTAAGGGGTCAAATATAATTAATCTTATTAATATTATCATATTTGGTACGAGAGGGGTATTTGCAGTCCACTATATTTGTAAATTCACCCCACTTCCAAAAAATAATTATAATGAGTTCACAATAATTTTAAAAAATACAAACCAGTAAAAATTTTGTATAGTTAATCAATTAAATCATTATATTAAAATTTAATATAAGTTTAATTTTACTATTTTATTATTATGATATAAAAAAATTACCCAAATAAAATATGAGTTATTGTATCTAATAATTTAGATATTTAATTTTGTTACTTATAATCTAATATTTTTAAATAAAATCTAATTATTATTTCACTACCCTTAAGTGTAAATGACATAAATTTGGTATTAATAGGAATAACTGGAATTTTATTAAGTTAATTGGAATATTGAACGCAAAACCAGTGGAATAATAGTTGAAACATATAAACTCATATGAGAGAAAGTATAAAGAAAATTAGGAACCTACTTAACCAAAAACAAAATTAGAAAAATAAATTTAGTACTTAACTCGAATAATTGGAATCTTATGAAATTAATGAGAATATTCAACACAAAATTAGAGGAATAATTAGCTAAAACACATGAACTAATAACAAAGAAACTACAATAAAAATTAGGAACTCATCTAACGGGAAATAAAAGTTAATTGGAATCTAACCCGAAATATTGGCACTTAATGAATTTAGTTGGAATATTAAACATAAAACTAGTGGACTAATAAGTTGAAGTATAAAAACCTATAAATGAAAAAGATTAACCAAAAGTAGGAACTAATCTAACCAAAACAAAGTAATTTTGGTATTTAACCCAAATAATTATAATATTACCAAGTTAATTGGAATATTGTATGCAAAACCAGTGGAAAAATAATTGAAACGTATAAACCCACATATGAGAAACTATAACCAAAATTAGAGACTTGCATAACCAAAAATCAAATTATCGAAAACAAACTTGGTACTCAACCTAAATAATTGAAATCTTACGAAATTAATGGGAATATTCAACGCAAAACTAGAGGAATAATTAGTTGAAACACATGAACCATTAAGAGAGAAAGTGCAACAAAAATAAGGAAATCATCCAACGAAAAATGAAAGTTACTTGGAATGTAACCTGAAATGTTGGTACCTAACGAATTTAGTAGGAATATCAAACGCAAAACTAGTGGACTAATAAGTTGAAATATATGAACCTATAAATGAAAAAGCATAACCAAGATTTGTGACTAATCAAACAAAAAAAATTAATATTGATATTTAACCCATATAATTGAAATCTTACCAAGTTAATTGGAATATTGAATGCAAAATTAGTGGAATAATAGTTGAAACACATAAACCAAATGGGGCAAAAATTTAACCGAATTTAGAAACTTATCTAACGAGAAATAAATTTAATTGGAATTTAACCCAAAATACTAGTATTTAACGAGTTTAGTAGGAATATTAAATATAAAACTAATGGATCGGAAAGTGGAAATAAACAAACCAATTAGTGAGAAAGTTTAACCAAAATTTGGAAATGTAAAATTAACTTGGAACATCCACCTAATATATTGACATATAACCAAAAAAATTGAGATATAAGTATTTTACTTTTTTTTAACTTTTATTAAAATTAAAAATATTTTTCTCACTCAAATATTGTTTGTATTAAATATTTATAAATTTTCTTATTTTTTTTTCATTTTATTTTATTTTTTCTGTATTAAATTATAATTTTAAAAAATTTATTAAATGAACAACCGGTAAAATACCGATTGTTCAAGTTGCTTTTTTACTGTTGAAGCGGCTGTATTACATACAGCGCTGTACTATAGGAAGACTCGGGAAATTAATTAGGAAGCTGAACAAGAATTTCATGCCTGAAAGGATGTTAATCGCACGTGTCATGTGGATTGGAATATATACGACATAATCATCATCATAACTTGATGAGAAAGGAGCAACAATCGGACAACCCATGAAAGCTTGATGTCAATTGCACCTAAAAGGGCATTTATGGAATTTGAAAAATAAAATTAGAGAAATTCAGTGCATAACCTCAACGAGCCTGGAGCACATACGTCGTGTCGTCCTCACGTCAATTGATTAGACCTCACGTCGTCATCACACAACATAAAGAACTGGAAGACACGTGTCGGGCACAGGGAGTCCACGAATCTCTTCATCTCAGTGACCGGGTAAGCTGGCGTGGCACAATTTATGCCACTTTTTTCGCATGTGGGACCCATGCTTATTCTTGTTTTTGTACCTTACGAATTAAAAAGTGGAAAATAAAGTATCATGTGGGACCCATGATAATATAGCATTAATTAATTTCTTTTTTTTTTTCTTCTTTGTTTTGTATTTGCATGACGATACAGTTAATTGCGTCTCTCGTCTGTTTAATTTTTCTATTTAAATAGTAGTGCTCTTGAAAAATAAAGTATTGTACTAAAAAAAGAATATTAATGATAGCGTACTAATAAGAAATGAGATAAAACTGATTACTTTCAATTAATTAAGTAAATAGGTATCAATTTTATTTTATTTTTATTGATTTCAACTTATTTTGATTATGTCAAATTTTATATTTAAATATAATTTTACGAATATAAAACTGTTTTTTCGATTTAAAAATTTCAAGTACATATTAAAACAATAAAGCTTTAAAGGGAAATTATTATTTTGATATCACAAGCTCGTGTAATTGACTAAATTTTGCTTAAAAATGACTCAGACGAAGCTCTTGGAGGCTAATATTTATAAAACCGATAATTATGTGCTTTCATTAGTAAGGAGGAGAAGATCAGTGGGACCAATTTGAAGAATTTAACTGATTTTTCGAGCCACTTCAAGTGAATGATAGTATGTGATCAACCAATCTCTGGAGGGATTGATAAGAAGAACCTCCTTTCTTCAAACAAACATCCACTCTCTCCTTCAACTGCAAAACTCTCTCTCTCATTTCCTGTCCTTCTGTAGCTTCTACCATTACTCTTCTGATTGCTCCTTCAATCTCTTCTCTCTGTAGCTTCCCCTCTAAGTGCAGCCCAATTCTCCAAACATGACTAACATATCTTGCATTCACCATTTGGTCACTAAGAAAAGGCTGACAAATCATGGGGACTCCTTCACATATACTCTCCAAAGTTGAATTCCAGCCACTGTGTGTCCAAAACCCTCCAACAGCAGGATGAGCTAGTACCTCTTGCTGAGGAGCCCATTTCACTATGTATCCCCTTCTATCTACTTTTTGCAGGAACCCTTTTGGCAATGGTTCAAGCCATTCTGCTCCGCGGACTAGTCCTGGTCGAATCACCCAGAGAAAGGGAACCATACTATTGGCCAGTCCCCAAGCTATCTCCAAAAATTCTGTCTCGCTAATAGCAGCAACACTACCAAAGCTTACGTATATTACAGATTTAGGTGCTTGTTTTTCTAACCAAGAAATGGAGCTTTGATCTTCTGGCCATAAGCTACTTGAAGAGGCCGGAAAGTACTTGTGAAATGGGCCTACTACGAACCCCGAGATGGAATTATAGTACTGTTCGTGTATTGTGGTCAGTTGAACTTTTTCAAGGTCTTGAAAGGAGTTCCATATCATTCCGGAGGAGGCCTGTAATTGACTGTCGATGGCCGATAACAGTTTATGAAGATTTTCTGGATCTTTTGATTTCAAACTTGGAATGTCTTTGACTCTTAACGGTGGAAGCTCTATCACCGGTGCTTCTAATTGGGAATCTAATAAGAGGAGAAAGCAAATGAAAAATTGTAATAGTATGTAGATTTTTTAAAATAAAATAACGAGAACAAAATTTCGGGAGTACGTCTTGAGTCATACTCAGATTTAGACATCCATATGAATTTTTGTGCGAACAAAATTACATCGATGGTAAATTAAAAGTCGCGTACGTGCACAAAAATTTATGTAGACATCCAGACCAGAGCATTTTTAATTTCTTGTAACTCGAAAGCATTATCACCATCGCACCTTGTATAGGAAGGTAACCCTTTTCCCGTACAATTGGATAGGCAGCAAAAGCAAGATGGGCTGAGACACTAGTGGACTGTAACACTAACGTGCGAAGCTTAAAGTCATTCGCAACAGCATGTGCGAAATGCCAGGCCGAATCTGTGATTAAGCAAGCAAAAGAATCATCCTCCTGTGTGTTTGACATCAACAACTTAGCCAAGCAATCCCGAAATGGCCCGACGCACTTGGCATTGAGGGCCGCAAGAAAAGCTGGGATATCCTCTGTGGGTGCTTCAATTTCCGATACGCCATCTGAGAATGAATGGAAATCAAAATGAGGGTACTTACGAGAGTTTGGAGACTTGAACTCGGTGTGGACAATGGTGATTGAAAATCCTGTGCTATAGAGGATGTTTGCAAGCTGAAGCATAGGGTTTATGTGGCCTTGGAATGGCAGAGGGAAAAGTATGACTCGCCTTCTATTCCTTGGTAGCATATTGCAAGATTCTTGCTGGGTCTCCATGCGTAGTTCGAATGGTCTCTTGTTGCTTTGTTAATCTCAGTTCTCACTCTATGGATATATATATTGGCAATTTCCATCCTCTTGTAATTAATATATATCATTTACTTTCTTACCGTTTTTATAGAAGCCAATAATCCTCTGACAGCCATAATTCACAATATTGCCTTTATTTTCCTTTTGTAATTTTATTTATATTTATTATAAATTAAATAAATCATATGAATGAAAATTAAAACATAAAAATAAGTGTTAAAAGTAAGAAATATATGTTGATATGAACACAAAAAATTAATAATAAAATATTTTCTTGTATTTTTTATTTTGTAAACATTTTCTTATAATAAACATTTTACAATAGTTTAAAACCAAATGTAAAAAGTATAAGAAAAATATTTTATTATTAATTTTTTTCACGTCAAAACATATATTTCTTATTTTTAATACTTTATTATTTTATTTTAATTTTCATGCAAGTGATTTATTTAATCTATAATAAATATAAATAATTTTTTTTTGAAGATAAAGACAATACTATAAACTTATGATATCAAGAGGTTATTGGCTATTATAGTAGGGGGAGAAATCGGCAATTTCCCTATATATATACATATTTGTTTTCTTTTTCACGCATCATGTGGAAAATGAGATTATATATTATTTATTATTCGCTCACCTACGTAAGAAAATGGACAAATTAAAAGTCAAATAATCATCACATATAAATAATTAATCCTTCTATATATTTTATTAACGGCTTATATAGAATTTTTCATGTCTATTCGTTTTCATGATGTCTTTGGCTTCTACTAGCAAATGTTCAACAGTTCAAGTAGTTGTCCTCAAGTAGCAATCTTCTAACAACCCCGTTTATATCTAAAAACATATTTATATAGTTTGAGGGTCTTTCTCTAGTGTGAATGGTGTCTATACGTTAAAAATGGGGTAAAAGCTTGTTTAGTCCTTATATTATGAGGTTAGTGTCCATTTAATCTCTGTATTTTTAAAAACACCTCAAAACGTCCCTGCTACTAAATATTGACACTTATGCCATTATTTTTTATTATTTTTAACTTGCTTTTACAATATTACATTTTTACAATAATGTTTCTTTTTTGGATGTTAATAAAAAATTAAATTATCAAATTAAACTCAAAAATAAAATAAAAACAAAAAAGGTATATATTAATTTTTGTGAAAGCTCACGTATGTCTAAAAAATTAATATCGTAAAAAATTACATTATCAATTTTTTTAGAAAAATTAATATTTTAACTCAAGAGTGTGTTCCACAAAAATTAATATATATTTTTATTTTATTTTATTTTTTGGTGTTAAACTGGTAATTTATTTTTTTTTTAATAATGTCTAAAAAAATTATTATAATAGGGCAATTTTATAAAAATAAGTTAAAAGAAACAAAAGATAATGGCAAAAGTGTCAATAATTTAATGGTAGGGATGGTTTGAGGTATTTTAAAAAATATAAGGACTAAATGGACACTAACTTCAAAATATAGGGACTAAACGAGCTTTTACCCTTAAAAATGCATAGATCTGTAATTAGGTATTATTATATAGTAAAGTGTTCGTGATATTTACATCAATTTGGGGCTCCGTGAAATTAATTTACTTATTTTACTGAAGTGAATAAATATAACATTAAATTTGGGAGCTTCAATCGACTGACCTGGGGGTGTAAGGTTAATTAATGCAAATTCAAGAGACATTTTGCTCTGAATAAAGCATATAAATCAATTAATGGAGGCCTTGATTTTTAATCTAAGCTGATGAATGCAAGAAAACAAGCGCTTCAGCAACATCTGTAGCAATCCGTAAACGCATTTCCTATGTAAGTGAAAGCTCTTTAGATGGATCATGAAGATATTGAAAGAAGGTTCCATTGGGAATGAACTCTTATACGAATAAAAGGAACCTCAACCTCTAAGCAACATCCCAAAAGCTTAACCACATGTTTATGGCTAATTTGCGAAAGAATTACAACCTCGTTAATGAACTCTTCAAGCTTTGATGATCATCAACTACTTTGGATTTCTTCACTGCAATGATTCTTCCATCTGTCAACATTCTTTTGTAAACAGTACCTTGACCTCCCCGGCCAGGAATTCTATTGACATTGAAATGATCAGTGGCCTTGTCTAATTCTTGGAATTAAATTTCCTGCACCTGTTAATGCTTGTGTCAAGTGAATTCAATTGTTGTTCTAAAAGCAGACCGCCATTCTTTTTTAAATTCTTCTCTTTTTGCCCGATTCTTTTTCTTATTATGATGCACAGCCATAATGTTCCAATAGCAAGAAACAAACCCCTAATGCTTGTGTCAAACAGTCAATGCCTGCAATATCATTCTCTATCTTGAGCCCGATCAAAACCATTTTATTATTGTCACTGATACTTTCATGCAAGTAATAAGAAGAAAAAATTAAATTATAATAAAAAATATTAATTTTAAGCTATTAAACACCTGTCTTGCATTTATAAATACAGTCGAAGAGAATAGTCATACAGGTTTATAAGGTTCCTTCTTTTTGCTTCACTTTTATTCGTTTTTACATAAAATTTATACACTTAATTATCCCGCAAAAATCCTTAATATTGACTTGAATGTCAAAGGATTAATACCAGAGAAAATTTTAGTGTCCCAGACCGTTTTCCTTGTTGAAGATGCTCACCTGGACAGAATCGTGCTGGGCAATTCCTGCTTGCCGGGTTAGATTCTTAGTTAGTAACTTCTACTTAGGTTGTTAAATCAAGTCTAGAAATCGTCTCTCCACACAAACAAATTCAAACACTGGAGTTGGAATTTGGTGAGTGCCCCACACATTGACACGATCAGATTTTGGCGTCAACATTGTGGCGCTGTCTGGGGGGACAGTACAAGAAGCCACTCTACTAAATCAACACCTGTGAGGGATTAAGAGGAATAAGCGAGCACAAAGTGGGTGAATTAAGGATGAATATCAATGATGATGAAATGGAGAGAGAAAGGGAGACCTATGGTTAATGAAAATGCCATTTTACAAAAAACCGCCCATGAGGTTAGAGATAGATGGTGAATTAAAGAATAGAATGGATGGAAAGACAAATGGATAGCTTGGCTATGCCATTACTGGAGCTAAGGGAAGGAAAAAGAGGCTTAATAAAAAGAATCCTGATAGGAATATGGACATGCCTGAGTTAAACCATAGAAGACAGGCACCGGATAGACCACTAAAAATTATACCGATGCTACCAGGAATGGATGATCCCCTTCAGAAAAGCCCAAACCTCACGGTAGGGGCACGAAGAGAGAAGAATATTAAGGAAAGAGTGTTGAGGTAACATCTGTCAAACACAGAGAGAAAACCTGAGCAAATAGTGGTACAGAATCCTGGTCACACTGGAGAGTTTGAAGCCAAGGTACGAAGGCTAGCATGAATTATCGAAGAGATGCAAGATTGAGGAAGAACTCAAAGTTAGAAGATAATGATGGATAATGAGTCCCCACTATCAATAGAAATCATGAACACTATAATTCTAATAGTCTTCTTCTTACCAAACCTTCATTATTCTGGGAAGAGTGTCCCCTTGATCCGCATAGAGCAATTTAATGAAATGAGAGGAGTGTAAAGCTTAAGTGCTTAATATCATTGTAGAAGTGTAGAGCATTTCCTTTGACACTACGAGAACGAGCACGTGATTGGTACAAAAAGCATCTCAAGGAAGTATAAGAACCTTTGACCAGCTATGTAGGGCATGTAATGGAACTTATGAGTCTAAAAAAAGGTAAGGAGGAAACCATTAAGGATTTTGTGAAAAGATACCATAAAACATCTTTGGAGCTTGGTGCTTTAAATTATTTCAGGCTTTGAAGGGATTAAAAGAAGAAGTGAAGATAGCTAGATCGTGGTATAATTTGAGGGCGCCAACGATCAGTTAAGTCTACAATCAAGTAAAGATAGATATATGGATTAAAAAAGAGAAAGTTGCTAGAGTCAAAAGCGAGCAACTTGAAGAGTTGAGAAGATGAGAAAGAAGAGCTTAAAAGGGAAGCATGCTAATTAGGTATCACGATAGAATGACAACGAGAGAAGTAACATGATAAGCGCATGCTAATTAGGTATCACGATAGAATGACAACGAGAGATGTAACATGATAAGCGCGTGCTAATTAGGTATCACGATAGAATGACAACGAGAGAAGTAACATGATAAGCACTACACCGTACTTACAGCAAAATGCTCAGGCTAGATTCTCCTCATTTCAACCAATGGAAATTAGTTGAGACCCAATCATCAAAAGAACACTCCATCAAACCTTAGGCCGATCATACCTGTTCGTCAATGGTATGATGAAGAGAAGAAACAAAACAAATTGTTTAAGGCAAGTAAAATTTCAAGTTTTAAAATTTACTCAAGGTGAGACAAGAAGCCTAAACTTACTAATTCAGCTCGATCGTGAGATGATAAAAGCATGAAATCTTTTTAAGCAAGTAAAGATTTCAAGTCTCAAAATCTGCTTGATGTGAGATAAGAAGCCTAAACTTCCTAATTCAGCTCAGCTATGAGTAGGCGAAGAAAAAGGTAAAAGCTCGAAATCATTTTAAGGCAAGTTAAGATTTCAAGTCTTAAAAATTGCATAAGGTGAGACAAGAAGCTAAACTTGCTAATTTAGTTCAGCCATGAGTAGGCAAGAAGAAAGATAAAAGCCCAAAATCCTTTTAAAGCAAGTAAAGGTTTTAAGTTTCAAAACCTGCTTGAGATGAAACAAGAAGCCTAAACTTTATAATTCAGTTCGGCCGTGAGTAAGCAAGTAAAAAGATAAAAGCGTGAAAACTTTAAGGAAAGTAAAGGTTTCAAGTCTCAAAATCCAGTAAAAGTGAGATAAGAAGCCTAAACTTACTAATTCAGCATGGCCATGAGTAGGCAAGTAGAAAGATGAAAGTACAAATTAATTGTAAGGCAAGTTAAAGTTTCAAGTCTCAAACTTGCTTGAAGAGAGACTAGGAAGCCTAAACTTACTAATTCAACAAGTTACGTACCTTTATCTTTGTTTCTAGAATAAGTGACCAATGTAATGCATAGAAAATATACAAAGGCATACCTAAAATGATCGTGTAAACCTTTGCACTACGGGGATTAATGCAACGTAGCCTCCTTCAAAATTTTCACAATGCATATTTGCACTGCATTTGGTAGTACCATCTTTACACTCATTAATATCTGACATGAAAAAAGACCGAAAAATAAAAAATTCCTTAAGTCAAAGAGTTTCATCGTCCAACCAATTAAATATTTTGTATTCTGAAATAACTTCACTTAGGCTCCATTTATTATTGTGTCCAAACATAACTCTGAAAGTACTTGATAAATAATTATAATTTTTACCTTGAAGTAATTTAATTGATAAGCCTATATTTTATTATGCATTTCTATCAATTTTTTTCCACCACCACAGCTTCCATTTTATTATAACACCATAGTAATAAACAGAACCTCCATAATTGCCAAAAAATAAGCTCACTTTAAGAATCTATGCCTGTCAAAAGCTGGCTCTAGTATCATTCTTAACATTTTATGCCCATAAGACAAATACTTAGAACCCAAGTCACATAGATTCCAGGATCAGATTAGTCAACTAGCAATTTAGAAAGAGATCATGAAACTAGCTTTTAGTTAGAATGTAATTTAGTCTATAAATTTACCTTGACACCCTAGGAGAAAAGAGGGATTCCCTTGGTATTTTTCTTTGCAAGAACAAATAAAAAATCCACTTTCATCACTTTTACAATGAGATGATGTAAATGTTGGCGACTCATCCCTCTCTAACTTGCCAAATGTTGAATTGGGAATCCTCCAATCCAATATAACAGGAACTTGCTTCCAATTTTTAACACCTTGAGCCCCTCTTAAAGTTGCTAACAAACGAATTTTTTCTAAAATAAATGGAAATTTGCATTCCCCTTCCTGGTTGCTGCCGCTACTTGTTGAATTATTTATCCTGCTTATAGAAATATTGAAACTTTTGAGACCCCAAGTGACCTCTCTTGCAACATTGGATGCCATTGCCGCTATCATCTTCTGACTTGTTTCTTGGATCACAAATGGATACGCAACCACCAAGAATCAAGTCTCCATCAGCTGACGACATTCAGGCAAGGTTGTTGCAGCCGATGCTAGCGAACTTATTGTCATGATAAGGGAAGTAAAACGGGAGATTTTCCAGGTTAACAAAACTTGCTTCTACAGTTTTATCCTGACAATAACTGATCACTGATTGATTTAATCGCATTGTGCTGTTTTGGAGTTGGAATTCAAGCACTTCCAGGCTGATGATTCTGAGAATTGGCTTATTGGATTTGCAATCTATTGCGTAAGTTTGATCAAGGTGACAATTCCTAAATTCCGAATGGAAATGGAATTATAACATTGTTTACGCAACTAGATGTGGACAATTTTGCTTTGTTAATGGTGCTGCTGCTGCTATATAACTTGAAAAAGCAACTGCAGAATCATTTTTCAATCTGTTGTCACTGTTTTGCAATTATGAGAGAGAACTTACAATCTTTTTTTTAGGGGTGTTCGAGGATCGGATTTTATGGATTAGACATCAATCCATATCTGATCCACAATTTTACGGATTATAATTTTTCAATCCAATCTAATCCACGGATTGATTAAACTCAATCCAAATCCAATCTATACATCTGCGGATCGGATGCGGATTTGACTCAATTTATATCCAATCCATACATTTGCGGATCGGATACGGATTTAACTTAATCTATATCCAATCCACTATTTTGCGCATTAGTTGCCGAATTAAAAATTTTTAGTTCTCCCCAATCCATGAACTAATGAAATTAAAAAAATCTAAAATAAGAATAATTTTACTACCAATTAAATTTAAAATTGAATAAAATTTAAACAAATTAATTGTTTAAATAAAACTAAAATAATACATTCAAAGTTTCAAAATATAGCACATCGAGATTAATTGTTCAAATAAACTACAATAATACATTTAAAGATTCAAAATATAACACAATAAGATTAATTGTTCAAATAAAATTACAATAATACATTAATATAATACTGAAATTAATTGTTCAAATAAAGCCACAATTAATTTAAATGGCGAAGTTTCTAAAACTAAACGCAGTCTGATCCTTCACCAAGGCTATTGCACTTGTTGAAAAGTGGTGATTACAGAGCCGTCAATGATGGGAACCAGGAGAAGTACGGGTGGCGATCTTGAAGGTTGTGATAGTGCAATTGTTTGGCTAGAACCAGTGATTGTGAAGTGGCTCGATGGACTTGGGGAAGAAGATGGCTTGCTCTCGTTGGAATCACGAGGCCGACGTCCTTCAAATCGGTGTCGAGAATGTATTGAACTAGTATTGGGTTGCTAGTGCGTGTGATGGTAGGAAAGCTTAGGGTTTTTTGTTTGCAAATTGTTGGTGACTTGACATTACGTTACTTTGCTTTTGGGTGACTTTACAAATTGTTGGTAACTTGGCGTTATATTACTTTGATTTTGCTAGTGCCTGTGACTTTACTTTTATTTTGTTTTACAATTTTTACAAGTTATATTTGTATATTTGATTGTTTAATTATTTTTTATTTAACATTATTATTGGGTAATGGCTAAGATATGTTATAGTGCTTATATAACTATGTAATATCACATTTATAATATTCTTTAATTAAATTTATAATAATTTTTTAACTATAAAGAAGTTGGAAACATCAAGTATTTGTAATCCACGTTAGGTTTATTCGTGTTGGCATCTCTTGGCGATTGGTGAAGAAAAAAATATCATGCGGGCTGAGAATAATTCTTGGACTAATAACATAAACTTGTGGTAACCTTCAACTTTAGAGCTAACATAGATTATGTATTTTATTGTGACGGTGTTCAAGTTTCGTTGTAATACAAAGCCGTCGCTCTAATTAGGTGCAAGGGAAGATTTTGTAATTTTTTTGGGCATAAAGAAGTTGGAAATAATGTTTTAAAAGAAAATATATATATTTTACCTAGGATTTGAGGTGTTGCCTGTGGGGCAGCTGTAAAGAGCTCCATTATTTGAAGACTTTTCCGTTAATAAAGTGATTTGGTGTGTATGGCTTTAAGGAAATAATCTATACGACAATATCTTTAGTCTTCAGCTTTCTTATGTCTATCTTAAGACTTTATTGTGCTTAAGATCTTTGGAAGAAATTTTATTGATTTATTGAGTCAAAGGCGATTTTAAGGAAGCAGTAAAGATTTTATATTATTTAAGAAGTAATAAAAAATTAAAGACAAGTGGTGTTCGCTGAACAAGTAACCTTTAATTACTTGGTGTTCCTAATAGATGAGCGAGATCTCGAGGACACACGTAAAAGTCTTTTGTCTCCTTTATTATTATTATTATTTTTTTGCTGCTTTTGGTAACCAATGCAATTAAGTTTAGCCTAATTGATAAAGCAGATCTTAAATTCTGTTGGTATTCAATTCTAAATATGAATCTAGAATTGTTTATAGTTTTTAAAGGTGAATCTAGAACTTATTTTGAATTAACTAGTCACTGTAAATTTTTTTTTATTCAGAACTTTTGTGCAAGTAAATTATTGATGGATCATTTTCGTTGCTTTTCTTTGTTAAACTTGACCCCCAATTTTTTTTTTAATTAGTAGATCCCTCTTCCCCTCCTCAATTATTTCATAAAATTCACTTTTTTACTATTATTTTTCTCTTCCTTTCTTTATTTCTGAGGGAACAATCAATTGTGCTGCTTTCTCCCCTTTTCTTTTGTATTTTTTCAGTAGTGGAACTTTATCTCCGTACTTACTTTTTAAATAGACTATTTTTTTAAAAAAAAAAAATTTAGGAATTAGTACGTCGGATAAATTAACAGTAATGGTTGCAGTTGTTTTTGGATTGCTATTGGATAAAATTGCAAGTTCGAATTAAGTAATGCGTTCAATCATATGTTTCATGACTAATGACTTTATTTACTACAAAAGTAAGCATTTCATTTATTTTAATACTACGTTTACTAAATTAGAATCATAATGAGCTGAAATTGGAATGGATTAGAATCATAATGGACATGAATGAGAATGGGATGGAATGAGAATAGACTGGAATAAGAATAAGGAATGAGAATTAAAATAAGTTGTTTTCTTGAACTATAGGAGTTGAAATGAGGATGAACTGGATTGCCATTAATGTGTTTACTTTATCTTGGAATTGGAATTGAAATGAATTAGATTGTAACAAATTACTAAAAAGTACTTAATGGATTATTGTCATATTTATTATTAACTAATATATTAATTAAATGTAATTTTTTTTAATTAATTAGAATAACTAGATTAAAAATTATTATAAAAAAATATTAACTAGAGTAATATTAATATTATTACTTAATTAAAATAATATATAATATTGTGATTATATTTAATAATTATAATAATTAAAAGTATTTTATAATATATTAATTAGTAGTAAATTCATATTATTTATTTAATTAATAATATTAATTTAATAATTAATTAATAATAATATATGAATTAATTATAATATTATATTAATCATTATTATAATAGTATATTAATTAATTAATTACACTAATAATATATTAATTATTGTGATTATTTATTAAGGAACAATAATTATTAATATATTATTGTTAATAATATATTAATATATTAATTAATAGTAATAATTAGATTAATTCTTTAATAATAATTTATTAAAAAATATTTATTATTAATAATATGTTAATATATTAATTAATAGTAATAATTAATTAATTAACTATAATAATATATTAATTATTGTGATTATTTATTCAAGAACTATAATTTTTATTAATTATAGTTAATAATATATTTATATATTAATTAATCATAATATATTAATTAGTTAATTATAATATTATATTAATTAATTATAAAAGAGGACAAAGTATGCATTTTTAATTTTGGGAGGGCGAAATGGTCAATCCTGAGAATGGGAGATTCATTCCCACCTCCCCCATGGGAATCAATTTCTCATTCCTCATTCCCAAATAGTGGTGGACCTTACCATTCCAATTCCGATTCCTGCTCCATATTTGTGAAGTAAATACCATTAATCATTCCGATTCCGGATTCCAATTCCCCAATCCGGCAAGTAAACACACCAGAAGAAATTTTTCCAAGTCATTTTTTCCTTTTTAATTAGAAAGCATCTCGATTACTTGTAAGAAAGCACTTGGTTTATTGAAAAAAAAAAATCAGGGTTATCTACTAATTTAAGTAAAACAGTAAAATACTACAAATCAAAGCGAAAGATAATGACTTGAACTAAATTTATTTTGGATGCGAGTATACTAATACTAATGCACTAGATTTCATCAAAATTCTGTGGGCAAGAGTAGTGTTAAAAAAGAACGTGCATTTGTGGAAAGGAAAAAAAATGAGGATTATATATCCACTAATTTGATCAGCTTCACCACGGGAGAATGGGAACTTGTGACTTGTGTTTAATTGTTTATAAATAATTGTTAATTGATAAAGTGAAAATCTCATTGTTAATTGAAAGATTCTAATTTAAGTTAAAAATACTAAAAAAAGAAAAGCAAAAGTTAGGTGGTGTTTGTTTTTTCTCTGAAATTTAAATAAATCTGAATTAGTTTGAATTTTAAATAGAATTAAATGTTTAAGTCTAAATTATATGCTTTTTTTGTCTAAATTGCTAAAAAGAAATATTAAATTTCTTTTTTAACTTAAAAAATCTAAAAACTAGTAATTTTACAATTGTGCTCTTACAAATTATAGATGTTGAACAAATAATAAACATTAAGAAGAACTTAAATAATATAACATATTATCGTAATATAAATCATATTTAATTGAAAACAACCTTTATATTCTAAATTGGTATATCTTAATCAATTTTATTGTAGTTTATGATATTGTTAAATGAAAAATATTTGAAACATTTGTGAAAATAAATAACATTAATTAAAAAAAAAGATAAAAGTAATAATAATCTACCACTATATTATCACAAGTTATAGGGATGCGTAATAATGCTAATAATTAAGTTTTATTTATATAATGATGAAAATTAATTAACTACATACGTAAGGAGATTTTGGATAATATTTTTAATTATATCAGTAAGGTTTTTTAAATTAACCAAAAAGGTAAAGAAATTGGCTTAATGATTGAAAATTTTTATTAAGTTGAAAAAAATTGGACTCAATGACTTAACTAGCTGAAGTTAAGTCAATTAAATTATTAAGTAAAAAGAATAGATAGCACTTTAGTGAAAAGCTACCTTAAAATCTTTGGAATTGAGAAGATTCATGGAATCGCTACATTTAAAGCCAATTATGTTGGTGGATTGCCTTCATAATGCATAATAATCTTTGTTAAATTATCACATTTTTTAATATTGAGGTTAAATAATTGTAATTTTTAAAATACAATACTAAAATATTTGATAAATATTAATTACTGTATTTTGAAAATTAAATTAAATTGATCTATCACTTATATGATGAAAAATTATAAAATCTCTATTATTTTTGTTAAAATTATTATTTAAAAATTATATTTACCATACATTATTAACTTTTTTGTAATTACAATTTTCTTTTTATAGCGACTGTAATTTACTTCAATACCACCAAATAGAACATTGCATCGCTTATTGTCTATTTCTTAAATTAAATACTTGTATAGTATAGTAATTTATTGGCCGTAACCTTACCCTGCATTCAAATGCGCGCACACGAAACCCATCAAACAATTGTTTATTTCTTACTGGCAAAGTAATTAGAGTATCGAGGATATTCTAAAATTTATCTTAAATTCTATCTTAAATAATGTGGTATGTGATGCGTCATACATAAAAATAGTTGATAACTTTTCATAAAATCCAAGTAAATTAATTACAATTTCTCAACAACTAATGTATGACTACTACATTATTTAAGATGAGATATTGGACTATGTAGCTCTACTAAAAAATTAGTACTTATAAAAGAAAGAAAGAGTACGAAGCAAAGAACCGTATATGTGAAATAAGGAAAGTCTATAAAAGTTGAAATACTAAAAGTTAAAAAGGTCCGGAAAGGAAGTAGAAAAAAAGAGTGTCAAGAGATAATATGAAACCATTACTCTAATGTTTATTCATTTGATCATTTCTAGCTTAGAGCCGTGATTTAATGATTTTTAAGTAATTTTAATTATTTGATTTTAAAGTTAATATTGCCTTGGCTCATTGTTGTGGCAAGGATGTAAGTTTCTCTGTGACAGTATTATTCTCCTAACTTAGGAGTACACCTCTCATGCATAGACCTGACCACAAGGGGTTCTGACCTGTGATTTGCGTTGGTTAAAAAACCCTCTGCGTTATTTTTTTTATCAGCTGTAAAATTTGATTTGACCCGTCTTTGATCCTCCGGCTCACAACCAAACGACGGAAAGATAAAATATGGAAAGAATGTTCAGAGCTAAAAAATTTCCTTTGGCTAATATAAGTCATATTAATTTGAGATAACCTTAATTATGTTTAGGATAACAAAATCTTTTCGTGATAAAGAGAACGGGCTAGGTCACTTGCAACGATGAGAATTTAAGAGAAGTTTTTGAAATGTATAGAAGATAATCTGCAATAACAAGAAAGCATAATATATACTTTATACAATCAAATAAAGTGTATACAACAACATATCTTTTGTTTGTTTATTTATCGATCAAATTGCATCTGTTATAACTAGATGACAATAGAATTTGGAGAGGTAGAAACGATATCCCAAGGCTCAATTACTTCGGTTCTCACATATATATTCAACCTTTCCATAACATTTCTGAATATTGTTCTCATCATCTCGTGAGTTCGCTCTTATTCTTTCTAGTTCCATTGCAACTTCTTTCATTGTAGGTCTGTTCCTCCCATATGAATTTAAGCATCTTTTCGCAACGTCAGAAACGGCCACAATCTCTTCTGCCTCTCCTGATTTTCTCACTTGATCATCAATAATATCAAACAAACAATTCTCCTCTATACATTCAACAAAATATGTTGTCAAATTTCGACCCTCATTTGCCCAAATAGAAGATATTGGTTTTTGTCCTGTTAAAAGCTCAACAAGCACAACTCCAAAGCTGTAGACATCACTTTTATCAGTGAATTGGCTTGAACGAAAGTACTCAGGATCTAAATATCCAAAAGTTCCTTGTACTTTGGTGCTCACATGAGTTTGATCAATGGCAATTGATCTTGAAGTTCCAAAATCAGCTATCTTCGCTCTATATTTTTCATCCAAGAGTATGTTGGTTGACTTGATGTCCCGATGGTAAATGGGCAAGTGAGCTGATGAATGCAAGTAAGCAAGAGCTTCAGCAACTTCTGTAGCAATCCGTAACCGCATTTCCCACGTCAGTGAAAGATCTTCATATGGATCATGAAGATACTGAAAAAGGGTTCCATTGGGAATGAACTCGTATACGAGTAAAGGAGCCTCAACCTCTAAGCAACATCCCAAAAGCTTAACCACGTTTCTGTGGTTAATTTGCGAAAGAATTACAACCTCGTTAATGAATTCTTCAAGCTTTGATTCATCAACTACTTTGGATTTCTTCACTGCAATGATTCTTCCATCTGCCAACATTCCTTTGTAAACAGTACCTTGGCCTCCCTGGCCAATAATTCTATTCATATTGAAATAGTCAGTGGCCTTGTCTAATTCCGTGGAGTTGAATATTCTGCATCTATCAATGCTACGGTCAATTGAATTCAACTGTTGTTGTAAAAGCAAACCACCATTTTTTTTGAAATTCTTCTCTTTCTGCTTGATTCTTTTTCTTATTATGATGCAAAGCCACAATGCTCCAATAGAAAGAAATAAACCGCCAAGGCCTGTGCCAATTCCTGCAAATATCATTTTTTTTTTCAAATTAGTTATTAGGGCTTGTATCTCACTCTCTAATATTGAGGCTGATCTAAACCATTTTATTGGTTTTGTTGATATTTCCAAAAATAAGCTGTTAGAAGAAAGATATCACATTGAAAATAAATCGTATATCATATATATGCAATGTGATGTTTTTATATGGCTCAGATTTGGCCCGTCAAAATTCGGCCTGAACTTTCAAAGCATTTAGATTCCCTGAAAACCTTAGGCTTGGTCAAGCCCGGCGCCACTCATTTTCCATCCCCATACGCTATAGAAAAGAATTCCCTCAGGTCTCTGTGTATTACGGTCAGAGTCATATCTTCTTTACAATTTATTAGCCATTAGACACCTCATACTTTGCATTCAAAATATTATCTAGGGGATAGCCATAAAGTTTGTAAGGTTCCGAACTTGTACAAAAGCTTGCATTTCTCTCACAATAACTGAAAACTTTAACAGAAGAATTCAAACCTTTTTTACATAAAAAAGTGTAACATAAAAATACAAACCTTTGACATAAAATTTGAAACTTGATCAGTATAGAAGTGAATAGTGATTGTCTATAAACTTTTCAACGAGGGTTCCTACACTCCATTAAAATGTGGGAATGTTATTATATTATATGGTGTAATTGTATTTTCGCACTTTACTAAGTACGGGAACCTAACCAAATAATAAATCAGAGAATGTCTAATTTAATTATAAAAATATCTCCAGAAAAGACATACCTAAGATGATCGTGTGAACCTTTGGTCTTTTGGGATTAACGCAACGGTAGCCTCCTTCATAGTTTTCACAATGCAGATTCCCACTGCAGTTGGCAATACCATCCCTACACTCATCAATATCTGTCATGAAAAAGAATACCCGAATAAAAAAAGGTACATATCTATAGAACTAACAAGAAATCTAATTCGGCTTCATTTAATATTGCTGTCTGGCACAACCCCAAATTATTTGATTAATTAACACTTGCAACTCTAGTTTTCATGTTGAGATGATTTTATCTGTCAATAAAAAAAACATATTAATTTTATTAATTTTCTCAAAATTATTATTTAAAAATTATATTTAATTATTTAATAATATAAACTTTTATTTTACAAATATAACTTTCCTTTCATAACAATCATGGCCTGAATGCTAAAATACCAATGGGAGCCTTAATTGACAAAAACTAAGCCAGCTTTAAGAATCCAAACCTGTCACAAACTGGCTCTAGTATCATTCATAACATTTTATACCCAAAATATACTTAAAGAACCGATGCCATGGAGAAGATTCCAAGCTCAGCTTAATTAAGTTAGACTATAATTTAATTAAGAAATTTACCTAGACATCCATAGAGGAAATAGGGATTCCCATGGTATTTTTCCTTGCACGAACATCTAAAAAGCCCACTTTCATCACTTCTACAATGAGATGTTGATGTAAATTCTGGAGATTTATCCTTTTCTAACTTGCCAAAAGATGAATTGGGAATCCTCCAATCCAGTATAACAGGTACTTGATTCCAATCTTGAACAGCTTCAGCACTCTTAAAATTGCTTTCAAACCATTCTTTTTCTACCATAAATGCATATTTGCATTTCCCCTCCTCCTGGCTGCTGCTCCTGCTACTTGCTGCATTATTTATGCTGCTTATAGAAATATTAAAACTTTTGAGAGCCCAAGGGACCCCTGCTTTGCAACACGCAATTCCATTGCAGCTATCATCATCTGTCTTGTTTCTTGGATCACAAATAGAGAAGCAACCACCAAGAATGAAGTCATGATCAGCTGATGATATTGAGGCAAGGCTGTTGCAGCCGATGCCGGAGAATATATTGTCATAATATGAGAAGTAAAAAGGGAGCTTCTCCAGGTTTACAAAACTTGCTTCTTTAGTTTTATCCTGACAAGATCTGATCACTGGTTGATTTACTCTCATTGTGCTCTTTTCAAGTAAGAATTCAAGCACTTCCAGGTTGATGCTTCTCAGGATTGGCTTATTGGATCTGCAGTCTATTGCATAACGTTGATCAAAGTAACAATTTTCTCCAATTCCGAATGGAAATGGAATTGTAACATTGTTTCCACAACTGTATGGACAATTTGGCTTCGTTAAATGTGGTGTCGGTGGTGCTTTAGCTATTGATTTTATTGGCCATGGAAGCAGCAATATTATAACTTGAAACAGCAACTGCAGATTCATTTTTCAATCTGCTGTCACCGTTTTTTGCTACTGGTTGGGTTGGGGTTTTTTGTGGGGGGGGGGGGGTTAGGTGGAGATTTTATCAGAGCAAAACAGAGCAGCTTCTCTGCTGCTTCTTAGATGCAGCAGCCCTTCGATTTACAATCAAGTTGCACAGAACACTTGAAAATTAAAAAAGAAAAGTAATCCAATCACCAAAAAGGAATGGTTTTCCATGGTTTTCCACATGATGTGAAAGGTGCATCAAGACCAATGCGACATACTTTACACGTTGGAGAATTAGACAAACGATATTTAAATTGAGGAAACTTGCGGTGCATAGTACGGTATTACAGTTACATTTAAATTTAAATGCATTCAACGATTGGACGCAACTATAGTAATTATACTGTAGCTTGATCCTTAAATTCAATTAATGCTGATGTTTTTAATTACAGTGAAATTATGGATTCTGGTAGTTATTAGATTGGACTTATTTAATAATTATAAATACTTCTCATCTGGTATCAGAGCCAAGTGGAGGATAGTGTTATACTGTTCAGAGTTTTGTGTTTAAAGACTTGTGTTTTATTTGAATTTCTTGTTTGTGTGGTGAGGTTTTACTGGTTGTAAGTCCCGTCTTATGATAAGTTTTCCGCATAGGGCTGTAAATCCATACCTGTAGCCATATTAACAATACCTAGAATACTGCATAGGTTTTTACCCATGAATCCTTTGCTCGGTAGAACATCGTCCTTTTCTAGCTCTTCTTCTGGAAGGATTAGTGATTCAAAGAATATTGTGAGTTCGGAAGAATTTGTAATCGAAGATTTCAACAAAACAATTGATAATTGGGAATTACCAAAGGTCAATAAAGAAATAATTTACAAAACAAAAAAACTTGATTTTTTAAAAAATGATTATGTAATAAAGACTGAAGAACGTGATCTAACCCTTTCAAAACCTTTTGAGACAATTCATTTATTTTCGGAAAAATCTTTAAAGAAATTAAGAGAAAAGAATTTTAATTATATTCACATTGGTTTAATTCAGGTAGGAATAAAACCTTTGACCAAAGAAGGCCTTGACACTTCTATTTTAGCTGTCCTTAGAGATAGTCGATTCATCTCTTTTGATGATTCTTTGCTAAGTAGCATTGAATCCAGTCTGTGTAAAGGACCAATTTTTTTTTTATTGTTATCCAAATATTACCATTTCTCTTAAAGACAATAACATTTTAAAAAGTATGATTTTACATATCAAAACCCACAATTACAACATGATTGAGGGATCTGTTCCAGTTGCATTAATTTTTAAAATTTCTTATAAAGCCATGATTTCTGCATTTAGCACACAGCATAAATTCCAGTCAAAAAGAGATGAAACTCTTCTCTTGCAGACTGACTTGTCTAAAGCCAATACTGTCACCCCAAAACCAATCCAATGGAAAGATATCAATCTTTCAGACGAATGGATCCTTGAAGGAGCCACTGCACCAGTGATTCCGAAACAACTTGAACCAAATACAGAGTTGCAAAATGTAACTCAGTATTCAAATGACAAAGTCACACTGTCCTTTAAGAGATCTACATCTTCTAGATTCTCTGATGCAAGCTCTTCCAAAAGCATTTCTTCCCTAGAAAGAAAATTCTCAAAAATCCCTTCTGTTATAAATCAACCTAGATTTTCTACCTCGGATATACCTAGACCCTCTATACATTCTGTTGACTACACCACTAGTGTCCCTCATCCAATCTACACTAGCAGTCAACATGAACAGAGACAGGAAGAGAAGGAACCTTCTCCTCTAACTTCCCCAACGTTTTCTGCAGTCACAGAAAATGTCATAAATGTCATTGAAAAAGATTTTGAATTAGATAAAACTTTTCTGCACAATGATTTTTATTCTGAATTAAACAAAGAAAAAAGACTTTGGTTTTTTAAACACTTTTTAAACCAAAGAAAAGAAATTCAAGAAATTTATTATGAGTTTGTAAATTCTCATAAAGTTCATATATTATTTTTTGATTGGTTCGAGCTCTATTCTTCCAACAGCAACATTTCTTATCCTTTTAAAGCGTCGAACCCAATTACTATTAGGAAGAAAACTCCTGAGTGGAATCTTTTTGATAGTAATAGAAAAGTTGAATCCGAACACCCTACTCTTAGGAGTCTAACAATAGAACATGGTGACCCTCCTGTAGAAATTAGAGCCTCACCTTACAAAATTCCTAAGCCTAATGATTCCGAATCGAATTTAAGTAGTATTATTCAACAGAATAATTTCTGTAATACTAACTTAAATACGATAGGAAAACAGTTGACTAGGATTGAGAACCACTTCCAAAAGTCAACCATTACTGTTTCCTCTTCACCTCCTGTTCCATCAAAATCGGATTCTGACAAAAAGCTCAAGGAATCTATTTTCAAACCTTTCCAGGTTTCGAAAACTAGCCAAAAGCTTGTTCAAGAGTCACAATCAAATTTTGCTAAAGCCATTAGAGAACAACTAGATAGGATAGAAGTTTCTTCCTCTTCTAGCAAAGTTCAAATAGCCCCTGATACTCCTCAATCTAGTAGGATTGGAGTATTAGAATATGACCATTCTTCTATAGCCTCCTCTGATATAGAAGCCTTCACAGATAATTATGTTCCTAAAGCTAACAAAATCCATTGGGAATTAGCCTTGCCTACTGCCAGAACTCCACCTAATCTAGCTATAGATAATAGACCAAGTGCCTTAAATCAATCTCGGTTTAATGCATCTTCAGTCTATGAGTGGAATATTGATGGCATGTCTGAATACAATATTCTAGGATTGTTGCAACAAATGACCATGGCAGCTAATGCCTATAAAACCCAATCAGGAACCTCTGATAGAGCCATAGCAGAAATTCTTATTGCCGGTTTTACAGGTTAACTTAAAGGATGGTGGGATCATCTCCTCACCAACCAGCAACAATTAGATATCCTTAATTCCATTCAAAAGGATCAAGAGGGTATCCTCATTCTTGATGAAACTAATAGTCCAATTCAAGATGATGTAGCTACCTTGATTTTGACTATTTCCCTCCATTTTATAGGTGACCCTTCGCACCTTCGAGACAAAAATGCTGAGTTACTACATAACTTGAGATGTAGGAAACTTAGTGAATTCCAAGATTACAAAACCACTTTCTTTACTAGACTATTCCTTAGGGATGATGCCAATCATATAACTTGGAAAGAAAAATTCATTGCCGGTTTACCTACCCTTCTAGGAGAGAAAGTTAGAAATTCCATTAAAGCCCTCTATGATAATCGTATCCCTTATGACGAACTTACCTATGGTGAGTTAGTCAGTTTTGTCAACAAAGAAGGTTTAAAGATCTGTCAAGATTTGAAGTTACAGAAACAACTTAAAATGGAGCTTAGGAAATCTAAGCAAGAATTAGGTAGTTTCTATAAACAATTCAATTATGACCCCTTTAAAACTTCTACTTCCAAAGATTGTAATGGTAAGTGTTCTTCCAAACCTTACAAGAAACATTACAATTCTAAAGCATATAGGAAACCCTCTCGTGAATTTAGAGACTTTCCTAATAAGAAACCTTCAAGGCCTTATAGGAAACCCAATTTCTCTAAAAGAAAAGAGTTTAGAGCCAAACTCAAAACTCCTTTTAACTACAAAGACGCCATATGTCACAAATATGGTATGAAAGGCCATACTGCAAATTACTGTCGTATGAATAAAAAGCTTCATGAGCTTGGCCTTGATGAAGAAACCCTTTCCAAAATCTCCCCTCTTCTTATAGAGTCTTCTGACTCTGAGTCTTCTATGTCAGGAGATAGTGACCCTCTCCAGGTCGATGAGTTGATAGATTCGGATACCTCTGCATCCAGCAGCAGCGATTAATCTTTTATTTCTTCTTTACAATGTCGTTCTAAATCCATATTCATTTGAATTGGTCGAGCTTTAATGGGTATCTGTTTTTCATCAAAAGAATTTTCATAAGGCAAATCAACCATGTGCTGTTTCCTATTCCAAAAAGCAGAAGGCAGATCAGCACATATTTCTTTTTGAACAAGATCTTTGAAATCAGATATTTTTCTTTGGATAAAATCATTTTGTAATTGTTTATCAATTCTTTGTAAACTCAAATCTTTTTGTAAAAACATTAAATCGTGTTCTTTTGATTTGAGAAGATTATGAATCTGATTTTGATAAACAAAACATGCTTTCACAATATTTAAATTTCTTGTTTTGGGCTTTTCAATAAAAGGAAAAATAAGCTTTTTATTTTTTGCTTTAAAAGATATACTATCGTAATTAACAGTATAGGGAGTAATGAGATTTATAAAAGGGGTTCCTAAAATGATTGCATGATGAATATCATTAGTAAGAACAAAAGAGGTTTTAAATTCAAAATCATCATTAAGAATAGAGGCTTCAACTTTAGAAGTGACGTTAAGTTTTGAATTATTGGCGGCAGAAAGTCTTTCTTTTGTTTTCTCATGAAAACGTTTTGGCACAATATCCTCTCTGATACAATTTAAATCAGCACCCGTGTCAAAAAGAGCAATAGCATCAATAGCAAAATCTTTGAAAAAAATTAAAGAAATTTTAATCAAATATTTTCTGGTGGTGACTTGTTTTAAAACAAATAAAAAATCATTTGGAACAGATTCAATGTTCCCTAAATTTTGATCATTATCACCATCAGACTCAATTTCTTTATCAGAATCATTTTCCAATTACTTTTGTAAAAGAAGTTGAATAGTTTGAGAATCACATTTTTCGTCTTCTATGTCGGGAGATAGTGACCCTCTCCAGGTCGATGAGTTGATAGATTCGGATACCTCTGCATCCAGCAGCAGCGATTCTGAATCAAATTCTTATTTAAAGAAAATCAATGTTTTGACTAAAGACCAAGAAATTTTTCTTGAACTTGTAAAGCATATTTCTGACCCTGTTCTTCAAAAGGAATATCTTGATAAACTTTTGAAAACATTAGATTTGAACAAAGCTGAATCTTCTAAAGCTCCTATTGTTAAAAAGAATTCTTATGACCTTACTGAGATTTTGGGTAATAAGAAAAATAAAAAACAAGTTCCCAACATACAGGATCTTCAAAATGAAATTAAAGATATCAAACTGGAAATTAAAGATTTAAAAGAAAAACAAAAATGTGATTCTCAAACTATTCAACTCTTTTTACAAATTTTGTCAGGAAATTTGTCAAGGATTTTGTCAGGAAATTTGTCAGCAAAGGCAAGAGATCTATCTATAGGAGTAATTGTTCCTTTGGAAATGTTGTGACCTAAGAACCTTATCTTTGTTTGAAACAAAGAGACTTTAGAGCTAGAAATTGCTAATCCAGCCTTTCTGGTAGCAAAATAAAAAGTCTTCAAATGTTTGAAGTGTTGGTCGATGGTTTGAGAAAATATTAAAACATCATCAATACCTTATAAACAATGCAAAGGTTTTGTAATTGGGTTTTGTCAAGGATTTTGTCAGGAAATTTGTCAGCAAAGGCAAGAGATCTATCTATAGGAGTAATTGTTCCTTTGGAAATGTTGTGACCTAAGAACTTTATCTTTGTTTGAAACAAAGAGACTTTATAGTTAGAAATTGCTAATCCAGCCTTTCTGGTAGCAAAATAAAAAGTCTTCAAATGTTTGAAGTGTTGGTCGATGGTTTGAGAAAAGATTAAAACATCATCAATATAAACAATGTTTGAAGTGTTGGTCGATGTTTGAAGTGTTGATTTGCCTTATGAAAATTCTTTTGATGAAAAACAAATACCCACTAAAGCTCGACCAATTCAAATTAATATAGATTTAGAACGACATTGTAAAGAAGAAATAAAAGATTTAGAAACAAAAGGTCTTATTGTTAAATCAAGGTCACCTTGGTCATGTGCCGCTTTTTATGTTAATAAAAATTCTGAAATTGAAAGAGGCACTCCTAGACTTGTAATTAATTACAAGCCCTTAAACAAAGCCTTAAAATGGATTAGGTATCCCAATTGCAAAACCTTAAAATGGATTAAAACATCATCCTAATATTAATAGAATTTCAAAACCTTTGCATGATAGGTTAAAAAAGAACCCTGCTGCATGGACTGATGAGCATACTAAAGTTATTAAAATCATTAAAGCATCTGTTAAAAGTATCCTATGTTTATTCCTTGCAAATCCTGCATTACCTAAAATAGTTGAAACTGATGCATCTGATTTAGGTTATGGAGGCATATTAAAGCAAAAAGAAAATGATAAAGAACAGATAGTACAATATGTTTATGCACATTGGAATGATTACCAGAAAAATTATTCTACTATTAAAAAAGAAATTCTTTCAATTGTTTTATGTATTTCAAAGTTTCAAAGCGACTTATTAAATTAAAAATTTTTACTTAGGATTGATTGCAAAGCTGCAAAACATGTTTTGGAAAAAGATGTTCAAAACATTGCATCAAAACAGATTTTTGCACGTTGGCAAGCTATTTTAAGTGTTTTTGATTTTGATATTGAATTTATTAAAGGTGATACAAATTCTATTCATGATTTTCTAACTCGGGAATTTCTCCAAAACAGATAATGCCGCCAAAGCGCAGAGACAAAGGTAAAGGTATTCTTAAAGATTCAGAGCCCTTAAAAACCTCCAAAGAACCCCAGACTACTCCCTCCAAAGAAAAAATTCTATCTTCTGCTATACCCATTAAATCTTGGATTGAAATGGTCGAAGAAGAACATGAAACCACATACAAATCTATCTCCTCTGAACAACAAGTTAAAGAGTGGAACATGAAACCACATACAAATCTATCTCCTCTGAACAACAAGTTAAAGAGTGGATGGAATCCATTACAAAATCACCTGAGCTTATTGTTACGGACCGCAATCGTGACATCCAAGATATGCCCCCATACGCTAGTGTCGTGCTGGTTGTGCTGATTGTTGGAGACGTGCTTCAGGAAAGTGTGTGTGGCGATACAATGCCCTAGACTCTTTGGAGTTCAGGCAGGCCGACCCGGTTGAGTTTGGGGAGCTTGTCGCTAGTCGAGGACTTAACGCTGAAGAGGGGTCTAGGAATATCCTGACGCACACTGGTTGGGAACTGAGGCCGTTCTCCTGACGAGCCCAAGGCAGGGCGAAACCAGTCGACATTGTGCCACTTCCTCCAGGCTTACTCTCGTAGAATGGGATGCGGGAGTGCCGCACGGGGTCGAAACCTCTCGTCCCGTGACAGATGGTATCAGAGCCGCGCTTGTCATCTGGCAAAGCCCTCGTCGCGAGCTCGCCAAGCGCTCCAATGCCGCACCACGCGGGTCCCCGCCCTTCCGGATGCAAGGGTCGACAAGCGGGACGAACAGGCGGGTTCTCACACCCCCAAGCGTTCGCACCAAGTGGATGGTGTCTGCACGCGGGTCCTCTCCACGGATCGAGGACGAGTAGGCAGGGAGTTCATGGGTTGAGTTTGGCAAGCCGATCTTCATGTTTTCGCATGGAAGTGCACACTTGCGAGGCGTACTCCTCATGCACGAGGACGTGCATGGTTATGGCGGTGGGAGAATGTTACGGACCGCAATCGTGACACCCAAGATATGCCCCCGTACGCTAGTGTCGTGCTGGTTGTGCTGATTGTTGGAGACGTGCTTCAGGAAAGTGTGTGTGGCGATACAATGCCCTAGACTCTTTGGAGTTCAGGCAGGCCGACCCGGTTGAGTTTGGGGAGCTTGTCGCTAGTCGAGGACTTAACGCTGAAGAGGGGTCTAGGAATATCCTGACGCACACTAGTTGGGAACTGAGGCCGTTCTCCTGACGAGCCCAAGGCAGGGCGAAACCAGTCGACATTGTGCCACTTCCTCCAGGCTTACTCTCGTAGAATGGGATGCGGGAGTGCCGCACGGAGTCGAAACCTCTCGTCCCGTGACATTATGCTTGCCTTACAAGGCATTTCAAAATCCAAAGCTCTTTCTCATATCCCTGAGGAAGAAAAACCAATTTCCAAAGAAATCACAAAACCTTCTTCTTCACAAAGCCAAAATATTGTTCTTTCTGGTGAAAGTTCATCCTCTCAAATTGTCATTTCACAACCAACACTTTCAAAGAAAACTTCTGATTGGTATGATAAAACTCATTTTCAAAATATTTTAACTATGGAAGATGGTTTCTACCACACTGATCCTTTCCAAGCAATCTCAAAGTTTTTTCCTAAAGGCTGGTTTTTTAAACAATGTGATTTAACAAAACCCCAGTCTTATTATCAAAGTATTTTAGAAACTATCGAGTCTGTAAAATTTAAACATTTCTTTCTCCATGAATCCCATTCTGAGCCGGCTTATTCCACAGCCACTATTCTAAAAGTCTTGAGCCCAAACCAGTGGGGTGACCAACTACACAAATTCAAAACTTTCCCTCCAAATTTTCAAATGCGTTTACCTCACTGTTTAGACTATTCCTATTGGGACTATCAACAGGCCTGGTTTAACACATTTTTTATCCTAAATCCTAAAAAATACCATTCATGGTTATTTTTCTTTAATTCTAAAATAACCGTGCATAGCCTTCCAAATTGGTTCCAACAATGGTGGAATTATTTTGGCCCAACTCCACAAATCCTAACCCCAAATGCTACCAATTGCTTAAACCTTTTCAAAACTCATTATACCCCTTCAGATTCAGAGAAACGGTTCTCCCCATTTCTTTGTTTTTGCACCAATTTCTTTCTCCCCTGGGTATGGATGTGGAATCTCAGATTCCATACTCAAGAAAAATAACTCATTATCCAAAGAATTTTCAAAGTAAAATGGTGGTCAAAATTTGATGAGAAAACCAAGTTAACCGAAACCCTTATTCAAAATTGGCTTGGTTCACAAGGTTTCTTACCACCAACCATCAAAGATTCCAAAGCCCAACAAACTTTCCTTAGTAAAAAATCCAAAGCTCAATCTCTTTTGGCCAGCGCCAAAACAGAAGAAGAATACTTCAAAGTCATGGAACAGCTCCTCACCTCAAGGTCCAAGTCTTCAGTTGCCGATTCCTCTGAAAAAGAAGAAGATGAAGAGCCATTCATTTCCCTTGGAGATGAAAACGAAGATGATTGCTTCGGTATTCTGTCTCCTTTAAAGCATTGTAAATAATTGCTATTTTTCTTAAAAAAAAAAAAGAGTACAAAAGTTTACATTTATTTTCCTTGTATTTTCGGGTGGTCCTCTGGACACAAGTGAGAGCGCACATGTCTCTTCACCCGTATTTTGTATTTTCTATTTCATTTTGTAACCCGTATGTACAAAGCAACAGTCTACAGTGCAAAGTTCCAAAGATTACTGTATGCTACAGCTCCGCTACAGTCTACAGTGCAGAGTTCCAAAGATTACTGTATGCTACAGCTCCGCTACAGTCTACAGTTTAAATTTCATTTTGTATAAAAACCAAGAGGAAGACTTAGACTACTCAGATTGCAATTTTTAGTTTCTCTTTCTTCTCTTCTCCTCTCTCTCTCTCTCTCTCTCTGGTAATCCGATATCGATAGACAACAAGGAAATTTTTCCTATCTTGAGATTATTTTCCCTTCTTTCTGTAATCCTCAAAAGCAATGAGAAAAAGCAAATGTGAGCAATTTATCTTTGTAATTTAAATTTAAAGCAATTTCAATTTTCGTGTAATGTTTAATTTCCGCAATTTAATCTCTGTAATTTATTTTAAAGCATTTATTTAATTTAAAGCACTTTAAATTTCAGTCATTTAAATTTAAAGCATGTTCTGCAGACTGATCTCTATCAGATCTGCCATATAAATTGTTACATTCCTATGAGACATAGAGACTGGATCTCTCCCCTCGGTTGTATTTCTCTTCTCCCCCCTTCCTCAGAGCACCATTTTCGGGATCCGGATCTGGTTCTGTGTATGTACCCAAGCCTTAGATGTATGTGTTGCTAGGCTTGCTAAAAGAATCTAAACTATATTTGGTAAAATAATAAAACCTGACCAACCGCGTATAAAGAATTTAATAACTATTTGGTAAAGCAAATTGATCTGGTATATAAGCTGGACACTCGGGGATGCGGGCTACTGGTCCAAAGCGCTATTAATAACTCAACTGTAAAACATCTCAGCTGAAGCGATTCCTCAAATAACAACGCTACGTACCATTTCAAATTTAAAATTTGACCAACCGCGTTCCAATTTAATTATTTTGTTTAAACCTGAGTTTTATTAGTTCATCCAAAAGCACTCTCATCCTTCGATCCTATTTTAATAATTATAAATACTTATTTAATTAAAAAAAATTTAAACATTTTTTTATTGTTTTTATAATAGAATTTTTAAAATTTAAATAAATTATATTTATTTCTATTAACAAAAATTTAAATTTTAGGAATAAATATTAAAAGATTTTTTTAATATTAAAATATATAAAATATCATTTACTTATTAATTATTTTATTTCATTCTTTTTATACATAGTATAACTTTAAAAATTTATCTATTAAAATAATTTTATGAATTTCTAATAAAACTCTCGTTAACAACTAAAAAATTAAATTTTTTTAATAGAAATTTTATTTAACAAATTATATCAAACGGAGCTTAAGATACATATATAATAAGGTACTAACCTACGTTGCAACAATTACAACATACCAAAGTTTTTGTCTTCGTTCAAAGCTGCCATTAGATATAAAATGAGTTCATCTAACGGTTGAGATGGGTCAGTGCTAATTAAAATAGTCGGTTGCTTCAAAGAGACTGTATAAAACTATATATTAAATAAATAAAGATCCAAACACAGTACAGGTTCTGTTTTTGATTTGTTTTGAGTGGCCCTTGTCATAATCTTATCCAGAACCCATAAATTTCAAAATTCTTTTCCACACAAAATTTCGATAATCCAAATCTTTTCCCAATGGAATCGCACTCGTATCAGGTGGATGTAATTCTGAAATGAATATAGTTTTGTTTCAGGCAACTGCAGCCGACTTTGGGTGGAGCTGGAACTCTACGAATTATGCATATCTGATTATCTCGAATTATGCATATCTGATTATCTGAGAAAATAGTAGAAAGATGGGTGTTTGATCCGGTGATGAGGCGTTCATGAATTCTCTCTTTTACTTCCTCTTCGAACTGTCTCAATATTGATTCACTAATTTTGCAAGATTCGGACTCCATTACAACCCGACATGTAGGTTAATTAATAAGATCCATGTTATTTTCTAGAGAGATTAGCGAAGATTCTAACCAGCTTCGAGTTCTCAACGTTGAGCTTACGCGCGTCCATCGCCAGAGCTTTGTGATCATCGGCTTGGTTTCTGATCTGTTCCAGCCGCGGCATACAAAGGATCTAATTTTAGCGCTGATACGGATCTCGAATAGATCCGATTCCGTACGAGGCTGAATTCAAACCCTAAATGAATCACAAAAACAAACACTTGACGACAGAGTGCCTTTTTATCTTTTTCTGTTTTTGTGCATCTCACTGAACAAAAAACAACCGGCTCGAACGGTTGTAAGTTGCAGCTTTAAATATCTAAAAAATAATTGAAGCCGTTAGATTAAGCTTTGAACCATCTAATGGATACATTAGATAAGGACAAAAAATATAGTATCATACTACAGTTGTATAACTGTAACATACGTGAATTCTATAATCAGATGTCAATTGTACATTCAAATCTTAAGTTACAATTATTGTAACATAGATTTTTTATGTGAACCACATAAATTATGGGTCCTATAATTTTGTGTGGTTCGCATAAAAAATGTATGTTACAATTATTATAATTTAGAGACTCCCTTACTATAAATCATCAGACTCTAGTTAGATTTTTGTGCCGATCTTTTTATTACAAGATGTGACGAATAGGCATTGACAGGGGCGGCTAAATTAATTTGGAGGTTTTAGGCGAATTGTTTTAGTTAAATTTTTAAAAAAATTTGAAGTTAAATATATGTATTAGTTTTATTAAAAAAGTTATTTATTTAAAATCAATTTTTCTATTTTTCTTAGGTAAAAAATTATTGATCAAGTTTTTATATTCTAATTTTGCTAATATATTTTTCTCAATATAGCAAAATTATTTAACTTTTCTTTTGAATTAGTTGATCTTAAATAAGTTTTTATCAATTTTAATTTTGAAAAATTTCGTCAATTTCTAATTCTTTACTCTAATTCTCATCTTTTTTATTATTTTTGACAAACTTATTGAGATCTCCTTTTTGAGATCGAACTAACTTTTTTATTCTTCTTTTTTTTTTCAGAGTTTTTTATATCTTGATGCACGTTTTCTATTAGTCATTTTTTCTTTTTAGCGAAAGAAGAGTAAACAAGCAAACAGTGATGCTTGATAATTAAAGAAAACAACCATAATATTTAAAAAAGAAACAACAACAATTGAATAACACAACTAATTAAGAACAGAATAGGAAAAAAAAACCTGGATATTTAAAACTTTAACTTTGATGGATTGAAATTTTAAACAGCAATGATCAATGGAAATAGTTGATTTTGTTTTTCTTAAGCAAAAATTAAAGAAAGCTTTTTTTTCCATATGTATTAAAGCATTAAATGTGTCATGCCTTTTTATTTTAATTGATAAAAATAATAATGAATAATAAGTTAACAAATGTGTGACTTTTATAGAGTTTTAAATGAAATAACATTAAATAGAGATTTTGTAGGAATTTAATAATTTATTTAAGTAAAAATTATTATATAATAATAAATATAAATAAATAATTTAATAACTACATAGAGAGGAAGAGCCGCCCCTGACTATTGAATAAAAATATATATAAATATACACTACTATAAATACACACGAGTCAACTTTAAAGAATAGACATCATATTTAAATTGAAATTGAATAATAAGTCTATTATTACTATTTTATTTAGTAGATCCCACCGCACCTCCCACTACAAGAATATTGGTCCGTAGCAACGGTGCTTTTATCAACGAAAGTGTACAGTTTTATTGACGAAATATTTTATCGCTAAGATCCTTTTCTCTTGTAGTCTCCCCTTGATTTTATATGATTTTCTTTTCCAGCGATTCCTTTTTTTTCCCCACTTTATTTCATGAAACACTCGATCAGACTTACTTTCTTCTGTTCTATTATTTTGTTTCTTCTAACAGTGGAACTATACCTCCACACTTTTCAAGTGGTCTACCACTTTTTCCCACTTAGGGATGAATTAGTGGGTTAAATTAATATTAACGATTGCACTTGTTTTTAATTATTTATAGTGAAAACAGCTTTCCAAAACTTTATAATGTGTAATTTGTAATAGGCATATTCATGCAAAACTAAAAGATAATAATATACGTATAGTTAATGCATTCAATCTTACGTTGAACAAGTTTATTAATTTAATGGCAAAAAATCTTTCAACAATTTATAAAAAATATTTTTTAGCAGGGATTATCTATTATTTTGAACTTCTTAAGACCATATATAGTAGATCTAGCCAGAAACTTATGATTTAGGCTTAATTATTAGATCAAAATTTAAACTAATAAATAATTTAATTACGTATGCATCCAATATGGGTTACGTTCTCAACACCTCATTCTATATAAATTGGCCTTTCCTATAGTCTACTCTCACGTGGACTGGGGAGTGGGTAGTATGATCCCACTAGTACATTTGTTAGACTCTAGAAACTCATGCATCTAGCTTATGCTCAAGATTTGAAAATTACCTCAAATTTATTTAGTCCAAAATTCAATGTGACTTAATATCTATAATATGTGTGATAATATTTTTAAAAACCACAGGTAAAGAGAATATTCTAATTTCATAAGTAAATGCAGCAAAGCAAAAATAAATGAGAAACTTCTAACCAAATTTATCAAAAATCTTTAGACCACATAGCACTCACAGAACTATTGAATTTAAAACCGCATATGTCTGCGCCATGTCCAAAAAAACAAAAGTAGAATAATCCGAGTTTTTAAATCAGGTTAAGTATTGGTTATGCTCTTCCACTAGTGGCCAGCATGTCTGTTTCTTAACTTATCTAAATAATTAGAGCTTTTTACAAGCCAATTTGCCATAAGCCCAATCAAATGCACTTGAAACGAATCAAATCGTTGTTTATTCCTTAGTGGGAAATGAAATCAATCAAATAAGGAAAATGGTAAATGGACGAAAGCGCGACGATGGGACGACAGAAACGGTAGCATTGGCTGCCGTTTCACGCCTTTCCTCGTTCAATTTTCTTTTTTTTGGGACCGATAACAATTATTAAAATAAAGAATAAAAATGAAAAAAAATACTCAAATATCTTTATTATTTGAAATCTGATCCACTTATTCTCATCCTCACCGACTCGTTCTCCACTCATTTTGTCCCCTCTACTCATTCTCGTTACTCACTTTATTCCTTCCACTTATTCTTCACGTGTTCCCTTCTCCACTCGTCCTGTTTAACTCTCTCTATCTTCCAGTTATACAAAATCAATATTTTGTATCAATTTTTGTCAAATAATTAAAATATAATATTTTGTGATTTGAATTCTGTGATATATATTTATTTGAGTATGATAGTTGTGTGAAAAGAATAATGATAATTATGTAAAAAATTAATTACTTGATTTGTGATAATTTTTGTGTGATAAGTTGATTTGGAAAATATTGTATTCATGCTTAAATGCATCAAATTTTTAGCTCTAAAATGCACCAAATTTTTGCATGATATTTGATTTTAATATTAGTTTTGTATTTTGCATAATTTTTAATTTAAATGCAGATATTGATCAATTTATACTTATTAAGGAAGGACAACATTATTGTTATGTATGAATTGCAATCTTTAACCGTAAGAAGGAAAGACATTTCCCTCTGGACCATATGTATGTTTAGAGATATTATATATCAAAAGAAACAATAATAATGCAATGATACATAAGTCGCCAAATCTAACATATATCATTGATGCATCACTATAATTTAAAGCCAAAATACAAGTCATGCATCGTGATTGTTATCTTCATTACACAGCTGCTATAGTAACTGTTGGAAATTCTTATTTTGTGATCCTCGATAGGTCATTGAAGGAGAAGACTGATAAATACACAATTTTTCATATCTTTCTTGCTGGATGGACAAATTCTGTACACTATAACTAACTTTCATCTTACTACAACACCTCCTCACATCTTTCCTCCACCTTGATAAAATGTATACTTCTGGAAGTACTTCAACTGAGTTATGTATGAACACTGCAAGGGCATGTCTACAAAGAATTCTCCTAAACTGGAACTTTGAACAGATACAATTAACTTCACACTCAGCTTCTTCAAAAACAACCTCAAAGATTTTTTTCTTTCCTGACCCATATGATTCACTTATTTTATATATTAATCCCACATATTCCAATATATCACAATGCATTAGTGCACTTAATTCTTGTTGGAATTCTTTAAACTTAGAAATGGTGTACACCTCTTCAACTTGCTTGCCATTTTAATTCAACTTTCCTTCTCAATGTATTTTCATATTGCTTCACAAACTGCTTCAAATTTATTTTTGAGTTAACAAACCCATCAAAAAATGCATTTATACTTTCACTTCGTTGAGTAGTTGACATTCCCGTCAAAAAACAGTCTTTTAAATAACATGCAACTTAACGATGCCTCTCATCGTATAAACCATTTAAGTAGTCATTATCCCATAAATCATATTCTGTAATCATGTCATGCCAAGCTTCCTCATCAAATAATTGCTTATTCCTTAGTAAGAAAAATAAACTAAAAAAAAAAAAGGAGAAAGAACCCCGTGTACATGTGAAATGAGGAACGTGAGCTTTTGGAATATAAAATTAATTTTAAAAAAAGGCCAAAAAGATTGTAGAAACAATAAGACAAAAGAAAAGAAAAAAAAAAGGGAGAAATCTGTGAAATCCAATGACTACAACGAGGTGACATGAATGCCAATAGATATGTTTTAAATTAATTAGCCATGAAAGTAGATTTAACCTAAATTTGGGTCTGAAATGATATAAGATTGGAAAAAGTAGAATAAGAAAAAAGGCCACCGAAAACTCGAGCGGCTTTAACTCAAAAAAAGAATGATGAGATAGAAGAATCTAGTAACTAAAATAAGAGCATATTTAACCCAGATTTGGGAAATATTGTGATTGTTAATTGGATAAGTTAGTTATTGAAAAATATCGTCATAGAAGAATAAGGTAGTTTTTTTTATGAAAAATAATATGTGATTAAAGTTTAGTTTAACTATTATTATAAATGAACACACGCAAGCAGAAAATCAAAAAAAAATCTAGCACAACTCAACGTCTAAATTCCTAAATTCAATTATGTGTTTATGCATTTATAACATGAATTGCTCAAAGATCTGGCGGCATGATTAAAAAAATTAAATCAAAACAAATTATGACAAATTTGTCACTCATATTTATGTCCTTTTATTTCGTCTGATGAATTATCGAGATATAAATTATCAATAAAATTAGAGGAGCATCCTCATTATTAATATTCATGTACATGAAGATCTCATTTAAACTGTAATATTTCACACGATCCTTTTGTTATAGAAGCGCAGGTTGAGCAAATATATGAATATTACAATGACTGCAACTTCAGAAAAAATGTAAATATGGTGATAAACAAATGTAATGAAAATATATATGACACAATAATTTACTTGGTTCGGTGTAAAGCCTACATCCACCGGCAAGGACTGAAAGATATTTTTACTAATAAATGAGACTTCACAAAAATGGAAAAAAAAACTCTCAAAACTCAATAACCCAATACACCCAAATGGATCCTCAGTAGAGCACTCAAGTAGAAACTTTCTCAAAATTCTCATATTTCTTCACTTGCAGTTACTCTCAATTCTCACAATTTGGATGATTTAAAGCTCTTCCTCTCCTCTCTGTTTATAGATAAGTAATGCTTACTTACCATTTTCCAATTTGGCTACAATTTGCCTAATTGGCAAATAGAGTTTAAAGGGAAAATGTCAACTTTGGTGGGCACTGAAGTCTTTATGCATGCATGGCTTCAACTTGTCAAATATTTATGTCACAAACCTCCAATTTGTCAAGCCAAATTATATGGAAAAATCAGCTTTGCTGGGCACCAAATTTATGCCTAGAAGACTGACTTTTCAATCATTCTCCATCTCGGTGAAAAAATTTTAAATTTGAACCGACTATAAAAAAATCATCCTCCAGTCTTTGCCTTCTCTGATTGCTTTCAAACTTGTAAAATATTGATCAAGTTTAGATAATGTTCAAACTTGATCGCTATCTGTTAAGTACTGAAGAATGCATATTTATACTGCATAAAATTTTCATTTTATGCTCCAAGTCTCACTAACATTTTCACTCTATGTGTTTAAATTCTCTAAGCTTTATTATGTGTATTTTATTATTATCTAAGTATTTTATGTATTTTAGGAATATTTTGGCTATTTCATGATAACGAGAAGTCAGTCAGCGAAATGGATGGCATTTTTAAACTTGGAATTGTCGAAAACCTTAGGATGAGTATAAAAAGGTATTCAATACTATTCACGTATACGATACTATTCATAAGTACGACATTGTTCACATATATGGTATAATGACATGGCATTGACCGACGATGTGGTAGGATGCTATTGGACCAAAACATTGATTTGATGTTGACCGATGGGCAATATCTTATTGGACTGAAATGTTGATGTGGTGTTGACTGATAATGTATTCCAATCAATCAAAACTTGCCACGTGGCGCAATCTTGAGCATTCGAATTATTTTCATCCGATTACCATGATTTACCCATTGTATTTATAAATAGAGGGCTCCTCCTTAATATGACACACATGAATTTATTTTCGAGTTTCATTTTCTATAATTCTCTCTGTATCTTATATTTTCTACGTATTTTAATAAAATTATCATTTTACCCTTAGTTCAAATATGAGTGGCTAGTTTAGTTTCAAGGTTAGGTTGAAGGTGAAGTCTCAATATGATCCATGAACATAATTAGGTAAGTTTATTTTTTTTCCTCTCTGATTTATGTGGTTGTTTTGACTCATTATTGACAGATAGTATATCTTGTCTAGATTTTGCACGATATATCGGCTCTCTAGTGAAGATCATTACTGTTTTGCATAATGAGCACTTAGCACCATATTAATTAGAGATAAAATTCTCTTATAGAATTTTGTGAATCATCTTGACTCAGTATCGACAGAGAGTATATCTAAGATATTTAGTGGATGATCTTACCACTTTATTGACAAAAGGATTATTATCATCTCGAACAACGTGTTTTTGATACCACACTTATTATCTCTAGTTCTTGATACCATATTTATTAGAGTGAGGATTATGATGAGTGGAAATACCCCTTCCATGAATTAATTGGAACTTAAAAAGAAAATAACCGATATAATAATTGGTATATTAAAAGTCCAACACCAATTTCATGATCCAATCCATCTACATTAGTCTAAGCCCAAGTTCAAAGTTCAATCCATGGAAAATTCAAGAATTGTGTAGAGATTGAGAGATATTTCTAACCTAAAAATATTTAATGGTGCTAAAAAATCTAATTCTAGAAATCTCTTGGATATTTAGAGATATTTTGTAAAATATGGTCATCAAATTTTTGTAATTTAATATTTTCGTGGTTTGTATTAGTTTTCCGATATTATAAATATCCTAAGCTCTTTGTTATAGACATCAAGTGAGGAGTGAAGAATTAGAAGAGAGAAAGAAGAGTGAGGGGTGAGCGTTGTAGTGTTTCTCATGTAAAATATCAACAAAGTTCTTCAGTTTAGTAAAATTATGTTGCCCAAATAGTTTCAGTTTTATACAGTTTAGTCCTCCTCTATGAAGTATAATACATGCAAAGAATGTATCGGGGAGGTTTTGGGTCGAACGTATAAAAATAGTAACTTATATGATCAATAGACTTCCTCAACCAAAATTAGTGTTCATATCACCTTATGAGAAGTTGTGGAATGTGAAGGTTATAGTCAGCGACTTTTGTGTATCTGGATGTGGGGGCTATGTTTTCATGCCAAGCTGCTTGCAAACAAATTTGACAAGAAGGCAATACGTTGTATCTTTGTTGGATATGACAACTAGAGAAAATGATGGAGGTATTGCGATCTCACAAGTGGACAATGTTACACATCACGAAATATGGTGTTTGATGAAGTATCTTCGTTGTGGTCTTTAGAAAAAGAAGATCTACTAGATTTAAAAGAAATTGAAAATCAAATAAAGGAATGAATTGCTAAAATCTGCCCAAGTAAAGAAGAATCTAAAGATTCTATGATCCAAGGGATGATGATATCGAGCATGATAAGACACAAGGTCCTTGGAAAATAGGTGTTCACCCGAGCCCTATTGATGACGAAGAACCAAGTGAACTAGAACCAAGAACCCCTGAATTTCAACTTAAAGATTCAAAATAGTAACGAAGCCAAATCTCAAGTATGCTAATGTAGTGGTTGCAGAAGAAGAAAAATTAAAAGAACTTGAGACGTTTGAAGAAGTAGTAGAAAATTCTCATTGGAAAAAGGCAACGGAAGAAAAACTTACTGCATTGAAGCAGAATTAGGCTTGGGATCTGGTTTTGAAACCAAAGAGTACAAAACCGATATCTTGCAAGCAGGTGTTCAAGATTAAGAAGTACCCATATGGTTCAGTTGAAAAGTATAAGGTTCGGTTGGTAGCTAGAGGATTCTTATAATGATATGGGTTAGACTATGATGAAACGTTTAGTTCGGTGGAAAAGCTCACAACACTAAGAGTTTTACTTGCATTCACTACCAGTAAGGAATGAAAATTATGGCAAATGGATGTAAAAAATATCTTCCTACGTGGAGAATTAGATCAAGAGATCTATATGAACAAACTAAGAGGATTTGAGAATCAAGCCGTTCCAGAGTATGTATACAAGCTGAGAAAGGCATTTTACGATTTAAAGTAAGCACCAAGGGCATGGTATGATAAGATTACTGAATTTCTAACTCAAAGTGGTCATTGAGTAGCACATGCAGACTCTAGCTTGTTTGTCAAAACCAATGAAGGAAATTACCAACTATACTGATGTACGTTGATGATTTAATTCTTTTCGATGATCATGAAAAAGAGATTCGGTGAACAAGGGAGAACTTATAAATTCATTTTCAGATGAAAGGCTTAGTTAGTTTAAGCATTTCCTTGGTCTAGAGGTTGATTAAACAAAAAAGGGGATATTTCTTTGCCAGCAGAAATATGACAAAGACTTGTTGAATAATTTCAAAATGTTAGAATGCAAGCAAATTTCAACTCCAATGGAAGGTCACTGGAAAATTGTGCACATGAAGGTAAATAGTTACAAGATGGAATTATATATCAACAATTAGTATGTAGTTTAATCTACCTAATGCTGATGCAACCAATCATTTCATATGTAGTAGGAGTAATAAGTCGGTAGATGCAAAATCCAAAGAAACCTCACATGGAAGCGGCTCGATGGATACTAGGATATGTGAAAAGTATAATCCACTACAATGTATTGTACAAGAAAGGTGAAAGTTACAAGCTGACTGGCTATTATGACGCTCACTACACCAGAGATCATGATATAAGAAGATCAACTACTGGGTATATTTTCAGAATTGGAATTGAAGTAATTTCTTGGTGTAGTAAGAGACAACCGACTGTATCACTATCAACCACACAAGTGAGTATAGAGCAGCCACGATGGTAGCTCAAGAAAGCACTTGGTTGATGCAGTTGATGAAGGATCTACACCAACCAGTAGATAACGCAATAGTATTGTATTACGATAATCAATCGACAAACAACTAAACGGAAAATCTAGTTTTTCATGCAAGAATTAAGCATGTAGATGTCATTTATCACTTCATCAAGGAAAAGTTATTACAAGATGAAATTGAGATGTGGTACGACAAGACAAACGAGCAAGTTGTAGATTTGTTTACAAAATGTCTTAGCACCGCGAAGTTTGAAGAGTTCCGTCAGAAACTCAATATGCATCAAAGGATGAAAATTTGTGTTGAAGGGGAGTGTTAAAAGTCCAACATCAATTTCATGGTCCAATCCAACTACATTAGTTGAAGCCCAAGTTCAAAGCACAATCCATGGAAGATTCAAGAATTATGTAGAGATTAGGAGATATTTCTGACCAAAAAATATCTAATGGTGCTAAAAAATCTAATTCTAAAAATCTCTTAGATATTTAGAGAAATTTTGTAAAATGTGGTTAAATTTTTGTAAGTTAATATTTCTGTGGTTTGTATTAGTTTTAGTATACTATAAATATCCCTAAATTCTTTATTATAGGTTTCAAGTGAGGGGTGAAGAATTAGAAGAGAGAAAGAAGACTGAGCCATGATTGTTGTAGAGTCTCTCTCTTGTAAAATATCAATAAAGTCTTTTAATTTAATAAAATTCTTCTATTCTCTAAATAGCTTCAGTCTTGTGCATTTTATTCTCCTTTGTTTTCAACATTGTAGCTATCTGATTATACCACATATATTAGTAATTCAAAAAAATAAAAATAGAGTACTAAAAGTCGATGGTATAACTAAAATCACGTATGCGACCTTTATTATAATAAGCTCAGCTTTCTCGAAGAAATTAATGATCATTTTGGTCGTTATCTTCATAGGATAATCAGCCAATTCTTTTATACTACTGAATTAACTTCGTACGAATTTCCACCCAAAATTAGAACTTAAAGAAATTGAAATTGAATTGCGAAACTTGTTGGAGCCTATAAAGTAGAAACCAAATAATATAAAAAAAAATTGTCATAAACACCTTAGACATTCAAGCAAATCCAAGAATGCGTTTGTTAACGATTTTATAATAACTAAGTTAATTAATTAACTATATAATATTAAACCATATTTAAGCTTTGACTATCAATACACGGCTTTTACTATGCCACTTTGACCTAATGACCTAAATTTCTATTCACTTTGCTTTTCATTATTTCTATTCTAGCTCGTACTGCATTATTCATTTGGTTCATGTCTTGCAAACTTTAATATATTTTCCAAAGTTGAAATTAATTACTAGTTAAAAAGTTGTTCATGAATACTTACCATCCGGTTTCACCACTTCTCCAAGTTTATTTTGATCAGCTATTATTGTAATGATAATTTTAATCTTGGCTTTTCTCGGTACCCTTTTTAGTAAATATCCTTGGTATCGAAATGTTCTTAGTTTCCTGCCAATGTCGTGGCCATCAGCAACTGTTACTTCAAATGAAAAACAGTCTCAGATTTTATTCAACTTCTACTAAACTGATATAGTGGAATCAAAGCAGAGATTTTAGTGATTGGAACAATGTACATTGTGATAAGGCTGGTCATGTTATTGGTCTTGACTTGAGCATGCTATCAATCTCTGTGAAGATAGCTCATTGTGCAGAAGTGAGGAAGAAGAGTCAGCGTGTCAAGTTACTAGCTGTCATTTGTGCCACGTCAGAAGGTCCACATCAGCAGCAGTTACCAGCCTAACTAACATCATAATGCATACTCTGTATTATGTTATTTGATTAGCTGAGTGAGCTTGTGATTAATAATTAGTTAGTAAGCAATTAGTTAGTAAGTGTAACACGTATAAATAGCTGCACGTTTTGTGATTGTTGGTATGTACAAAATATCAATTCATTACTGAAATAAAGAATTTTCCTCTGCATTTTTCTCAGCTGCCAAACAGCAGCATTTATTCAGTTTTACAATTTCTTCATGGTATCAGAGCCAATCATGGCTATTACAAACAATCAAAATACAGTAGCTACGAATCAGACAACTTTTTCTTTCATCACACCAATCAAATTGGATAGATCTAATTACATGCTCTGGAAAAATCAAGTCCTGGCCTCCATTAGAGGAAATCGACTTGAAGGATACATTAATGGAGAAAAGATTGCACCAATTCAATTCATAGCATCTTCAGTTGCTAGCTCTTCTCAACAAATCGAGAATCCTGAATACACAATCTGGAGATCTCAAGATCAAACATTACTCAGCTGGCTTCTTAGCTTAATAACTGAAGGTATTCTCAGTTTAGTTCACTCATGTACTACTTCATTCGATATATGGAAAACACTAGAGGAAAGGTTTGGTGTACAATCTGAGGCTAGAGTTCTTCAACTTAAGTATGAAATGAGTGTCTTAAGAAAAGATTCACTAAGTATTGAAGAATATTGCTTAAAAATGAAACAAATTACAGACAAATTAGCATGTGCTGGTAGTCCTGTATCAGACAGAGATATGTTGCAGCAAATCCTCAATGGTCTAGGAGCTGGCTATTTGGATTTATCTACCTTTATCACAGCAAGCAAATTGGATTATGATGATGCTTATGCCCTATTACTTACTCATGAGGCTAGGCTTGAACAAAATCAAAGTGAAAAGCACATGATTAATGTAAACTATGCTAATATGTCTAACTGGAATAATAATAGTATGATGAATGCATACTATGCTCAAATAAGAGGTCATACTAGGAGAAGAGGATATACATGAGGTGTCCAAGGTAATTATAATGGTCACTCAGGTTGTAGAAATGGTATGTTTAATGGTAGAGGAATGTTTTTGAATTCTCATCCAAGAGGTTTTCCTGCTGGAACTGGTCATTTTGGTAATCAAGGAAGAAATCAAATGATGATGGGAAGCAATAGATTTGGTTCTTCTGGAAAAGGCTCTTTTGGCAGTACTGGTTTCAATGGTACTGGAAATTTACCTCCTTTTGAGTCACAAGTATCCAACAGTGATGATTCTATGAATACATGTCAGATTTGCTTCAAAGTAGGACATACAGCTGTTGAATGCTGGCATAGATTTGAAGAGAATTACATACCTCAGTCACCAAGACAATTTCAGAGAGGAAAAGGTTCAAAGTCTGCCTATATAGCTAACTATGAACTTGCATACATACCTTACTATCCAACAAATGTTGATCCATGGCCTGTCAACAATAATGGATTACATATGTCACAGTCTGGATATCCTTGTGCATATGATAATTCTGGTATGCCCTGGGTTGGAACTGCTTCTGCTGCATATTGTGAAGGACCTGCAGATGAAGGTTGGTACCTGGACAGTGGTGCCACTCATCATCTGACAAACAGCATAGGAAATCTGAATATCAGAGATGAGTTTAGAGGTAATGAGAAGCTCATTATTGGCAATGGTGAAGGTTTGTCAATAACTCATATTGGTGACTCTTATTTTTCATTCAAGAATTCAAAATCTCAACCTGCAGATTTACATATTGCATTTAAAAATATCTTGCTTGTTCCCTCTATCACCAAGAACTTAATAAGCATTTCAAAACTTACCACTGACAATAACATTTCTGTTGAATTTCTTGGATCATTTTGTGTTGTAAATGATTTGCTGAAGGGACAATTTCTAATGCAGGGCATTGCTGAGAAAGAGTTGTATAAACTGCTGGTCAAACCTATGTCTTATACCAAGAGTTCTCATTTGTCTCATAGTCAAGCTAATAAACCTCTGTCAATGTTATCATTCTGTCATCTTACTTCTCATATGCCATCTGTAAAGTACATAAATAATTCAAACAATTGTTTACAGAATGGTTTTGATGTATGTTCTTATAAGCCTAATAAAATAGCTCTTCTACACAGAAGATTTGCCCACCCAAATTCTCAAAGCTTATTGCATTTACTTAAACTCCATCATGCTGATAAGTTTTCTCTGAATATGGTTAAGCAAGCAACACAACATTTCTGTGAAGCATGTCAGTTGGGTAAGATACACAAGTTGCATTTCCCAGTTACAGAAATCAAAACCAAATCAGCTCTTGAGCTCATACACACTGATCTTTGGGGTCCCTCACCAGTTATTTCAAGAGAAGGTTTTAGATATTATATTAGTTTTGTTGATGATTTCACTAGATATACTTGGATCTACCCATTGAAATTGAAATCCGAAGCTTTAGAGGTTTTTAAGCTCTACAAGTTACAAGTTGAAAACCAATTCCAAACAACCATTAAGATACTGCAATCTGACTGGGGGGAGAATACAGATCATTCACTGAATTTTTAAATCAGTGTGGCATTTTATTTAGGCACTCTTGTCCTCATACTCATCATCAGAATAGCTTAGTTGAGAGAAAACATAGACAAGTGGTAGAATTGAGTCTTACATTGTTAGCTCAAGCCAAACTTCCTTTGCATTTTTGGTGGGATTCTTTCCATGCTTCAGTTTATCATATCAATAGGTTACCAACTTCAACTCTTAAAATGTTGACACCATATGAAAAACTTTTCAAACATAAAGCTGATTATAAGATGCTGAAATGTTTTGGTTGTGCTTGCTATCCATATTTGAGAGATTACAATAAGCATAAATTTGATTTTCACACAAGTAAATGCATATTCATTGGTTATAGCCCTGCTCACAAAGGATATAAATGCCTTCATCATTCTGGTCGTGTATACATAGCAAGGCATGTCATATTTGATGAAAATGCATTTCTTTTTTCTTCAGATCCTGTTTTCAATTCTGAAAACAAAATACAGTCAATATCCAGCTCTGCTTTGTCCCCTCATCAAGTTTTCCATTTATCCAATCTTCCTGTTGTGTCAAATCCTTATAACAACAGTTTTGAATCCTACTCTCCAGCATGTTCCAGCAGCACAGAATTGTTCTCATCAGCAGATCATCAACAAGCAAATGAAGCTACACAATGTCAAACACCAATTCTCAATCCTGCTCTTGAACCTGTTCATGATCTAGACTTACCAAACACTACAGATCCTACTCAAATTCCATTACCATCTCAGTCCCAAATAACCTCAAACAATCACCCCATGACCACAAGAGGAAAAGCAGGTATTTTTAAGCCAAAAATGTATACTGCAGTGTTAGTTCACAAAGAGCCCGATTCAGTTGGTGAAGCTTTGCAAGACACAAATTAGTTTACAGCTATGAAAAATGAGTATGATGCACTAATTGAAAACAGAACTTGGTCTCTAGTACCAAGAACAGAAAATCAGAAAGTTGTTGGGAATAAGTGGGTGTATAGAATAAAGTATAACACTGATGGCAGTGTAGCTAAGTATAAGGCTCGATTGGTGGCAAAAGGGTTTCAACAGATTGAAGGTGTGAATTACTTTGATACCTTTAGCCCAGTGGTAAAGCCAGCAACAGTGAGAGTAGTTCTTAGTCTTGCAGTGATGAATCAGTGGATAGTTAGACATGTGGATGTCAACAATGCATTCTTGAATGGTGAGTTATCAGATGAAGTGTTTATGCAGCAACCTGAAGGCTTTGTTGATAAGAGTAAATCTAACTATGTTTGCAGATTACACAAAGCTTTATATGGTCTTAAGCAAGCTCCTAGAGCCTGCTTTGAAAAGCTCAGGGGATGTCTTCTTCAATGGGGTTTCAGAAATTCAAAATCTGATTCTTCCTTATTCTTAAGAAAAACTAAAGTGTCACTCATTGTGGTATTGATATATGTTGATGACATATTAGTTACTGGACCTAACAGTAAAGAATTGGACAGCTTCATTCAACAGTTTAATACTGTTTTTGCATTGAAAGATCTAGGAAGATTGTCATATTTCCTTGGTATAGACGTGTTGTATGCTCAGGATTGCATTTATTTGTCTCAGAAGAAGTATATCAGAGATTTGCTTGCTAAAGTAGACATGCTTGAGTGTAAAGGAGTGACAACACCAATGTGCAGTAGCAAAGACTCAAAGTTGCAGAAGGTAGTTAAAGGAGAATTGGGTTACTATGTTGAAGATGCAACTCATTATAGAAGCATTGTAGGTGGTCTCCAGTATCTGATATTGACAAGACCAGAAATTGCTTATTCTGTTCACAAGTTGAGCCAATATGTTTCTGCACCAACTATGCAACATCTCATGGCTTGCAAAAGGATTCTTAAATACCTGAAGGAGACACAGGATTATGGCTTAAAGTTTGTCAAGGATGGTGATTTGAAAATCACTACATTCACTGATGCAGATTGGGGAAGTGACTTGGATGATAGGAAGTCGATTGGAGCCTACAGTGTGTATCTTGGAAATAATCTGATTTCATGGTCTTCAAAGAAGCAAACAGTAGTCACTAAGTCTTCAGCTGAGAGTGAATATAGAGCACTTGCTTCAGCTGCTTCAGAGATAGCTTGGTTAAAGTCATTATTTCTGGAAATGGAAGTATATTATGTAGAGAGACCAACAATATGGTATGATAATATAAGTGCAACAGAGCTAGCAAAGAATCCTGTGTTCCATTCAAGAACCAAACACATTGAGATTGATGTTCATTTTATTCGAGACAAAGTGTTATCTGGTGATCTCAAAATCTGTTATGTGCCAAATGAAGATCAGATTGCAGATATCTTAACCAAGCCTTTATCTTCCCCTCAGTTCAATTATTTAAGGGACAAACTCAATGTCTTTTCATGTCCTTTGAGTTTGAGGGGGGCTGTAAAGATAGCTCATTGTGCAGAAGTGAGGAAGAAGAGTCAGCGTGTCAAGTTACCAGCTGTCATTTGTGCCACGTCAGAAGGTCCACATCAGCAGCAGTTACCAGCCTAACTAACATCATAATGCATACTCTGTATTATGTTATTTGATTAGCTGAGTGAGCTTGTGATTAATAATTAGTTAGTAAGCAATTAGTTAGTAAGTGTAACACGTATAAATAGCTGCACGTTTTGTGATTGTTGGTATGTACAAAATATCAATTCATTACTGAAATAAAGAATTTTCCTCTGCATTTTTCTCAGCTGCCAAATAGCAGCATTTATTCAATTTTACAATTTCTTCAATCTCTGGCGGAATTGAGAATGCTACCGGTCTTTAAGTCTTCAATACCTGCGGAGCTTAAATTTGGCTTCTAATCAGTTGTATGAAGTTCAAATGCCACCCAGATTGGGTAATCTCACAAATTTGGCTTACTCAAGCTAGCTTCGCGGGGCAAATTCCTATCGAGATTTCAAGCATGACAAGGTTGGTTACTCTTGATTTATCAACTCCTCATTTCGAAGGACCTTTCTGCTTGAAACTTGAGAACCCAAATTTGAGCTCATTTCTAAAGAATGTTACACTGCTTTGAGAACTATGTCTTAATGGTGTAAGCATATCAGCCCACGGAAATGCATGGTATCAATCTTTGTCATCATCCTTGCCTAAACTACAAGTTTTTAGCTTGGCCCAGTATTTTCTATTAGGCCCTATCCATCCTTCCTTGGCAAACCTTCAGTCACTCTCTGAAATTTGTTTAGATAACATCAATCTATCATCTACAATTCCAAAGTTCTTGGCTGATTTCTCAAATTTAACTTCCTTTATCTCAGCAAGTGTGGGTTGTACGGGAAGTTTCTTGAAAAAAAATTCCAAGTACCAATACTTAGACTATTGACTAGTCATATAACAAATTACTTCAAGATTATTTGCTGGATTTTCATCAGAATCTCTCTCTTCGGTGCTTGATTCTTAGGAAAATAAATTTCACTGAACCAATTCCCACTTCGATTGCCAATGTCACTTAACTAGTTTTCATGGACTTTTCAAATAATATTTTCTCTGGTGCCATCCCATATCTTCATATATTAAAAAATCTCACCCATCTAGACCTCTCTAATAATCTTTTGACTGGAGTGATATCATCCACTGCTTGGGAACAGCTTTTGAATCTAGTGTTTGTTGACTTGAGCAATAATTCCCTTAATGGAAACATCTCGCTGTTTTTGTTTGAACTCTCGATACTGCAGAGGCTTCAACTTGCTGACAACCAATTTGATGGCCAAATCCCCAAATTTTCAAATGCATCCTCTTCTGCAATAGATACTCTTAATCTAATAGGCAACAAATTATATAGGCCTTTCCCTATTTGGGTCTTTGAACTCAAAAACCTTTATTCCCACGATCTTTCTTTTAACAGTTTCAATGGAACAGTGCAGCCAGACAAGATTCTCTATCCTATCAACCTTGAAGTCCTTGCCCTTTCATACAATAGCTTGAGTGAATGCAGGCAATGGAAATCCTGTCCTTACTCCCTTGATTAAGTATTTGAGTTTGGCTTATTGCATGATGAGGGAGATTCTTGATCTGGGGAGGCAATTCCATTTGTTTCATTTGGACCTTTCAAATAACCAAATTTCAGGGAACATACCAAGGTTGATTTGGAGTGTTAATGCCTATCTTGGCTATCTAAATCTTTCACACAATCTCCTGCCTTGTTTCCAAGAACCTTATTATATAAATCAAGTTGACATCTTAGATCTACACTACAACCAACTTTAAAGTAACATCCATAATCACTTACAGATTCCATGTGCTTAATCTGTTGATTATTCCTACAATAATTTCACTTCTTCCATCCCAGCTCACATTGGTAATTTCTTCTCTTTCTCTGTCTTCTTTTCTGCTATAAACAATAGCCTCACATGAGTCATCCCTGAATCTTTGTGTAATGCATCATGTCTTAAAGTTCTTAACCTGTCAAACAACAATTCTGAGTGGCCCAATTCCAATGTGTTTAATAAAAAATAGGAACTAAATTTAAGGAGATCCAACACCAATTTCATTATCCAATCCAAGTACATTAGTCCAAGCTCAAGATCAAAGCCTAATCCATGGAAGTTTCAAGATTTGTGTAAAGATTTGGGATATTTTTAATATAAAAATATCTAATAATGCTTGGAATATTAGGAAATCTCTTGGATATTTAGAGATATTTTACAAAATGTAGCAACCAAATTTTTGTAATTTAATATTTGTGTGGTTTATATTAGCTTTACGTTATAATAAATACCCTTAAACCTTTGTTGTAAGCATCAAGTGAGGAGTGAAGAATTAGAAGAAAGAAAGAAGAGTGAGCATTGAGTGTTGTAGTGTCTCTCGTTTGTAAAATATCAATAAAGTTCTTTAATTTAGTAAAATTATTTTGTTGCCCAAATAGTTTTAGTTTTGAACAGTTTAGTCCTCCTCTTCTTTTCAACAATTGGTATTAGACTCTCATTTACAACCTAAGTTCAGTCTAAATTGAGATGTTACAACCTATAAATTTACCAAACTTGAAATTCTTATTTACAGTTTATCACCATATAGTTTACTCAACTTTAGGCTGAATTTACTTCTCTTGAATAATTGATGTCCCTCTTGATCCACCATCCTCAAGGCATTTTGCAAAGTGATCAATAACAATTCATCAATTTCTAGCGATCTAAGATCTATATAAACTCTCCACAAATAAAAAGAATATAAGTAAACAAATCAATACAACATTATACGCCAAATTCAAATTCTTTAGGGAGGAGGCTGAATTTTGCTTTTCTACTTTATACTATGTGTTTGCGTACCTTTAATCGTGAAATGCATCTTTTTATATAGGCACTAAGGTTTCACAAAAATACCATGCCGTAAAAGACTTAAATTCTTTCCAAATAAGAGTTTCTTTCATCTTATAATTCCTATGAATCTGAATAGGAATAAATCTAATTTTCTTGCATTTCTTGTCTCCTGAGAGATATCTAGAGCATTTAATAAACTTCCTATTTGAACTAACTTCTTACTTTAAATAGATCTCATGCGCCAATTATAGAATCCAATCATTAATTGACTTACTAAATTAGACATCTAATTAAATTAGGAAACAAATATTCCTAATAAATTGGAATTTCACTAAATTATGTAATTACTAAATTAATCTCTATTACAAAATATGCAATAAATAAAATTTCAATATAACTAGACTTGTCATCAGATGTCAACTCTATAAATAATGGACTTAACAAAGAGAATTATTGTTCATTTTTCAGGCCTAATTGTAAGAGCATTGTTACAATTGTCCAAGGTTGGCCAACTCAATCAATCATTGAGGAATTTAAAAAACTTGCTTGCCGATCAAGAAGCAATTAATAAATAAATGAGTGGGGCCTCAGTAAAGAATGACGAGGAAATGTTCTTCACCGATAAGAAAAGACATCAATTCAGATGACATAGTGGTAGAAGATCTAAAGGAGATATTGATAAGTCAAGAGATCATCAACAACAAGGTAGCTCACAGACAAGGGGAGCAAGCCAATATAAGCCAAAGAAAAAGTTCGAAGGGAATTGCTACAATTACGTAGAGAGGAGCCATATGGTGAATGATTGTTGATCTAAGAAAAAGTCCGAGGAAAGTAATGTCACTACTTCCAATCAGAAGAAGGATAATGAAAATTAATAGAAAGCCAAAGCATCAATCGCCATTAAAGAAGACAAGCTAGCTTTCACAGTTACAATACTCAACCAAATTTACTACGAAAGTGATTGGATCGTTGACTTAAAGTATTCAAATCACATAACTGATGATGGAAAGAAGCTAGAAGGAATGACCAAGTGAAGGACAAAATTTGTCCATGAGATTCCTATAAATGCAACTTTTGTGCAGTAAAATTAAAACGGATGGTGAAATCTCTAGAAACCTCGAATCGACTTCATTCGAAAACGAAAATCAAGAGGAAAGATTAAAGTTTATTTACCTTACTTGTAGTTTCAGAAACGACCTCGTGAGGTAGGAGAAAATGATTGAAAACAGCAAGGTATGAACACTGTACAGGAAATAGACCACTGCACTGTCAATTTGTTTCAGTATATTTCTCATACATTAAGTTACAGAGGTATTGTATACATTTATAGAGAGATTTGCTACGGTATTTTTAGGCTATATAGATTTTTAGTGCTAGAATAATGGCTTGGTAGTTTATGGCTTATTCCTGAAATCTTTCTGATTTGGTTAACTCCTATAATCTCTCTGATTTATCTCTTAATTGACAACTCACGCCAGCACTCCCCCTCAAGTGGAAGCATCCAAATCTTCAATGCGCAACTTGTCTAGTGAGTTGTAAAACTCTCTGTTTGATACGGCCTTTGTAAGAATATCCGCCAGTTGATCTTCAGACTTCACAAATGGAAACTGAATTATTTTATCTTCGAGATTTTCTTTAATAAAATGTCTGTCAATCTCCACGTGTTTAGTGCGATCATGTTGGATAGGATTGTGACCAATAGTAATCGCTGCTTTGTTATCACAAAAGAGGTCCATTTCAGAGGTAGGTGTAAAGCCAATTTCTGTTAGAAGTCTTCTCAGCCATAGAAGTTCACAAAGTCCTTTAGCCATTCCACGGAACTCTGCTTCAGCACTCGACAGTGCCACCACCTTTTGCTTCTTACTCCTCCACGTAACAAGATTTCCCCTGACAAACATGAAGTAGCCTGAGGTGGATCTTCTGTCTATGGTGTTCCCTGCCCAATCTGCGTCTGTATAACCATTAACTCTGAGGTGGTTATTCTTTGAAAACATAAGTCCTTTTCTTGGGGAGGATTTTAAGTATCGCAAAATCCGTATCACTGCTTCCATATGATCCTTACTCGGTTGGTGCATAAATTGGCTTACAACACTCACTGCATAAGCAACATCAGGACAGGTATGCGAGAGGTAAATCAGTTTCCCAACTAACCTCTGGTATCTTCCTTTATCTGTTGGCACTTGATTTAGATGTTCTCCAAGCCTGTGATTCTAAACAATTGGAGTGTCTGCTGGCTTACACTCCGGCATTCCAACCTCACAAAGTAAGTATAGTATATATTTTTACTAAGATAAGAATATACCTTTCTTTGATCTAACAACTTCTATTTCCAGGAAATATTTTAAGTCCTCCCAGATTTTTCATCTCAAATTCAGTTGCCATTTGTTTATAAAGTTTATCCATTTCCTCAACAGCATCCCCTGTAATGATCATGTCATCAATGTATACAATTAAAGCTATTACCTTGCCTTGTTGATGCTTTAAAAATAATGTATTATCTGAATTGCTTTGGCAGAAGCCATAATTCTTCATTACTTGATTGAACCATATAAACCATGCTCGAGGTGATTGTTTCAGTCCAAACAATGCACGTTGCAACTTGCATACTACTTCAGTTTTTGAAGATGCTGTGTAACCTGGAGGAGTGTCCATGTAGACTTCCTCTTCAAGATCGCCATGGAGAAAGACATTCTTTACATCCAACTGATGTAATGGCCAATCAAGGATGGCTGCGAGTGATAGCAAAACCCTAACTGTATTTAGTTTAACCACCGGTGAAAAAGTTTCTTGGTAATCTACACCATATGTCTGGGTGTATCCTTTTGCAACTAGTCTCGCCTTATATCGTTCTATAGATCCATATGCCTTATGTTTAACTGAGAAGACCCACCTACACCCGACTATCTTCTTCCCTTGGGGTAGTGGGACCAAGGTCCATGTTTGATTCTTTAGTAGTGCCCCTATTTCTTCCTCTATTGCTTTTGTCCACTTATGATCCATTAATGCCTCCTGAATTGTAGTAGGAATATGGCATGCAGAGAGCTCTTGTGAAAAACTCTTGAGTGGCTCAGGTAATTTTTCAGTGGAAACATAGTTGGCAATTGGATACCTCGGCCTTCATTCCTCTATTTCTGGGGAGTATCTGTTTGGTGGTTTGCCCCGATTTTGCCTGAAAGGTAAGTTATACTCAGTATCTATGGCATTGATAATTGAGGGTGTGCCAATATTACTTACCTCAGGAATATTCTCAGGAGATGGGCTTGCAGCGACCAAGAGGGGGGATTCTTCTTCTTCAAATGATATAGGCTCAACTACCAAAGGTTCTTCTTCGGACGGTGTGTCATTCTGATCCTCAAACCACTCAAAGGTTAGCCACTTCAGATCTTCATCTAGTGTCTCCCCCTGAAGAGGAGTAGTGGATACCGATGAAGGGTAGAAAGGAGCGAACTCTAAAAAAGTGACATCCATAGTCACATAAGTATGTTGAGTAGTAGGGTCATAGCAGCGGTAGCCTTTTTGGTGGGTAGCATAGCCCAAGAAGAGGCACCGAAGGGCACAAGGGTCAAGTTTATTATATTGGTTCTTATTAAGATGAACATACGCCACACAACCAAAGATGCGGGGTAGGAGCATGAGGGCAGAAGGTAGAGAGACCGAGGCTGACAAGGATTGGAGTAGGGTTTGGAAATGTAAGACTTTGGACGGAAGGCGGTTAATCAAATGGATAGCAGTGGTAACAACATTGGGCCATTGTCTTGTGGGAACATGTGCCCCGAGAATAAGGGCTCGGGCAGTTTCAAGAATTTGTCGATTTTTCCTTTCAGCTACCCCATTTTGTTGTGGTGTCTGGGGATATGAAGTTTCATGAATAAGGCCGTAGAGTTGAAAATAGGACTGGAAATGGTGATTGACATATTCTCCACCATTGTCAGAACGAAGAATTCGAAGCTGAGTTGAAAACTGAGTCTGAATCATAGCATGAAATGACTGAAAAACCTTAAATACTTCATCCTTATGTTTCAGTAAATATAGCCAAGTCATGCGTGTGCAATCATCAACAAATGTTACAAACCAACGTACACCAGAGACAATAGACACGAGGGATGGTCCCCATACATTGGAATGTATTAAAGCAAAATGAATGTCACTTTTATTCATGCTTAAAGAATAAGTAGACCTATGACTCTTGGCTAAAATACAAGTATCACAATTTAACTCAGAAGTTTCTACATTAGAAAATAAATCAGGAAACAAATGCCTTAGATACCTGAATGATGGATGTCCCAAACGGCGATGCCACAACCAAATCTGTCGAGTCTTGGAACTTAGTGAAGAAGACACGTGATGAGCTCTCCCCATACTGAAATCTTCCATGTAGTATAATCCCCCCCCCCTCTTAGTACCACGCCCAATTATCTCTTTGGTGAGAATATCCTGTATAAAACAAAAATCAGCAAACATGAGTACTACACAATTCAGGTCTGTGGTAATTTAACTCACAGATAGTAACTTGTGGGACAATGAGGGAACAAGTAAAGTGTTGAATAATTGAAGAGAGGGTGATAATGTCACAGAACCAGCTCCTGTGATAAGAGAGACCACTCCATTGGCATTTGCAATGCTAGTGCGCCGTGGGGATGAATAGTGAGAAAGATCCGCAGGATAAGTAACCAATCATCACGGTTGGTATTGCAGTGAGAACTAATTAAGGCATGACAGGGATTACCTTGATCCACAGAAGAAAAATTCTGTTGAGGAATTAGAGAAAGACACGGTTCGACTGCTGCTACAGCAACTTTGCCTATGCCTGTTGTTGAGTGTTAGAAAATGTATATTTATAAAGGAGAAAATCATCATTTTACATTTCAAGTCTTACTAATAACCCTTACTTTTATGCATTTTACCTTTTTGTAATTTAATTACGTGTGTTTTATTTTAATTAAGTGTTTTATGTATTTTAGGGGCATTATAGTCAGTTCACAATAAAGGAGAGATCAAACGACGAAACGGACATCACTTTTGAACTCAGGACGATCGAAAACCTTAGGAGGAGCATAAAAGGAAAAATGACACTATTCACATGTACGGTACTATTCACGTGTACGATACTGTTTACGTTACTGTTCACGACACTGTTCACATAGACGGATCGATGACGTGGCATTGATCGATGATGTGGCATTGACTGATGAGGTGTCACAATCCTATTGGACTAAAATTTTTATGTACTGTTTATGGCGACGTGGCAGCATATCAGTGGACGAAAAATCTCGCGTACGGTGCATGCATCACACAAGATTATTTTCAACCAAACCGCGTCACTGTTCACCTGGGTCAAACCGCGTCACTGTTCACCTGGGTCAAACCGCGTCACTGTTCACCCGGGTCAAACCGTGTTACTGTTTATCCGCGTGGTCAAACCGCGTACTGTTAACTGATGACGTAACGCAATCCTGAGCGTCCAAACTGTTTTTAATCCGATAGCCATGATTTACTCCATGTATCTATAAAAAGGGGGCCTCCCCCCCTAATTTGATATCTCTGAATTAATTTTTGGGATCCATTTTCTGTAATTCCTTCTCCATATTGTATTTTCTTCGTATTTTAATAAATTCCTATTTTGCCCCTAATTCAATTATGAGTAGCTAATTTCCTTTCAAGCTTGGGTTGAAAGGGAAGTCTCAACATATGTCATGGGCTTTATTTGGTAAATTTATTTTATTTTCCCCTTTAGTTTTTGTGGATGTTTTGACTTCTCGTCGACAAATAATAATAGTCTTGTCTAGTACCGCCCTAGTTTCACCGGCTCCCTAGTACAAAGTTATTATTATTTGGCACGATAAGCCCTTAGCACCATATTGATTAGAGCGTGGTTCATGAGGTGTGGATTCCCCCCTCATGATTTAATTGGTATTAATACGGATTATTTAGCCCATGATGCATGTTGATACGGATCCAGATACCCAAGTACGTCATTTAAATAGATATCTCTTCAATTTGTTCTCGCCATTGCAATTCCAATTTTAGAATTTATTCTTGCCATTTTAATTCGAAGTTTAGAATATTCCAAATCAATTTCACCAGAAATCCAACCATCCATTTACAAAATTAATTCTAGACACAATTAAAATCCACCTCCTCGTGGGATCGACACTCGTCACCATTAGTCTATATTACAATAGATTCGTGCGCTTGCGAGTACATTAAAATTTGCACAACACCTGTACTTGTACCAGCAGTGTCTTGTTTCTTCCGAGCTTGGAATTCATGCCACCAGTACAGATATCCATGCAGTTGGAAGCAATTTTCTCGTGTGTGCTTCATATTGCCACAATGAGTGCACTTTAATCCGATGATCGGCCTTTAGAGCCAGATTTTCCAGCATGTTGTGGGTTCGATCCATGGATCCCAAGCTTGAGGCCTCTCGAAGCAAGCACTGCTCCTGGAGGGGGTTCATGGTCACCTGGGTTCATCACCACCTGACAAAGAACTTCTCTGCGGACATGAGCATAAGCTTGCTCTATGGTGGGAAACGGGTGTAGCTGCGGCACGTCACCCCGGATGTTATCCAGCTTGTCATCAAGACCATCCAAAAAAATGTAGACCCGATCTTCTTGGAGGAGATTATTATACCTTTGAATATCAGTAGGGCATTCCATTGGATTTGGACATCGAAAATCAATTTCACGCCAAATACGTTGCAAGTCAGTGTAATATTTTTCCAGGGATCCACCTACTTGACGGAGACGTGAAACATGGCGTCGGAGATCATAAACCTGGGATGTATCACCACCATCAAAATAGGTGGTGGTAGCAGAGTCCCACACCTGTTTGGCTGTGGGAAACCAAATAAAGTTTCCAATTAACGTTGGATCCATGGAGTTGATAAGCCATCCTTTGACAATGGCGTTGTTGGTGCACCATTTGCAAAAGGACGAGTCGGTAGGGGATGGCGAGGTCAGTTCACCGTTGATGTAGCCCAACTTGTCTTTGTCGGAGATGTACATCTCGACAACTTGGGACCACAAGCCATAGTTGGAGCCATCCAACTTGATGCTAACCGGTAGAGCTGCAGGTTCTGAGGTCACGGTTGGGGCCTGGTCTTTAGATAGAGCTTCGACCATCTTAGAGGTGAGTAATTCAGAGAGAATCTGGTCGGTGGTGGATTCCTCTGTTTGGGTTGGTGTTTCGGTGGCTGCCATAGGTAGATACGAGGCTAAACCCTAGGACTAGGCGTGAACAAGGGACCAGATCGTAACTTGCTCTGATACCATGTCAATTTGTTTCAGTATATTTCTCATATATTAAGTTACAAAGGTATTGTATACATTTATAGAGAGATTTGCTATGCTATTTTTGGGCTATACAGATTTTTAGTGCTAGAATAATGGCTTGGTAGTTTATGGCTTATTCCTGAAATCTTTCTGATTTGGTTAACTCTAATAATCTCTCTAATTTATCTCTTAATTGACAACTCACGCCATCATGCACGAACAACTTCTGTTTTAGCACGATTTGAGATCCTTAAAGCACCCTAATTATGATGCCTCTAATAGTTCCACACTTAGAAATGTTCTAGGAGTTCATATGATTTGGAATCACCAAATTTCGTTTTGAAATGAGAGAGATAATGAAGAAACATGAATGTTAGTTCATAACTATTCATTCCACTAAATAAAGCCACGATTATCTTTTCAATAATGGCACCAAACATTATCATGAGCTAGACCCACCCACTAAACCATTCTTTATTGAATATGATCTTATCACTTCAATAATTTATTTAATCAAATTAATTTTAAATAAATAAATAGCTAAATTAATTAATTTTATCTTTAATTAATTAAGCCCATTTTGATAAAATCAAATGGTCAATTGTGGGCTTCTTTTGTGGCACATTCTTACGTCTTTTCCTAATCCTTATTAAGTCCAATAAAAGCCCAAAATTCTAAACCCTGGTTTAGAAGTCCATAAACATTTACGAACCGAAACATGTCCAATATGGTCATTTTACATGCTCAATCTTATGCATAATGTTTAATTAAGGATTTATGAAATTTATTTTGTTCCTTAAACTATTTATGGAACATCTAAATTTCTATCTTAAATCATATTTAAGATATATTTATATATATTCATTCTTAATGAATTATAATATAAATATCGATTTTCCTAAAATTAGGAAATTTAAATTCTCATTTTCTAATAACTTCTTTTTCATTTCTATTAGGTGTGTGACATTTTAGGTTCTTTGTTATAAGATAGTAGAATTATTTTAATGATAATTCTTTATTCATTAAATGATGTTAAACTCTTTAGTCATCAATTAGAACTTTTCTAATGACCTTAAGATGCATTGCTAATACCCTTTACCAATAATGATTTTAAGGTTTCTACAAGTCATAAGTGACACTTAGCAGTATTTCAAAACAACCCAAATAACAAGAATTGTTGTTAGAACTTATTACATTGTATCTCTATGTTTTGGTCTATTCATCATCCATGTCCAGAGAAAAGAACGACTTATGGTTTAGTGTGTTAACCATTTATGCTTTATCTAAAAAAAATCTAAATGAACTTGGTATGAAAATATAATTTGAACTCTTTCAAACATATTTCACCTTGGCCAAGGATTTCTCATGCCAATTCATATTATCTCACAAGGACATTTTTTTGTATATTACAAAGTGATGAATTTCATATTGGTCATACACTTATCTCTATACATAGCCAACAATGACTGCTATTGTTAAATCTCTTCCTTAATTAATAATCAATCTTTATGCTTTCGCATATCAGAGATGTCTATGCATAAGATATCTTTGATGCCTCAGGTCTAAAGACCATTACTAAACATAGTGTCTATCATAATATATAATAATAAGTCATTAACACTCAAATCATATAGCTTATTATATTTGGTCAAGTTCAGTAAACTCGTTCTCACAACAAGTACCTATGTGTTTGACTTGACATCTTGTGTTAATGATATGAAACTCACCATTCATTTTAGTATCACATACGATAAATAAGTCATAACACATACTAGTGTTAAGTAATATGGATTTATGACGTCCAATCATAAATCCACCACTAGGAACGATTTTAGAAGTATAGTATAAAAGATACACATTTCATATTTTCGATAAATTCGAGAATGTTTTCTTTAACTATTTTACTTCTTGAATTATATTCATTAAATTAATTTATGAATGTTGATAACTTTGTCATTTTATAAATATCAAAATGCTAATAAAATACAATAATTCCCTAAAAGCAAACCCCATTTGATTGGCCTTTAGGGCATATCACTAACACTAAGTACAAAGGAGGTTGCGTGGTAGTAACAACAAATAACTCACAACTGCCAATAACTTACATTGGTACTACCATTCTTACACCTTAAGATGGTCCATACAATTCATCACTTCAAAATGTGCATTATGTCCCAAGTTTGAAGAAAATTACTCTCAATATCACAACAACATCATCAAGCCACTATGTATTGTATAGTTTTTAAGCTATTAGGTGTATCAAGATGTAAATATCTCAGGTGCACCTATTAGAAAAAGATTAATATTAAAGTCAGTCTATCTATTATCAGCAGAGTCTGCTTATGTAGATAAGACTCCAAAGAATAAGACAGTAGATTTATGCCATGCTCGGTTGGGACATATTATTTGTCACAAGTTCAAAATGATGATGAACAAGTTAATACTTAGAGGTTTATCTCAACTTGATGTGAGAATACACACGATGTGTGTAGGATGTCAATATGACAAGGCTCACTAATTCCTATATGATGAGTTGTAGTTCACAATAAAAGACCCATTAGAGATACCCATTAGAGTTGGTATACTTTGACATGTTTGGGTCTATCAAGCAACCTTCTATTAGTGACATTTGATACATGGTTACGTTTATCAATGACTTTTCTAAGTAATATCTGAGTCTTTTTTATAAAAGAAAAATTTGACACTTCTTCGACGTTTAAGGAATTCAGAGACATAGCCGAAGGAAAAGTAAGAAAGAATGTCTATTATCCATGAACAAAAGATAGTATACATCACATGATTTCTCCCAATTTCCTAAAAACTATAAGATATGTCATTAGTTTACTTGTGCCAATACATCACAAGAAAGCAATGTAACAGAACGAAAGAACTAGATCTAACAGAGATCTATTAGTGTGTGATACATGTGAAGAATATACTAGGAAAGTTTTGAGTCGAAGCTATGAAGATAATAGCTTATTAATCAATAGAATTTCTCAATCAAAACTAGGGTTCATATCACCTTACGAGAAACTATGGAATGTCAAACCTACAGTGAGCCACTTTTGTGTATCTAGCTTTGTGTGCAATGTCTTCAAGGCAAGCCACTTACAAAGTAAATTTAAAAAGAAAGTGATTATATCTTTGTCAGGTATGATAGCTAGAGGAAAGGATAAAAGGGTTTTGATCCTACTGGTAGAGGATGCTACACGATACGAAATGTGGTGTTTGATGAAGCATTTTTATGGTGCTCTTCAAGAAAAGAATGGCTAGCATATTCAAAAGAAATTGAAGATCAAATGAAGAACAATTACCAAAATTAACTTGAGCCAGCAAGAATCTAAAGATTCTGATAATACAAGGGATGATGATATTAAGCATGATAAGGTAGAAAATCATTGGAAGATACGTCTTCACGAAAGCCTTATTGAAGATGAAGAACCAAGTGAACCAAAATTAAAAGCTCTTGAACCTCAACTTAGAAAAAAAAAAAAGAGAAATCTAAATCTCAAATATGTTAATGCAGTAGCTACAGAAGAATAAATAAATAAAAATTGAGACATTTGAAGAAGTAACAAAGAATTCTCATTGGATGAAGGCAATTGCAGAAGAAATCACCACACTTAAGCAAAATCAGACCTGGGATCTGGTTCTGAAATCAAATGATGCAAAACTGATAGCTTGCAAATGGGTGTACATAAGAAGCGCCCAAATAGTTCAATTGAAAGATACAAAGCTTGGTTAGTAGCTCGAGTAGTTGAAAGATACAAAGCTCGGTTGGTCACTCGAGTTTTCTCACAACCATACAAGATAGACTATGATGAAACGTTTAGTCTGATGGCAAAGCTCACGACAGTAAGAGCCTTACTTGGATGTGTAACCAGCAAGAAATAAAAATGGTGGCAAACAGATGTAAAAACTGCCTACGCAGAAAATTAGATCAAGAGATCTACATTAATCAACCTAGAAGATTTGATGATAAAGCTCATCCAGAGTATGTGTGTAAGCTTATAAAGACATTTTATTGTTTAAAGTAAGCACTAAATGCATGATATGGCAAGATTGCTGAATTTCCAACTCAGAGTTGTTATTTAGTAGCACATGCAGGTTTTAGCTTTTTTGCCAAAGCTAGTGAAAGAAAGTTAGCAATTATACTAGTGTATATAGATGATTTGATTCTTACTAGTGACGATAAAGAAGAGATTCAGCAAACAAGAGATAATTTATTAATTTGCTTTTAAATGAAAGAGTTTGGTCAGCTTAAGCACTTCCTTGCTCTAGAGGTTGATCGAACATGAGAAGTTATATTTTTTTGCCAGTAGAAATATGCCAAAAACTTGCTGAAAATGTTTAAAATGTTGGAATGCAAGCCAATCTCAACTCCAATGGAAGTTAATGCAAAATTGGCGCACATAAAGGCAAAGATTATTAAATAGAATAATCTATTGATAATTAATAGTAGTTTAATCTACCTAATGCCGACTTAACAAGACATTTCATATGCAATGGGTGTAATGAGTCAATACATGAAAAATTCAAAGAAGCCTCACTTGGAAGTAATTTAATAAATACTGAGATACGTGAAAAGTACAATTGACTACGATCTATCGTATAAGAAAGGAGAAAGTTACAACCTAACTAGCTATTTTGACGTTGACCATGCCGAAGATCATGATACAAGAAAGATCAAATACTAGGTATATTTTCAGAATTGGGTGTGGTGCAGTTTCTTGGTGTAGTAAGAGACAACCAACTGCATCATTATTAACCACAGAAGCGAAGTATAGAGCAGTGACAATGGCAACTTAAGAAAGCACTTGGTTGATGCAGTTGATGAAAGATCTATACAAATGAGTAGATTAAGTTACGGATTTATTTATAAAAATTTTTAAAACTAAAAAGTTTGAAGAGTTCTATTTGAAGCTCAATATGGATCAAATGATGAAAATTGGTGTTGATGTTAAAAGTCCAACACCAATTTCATGATCTAATCCAATTATATTTTTCCAAGCCCAAGTTCAAAGTCCAATCCATGGAAGACTCAAAAATTATGTAGAGAATGAGAGATATTTCTAATAAAAAAATATCTAATGAAGGTAAAAATATTTTAAGTCTAGATATCTCTGAAATATTTAGAGATATTTGTAAAACGTGGTTTTCATATTTTTGTAATTTAATATTTGTGTAATTTGTATTAGTTCTAATTTACTATAAATACCCCTAGCTCTTTATTTTAGGCGAGAAGTGAAAAATTAGAAGAGAGAAAGAAGAGTGAGGCGTGAATTGTAAAATATCAATAAAATCTTTTAATTTAGTAAAAAAAATTATTATCTAAATAGTTTTAATTTTCAGCAATTTAGTCCTCCTCAGTTTTGAACTTTTTTTTTTTTAATTGTCGACAGATTTGACCCGGTTGTTGATCATCGGGCTTACAACAACAACACAAATAAATAACAAATAAAAAAATGGAAAGAACGTTCAGACTGTAGAGTGAAAAAAATTGTTTTGGTCAATATAAGTACTACTAATTTGAGATAACTTATAGAGAGAACAAGCTAGGTCACTTCCAATTGATGAGAATTTAATAGAAGATTCTGAAATGTATAGAAGATAATCAGAAATAACAAGAAAGTAGAATATATACACACACACTCTATACAATCAAGTAAAGTGTATACATGCAACAACACATCTTTTGTTTATTTTTTTATCGATCAAATTGCATGAGTTTTAACTAGACGACAATAGGATTTGTAGAGGTAGAAACGATATCCCAAGGCTCAATTACTTCAATTCTCACATACTCAACTCTTCATAACATTTCTGAATATTATCATCATCATCTTGTAAATTGCAAGCTCTTATTCCTTCCAATTCCATTGCAACTTCCTTCATGGTAGGTCTGCTCCTCCCATTTGAATTCAAGCATCTTTTCGCGACGTCAGAAACTTCCATAATCTCTTCTGTCTTTCCTGATTTTCTCACTTGATCGTCAAGAATGTCAAACAAACAATTCTCCTCTATACATTCCACAAAATATGTTGCCAAATTTCGACCCTCATTTGCCCAAATATAAGATATTGGTTTTTGTCCCGTTAAAAGCTCAACAAGCACAACTCCAAAGCTATAGACATCACTTTTATCAGTGAATTGGCTTGAATGAAAGTACTCAGGATCCAAGTATCCAAAAGTTCCTTGTACTTTGGTGCTCACATGAGTTTGATCAATGGAAATCGATCTTGAAGTTCCAAAATCAGCTATCTTTGCTCTATATTTTTCATCCAAGAGTATGTTTGTTGACTTGATGTCACGATGGTAAATGGGTAAGTAAGCCGAAGAATGCAAGTAAGCAAGAGCTTCAGCAACTTCTGTAGCAATCCGTAAACGCATTTCCCATGTCAGTGAAAGCTCTTCAGAAGGATCATGAAGATACTGAAAAAGGGTTCCATTGGGAATGAACTCATATACAAGTAAAGGAACCTCAACCTCTAAGCAAGATCCCAAAAGCTTAACCACATTTCTGTGGCTAATTTGCGAAAGAATTACAACCTCGTTAATGAATTCTTCAAGCTTTGATTCATCAACTACTTTGGATTTCTTCACTGCAATGATTCTTCCATCTGCCAACATTCCTTTGTAAACCGTACCTTGGCCTCCCTGGCCAAGAATTCTGTTCACATTGAAATGGTCAGTGGCCTTGTCTAATTCCTTGGAGTTGAATATTTTGCATCTATCGATGCTACCATCAAGTGAATTCAACTGTTGTTCTAAAAGTAAGCCACCATTCTTTTTAAAATTCTCCTCTTTCTGCTTGATTCTTCTTCTTATTATGATGCACAGCCACAATGCTCCAATAGAAAGTAACAAACCTCCGAGACCTGTGCCAATTCCTACAGTATCATTATTTTTAATTAATTATTAGGAATTGTTTCATTCTCTAATATTGAGCCTGATCGAAACCATTTTATTATTGTTATTGATGCTTCAAAAATAAGTTTTAAGAAGAAAGAAATCATAATAAAAGTAAATCATGTATCATATATCAATAATTATAGAGTTGCAACCACTTTTATACAAACTAATATATACGAACAAATCGGATGAAAAGTAATGTTTGCATATGATTTAGATATGGCCTGTCAAAATTGGGCCTGAACTTTTAAAGCATTAAGATTTTCTGAACCAATATTAGGCTTGGTAAAGCCCGGCCCGACTCATCTTCCATTCCATAGGCTGTGCTGCTGTGGTTGAAAATCTCCTCAGGTCTCTACGTGTTACGTAGTTAGTCAAGATATTAATTCTTTATAATTTTATAAGCCATTAAACACCCTATGATTTGCATTATAAAAATATTATCTAAGGGGGTAGCCATGAAGTTTGTAAGGTTTCGAACTTGTACAAAAGATTACATTTTTCCAGCAATACTTGAAAACTTTAGCAGAAGAATTAAAACCTCTGTACATACAAACAGTAACATAAAGATGCAAATCTTTAACATGAAATTTGAAACTCTCTGTTAATAATGGCCATGTTTAGAAAATTTTTTAATAAGGGTCTCCGCAGTTTTATCAAAATGGAGGAATGTTATTATACTATATGGTGTTTATTACACGATTGTATATTATGTAGTGTAGTAGTATTTTCGCACTTTATTAAAGTGTAGAAATCCTCATCATATAACAACTAAATGAATGCAAAATTTGATTATAAAAATATACCCAACCAAGGCATACCTAAGATGATCGTGTAAACCTTTGGTCTTTTGGGATTAACGCAACGGTAGCCTCCTTCATAGTTTTCACAACGCAGATCTCCACTGCAATTGGCAGTTCCATCCCTACACTCATCAATATCTGTCACGAAAAAGAAGACCCAAATGACAATAGGTAAATATCTATACACCTAACAAGAAAGTTTATTGGCAGCATTTAATATTGCTTTCAGGCACAACTCTAAAGTACAACATTTGATTAATTAACACTTGCAACTCTAGTTTCATGTTAAGATGTTTTTACCTGTCAATGAAAAACTTATATTAATTTTACTAATTTTGTTAAAAATATCATTTAAAATTCATATTTAATTATCTAATAATGACGCCTTTTATTTTATAGATATGACTTTTATTTCACAACAATCATGGCTTGAAAGCAAAAACACCAACGTGAGCCTTAATTGACAAAAACTAAGCCTGCTTAAAGCATCCAAACCGGTCACAATCTGGCTCTAGTATCATTGATAACATTTTATACCAAAATATACTTAAGGAGCCCAAGCCATGTTAATTAAGTTACAACTTAATTTTATTAAGAAATTTACCTTGACATCCGTGGAGGAAATAGGGATTCCCATGGTATTTTTCCTTGCATGAACATCTAAAAAGTCCACCTTCATCACTCTCACAATGAGAAGTTGATGTAAATTTCGAAGATTCATCCCTTTCTAACTTGCCAAAGGATGAATTGGGAATCCTCCAATCCAATATAACCGGTACTTGATTCCAATTTTGAACACGTCTAGCACTCTTAAAGTTGCTTTCGAACCATTCTTTTTCTACCATAAATGCATATTTGCATTTCCCCTCCTCCTGGCCGCTGCTGCTGCTACTTGTTGCATTATTTATGCTGCTTATAGAAATATTAAAACTTTTGAGAGCCCAAGGGACCCCTGCTTTGCAACACTCAATTCCATTGCAGCTATCATCTTCTGTCTTGTTTCTTGGATCACAAATAGAGAAGCAACCACCAAGAATGAAGTCATGATCAGCTGATGACATTGAGGCAAGGTTGTTGCAGCCGATGCCAGAGAATATGTTGTCATAGTATGAGAAGTAAAAAGGAAGCTTCTCCAGGTTTACAAAACTTGCTTCTGCAGTTTTGTCCTGACAAGAACTGATCACTGATTGATTTACTCTCATTGTACTCTTTTCAAGTAAGAATTCAAGCACTTCCAGGTTGATGCTTCTCAGGATTGGCTTACTGGATTTGCAATCTATTGCATAAAGTTGATCAAAATAGCAATTTTCTCCAATTCCGAATGGAAATGGAATTGTAACATTGTTTCCACAACTGTATGGACAATTTGGTTTTGTTAAAGGTGGTGGTGGTGGTGGTGCTTTAGCTACTGATTTTATTGGCCATAGAAGCAGCAATATTATAACTTGTAACAGCAACTGCAGATTCATTTTCAATCTGCTGTCACGGTTTTTGCTACTAAGAGAAAAAGAGAGAGAGAGAGAGATTTTATCGGAGCAAAGCAGAGTAGTTTCTCTGCTGCTTCTTAGATGCAGCAGTTCTTTAATTTACAACCAAGTTGCGCAGAACACTTGAAAATTAAAAAGGAAAAGCAATCCAATCACCAAAAAAGAATGGTTTCCCAAGTGATCTGAAACGTGTGTCAAGACCAAAGCGACAGACTTTACACATAAGAGAATATAGCATAAATTTATTGATTCTTATATTTAAATTCAGTGCTGATGTTTTTAATTACAAGGCTATGAAATTGTGGGTATTGTTAGTTATTGACCAAGATACATATGTAATCAGATATCAATTGTACATTACTGTAAACCGTCTGCAAATTTTTCAGAAATTCCATTTTTTTGTGCCGCAAATTATAATTTGAAAACTTTTGCCTAATTTTTAGGCTTCTTTCCGGATTTTTAATTTTATTTCTAGAACCCAGAATTGCATGCCATTTTTTTAATCTTTTATTTCAGGAATTAGATTTTTTTTTTTAGTTTTGTTCTTGAATCCCTAGTTTGTCAGTAACTATCAATAATCAATTACCGTTCCAAAACGTTGCTCTTTAATTGTTTCCATTTCGTCACAAAAGCCTTTAAAAAATTGGCACAACTCAAATCAGCACTGTATCCAAACTGACTTAAAAACTCAAGTTAGACTTTTTTGCTGGTCTTCTTATTATAAGTTGTGATGAATAGCTATTGAATAAGAATATACAGAAATATGTACTACTACAAATACACACAAGTAAGCTTTAAAGAATCAACATTATATTTAAATTGAAGTTGAACAATAATATTATTATTAATATTTTAATTAGTATATCCCACCACAACTCCATTATAAGAATATTGGTCTCTACCAACGACACTTTTAATGACAAAATGTATAATTTTAGTAATAAAATATTTCATCACTAAAATTCCTTTTTTCTTGTATTACCTCTTTATTTCATATCATTTTCTTTTCTAGCTACTAATTTTTTCCCCTACTTTATTTCATAAAACAATCGATCAGACTTACTTTATTCTGTTATTTTATTTTGTTTCTTCTCATAGTGGAACTTTGCCTCCATACTTTTCAAATGGTCTAACTTTTTTTCCCACTTAGCGATGAATGATGTTATGAATTAGTGGGTTAAATTAATATTAATGATTGCACTAGTTTAAAATTATTTATAGTGAAAATAGCTTTCTAAAACTTTATAATGTCTCACTTGTAATAGGTATATTCGGTGCAAAACTATAAGAGAACAGTGTACGTATAAACATAGTTAATGTATTCAATCCTACTTTGAACAAGTATATTAACTTGACGGCAAAAAACCTTTCAATAACTTATAAAAAATATTTTTTTTGCAGAATTGTCTATTAATTTGAACTTATTAAGAGATATATAGTAGATCTAGCTAGAAGTCTATGATTTAGGCTTAACTCTTTGGTAAAAATTTAAACGAATAAAATATTTAATGTTTATGCGTTGAATATGGGTTTTGTTCTTAACACCTCATTCCATATAAATTGGCCTTTTTATAGTCTATTGTCACGTGGAATGGTGAAAGATCCGTATGATCCCACAAGTGCATGCGTCAGACTCTAAAAACTTATGAATCTAACTTATACTCAAGATTTGAGAATTACTTCAAACTTATATAATTCCTAAAATTCAACGTGAGTTAATATCTATAATATGTGTTATAATTTTTTTAAAAACATAAGTAAAGGGAAAATCCTAATTTCATAAGTAAATGCAGCAAAGCAAAAATAAAGGAGAAACTTCTAACCAAATCTATCAAAAATCTTTGGACCACAGGGTACTCACAGAACTGTTGAAGTATCACATATGTCCGCGGCATGTCCAAAACAATGTAGAATAATCTGAGTTTTTAAATCAGGTTAATTATTGCTTATGCTATTCCACTAGTGGTCAGGATTCCTGTTTCTTAAAATATCCAATTAATTAGAGCTTTCTAAAAGCCAATTTGCCATACGCCCAATCAAATGCACTAAAAAGGAATCAAATCGTTGTTTATTCCTTAGTGGGAAAATGATACCAATCAAATAATTGTTTATTCCTGAGTGGCAAATATAAATTAAAAAATAAAAAAAGAAGAAGAACCCCATATACATGTGAAATGAGGAATGTGCATTTTGGAATATAAAATTAATTTTTAAAAATAAAGGCCAAAAAGATTGTAGCAACTAGAAGACACACAAAAAAAAAAAAGAAATCTGTAAAATCCAATGACTAAAACGATGCGACATGAATGCCAAATAGATATCTTTTAAATTAATTAATTTGCCATGAAAGTAGATTTTTCCTAAATTTGGGTCTGAAATGATATCAAATAGAAAAAAGAAGAAGAAGAGCAAAGGAAGGCCACCCAGTACTCGAGCGACTTTAAGAAGAAGGATAAAGTAGAAGAATCTAGTAACTAAAATAAGAGTATATTTTACCCAAATTTAAATATTATAATTGTTTATTGGATAAGGTAGTTATTGAAAAATATCATCATTAAAAAGAAGGATAAGATAGTCTTTATGAGAAATAATATGTAATTAAATTTCAGTTTAACTATTATTTTAAATAAATACATGCACAAGAAAATCATTAAAAATCTAGCGCAACTTAATGTCCAAATTCTTAAAATCAATTACGTGCTTATGCATTTATAAAGTGAATTGCTCAAAGATTATGTGGCATGATTACAAAAATTAAATCAAAACAAATTATGATAAATTTGTCACTCAAATTTATATCGTTTTATTTCTTGCAATGAATTATCGAGATATAAATTATCAATAAAATTAGATGAGCATCCTTATTATTCATATTCATGTACATGAAGATTTCATTTAAAATGATCATTTCCTCATAAAGACCCAACTTTATTTGTATAAAATCAACGCTATGCATCAATAAAATAGAAGAGTTAATGTGTTGTTTGCTATTAAAGTGCTGTAATTTTTAAAACTTAATAGTATATAGTAAATTTAATTTTTAAGTAGTGATTTTGACAAAAATAATAAAAGTAATATAGATTTTTTATTACATAAGTATGCGGTCATTTCAACTTAACTTCTAAACTATAGCAACTAATATTTATCAAATATTTTAAAGTTGTGGTCTTTAATTTATGTTTAATTATGATATTGATGTCGTGACTTTAATCACGGCATCATAGAATATCCTCTAATCTTAATACCGAACAAGGATTGAAGGATGTTAAAGATATGAAAGCATGATATATTCATATAATGCTATCTGCAATAAAGCAACTAGCTTGAGTGAGATGAACAAGTAATTAACGTATACGTATTTTCTCCTCAATGATGGGAGTAATTCTCTTCGAATTTAGTGGTGAGATATTTGAATATCTGGAATGCAAACTCATCCCCAAAATGTTTCTTGATGAGTCCATCAATCTCAGCTCTTATTCCTCAGGAGCACTCATTGGCTGTGAGCAGTCTGCTGGATTGACCCGCTTAGACACAAGGGAAGTGCAGCGGTTGTCATGCCCGAAACATCGGTGTGCACTGTGGAACAGAGTACAGACTAGGCTAGGGCAGCCTGCCATACACATCTGAGTAGTTAGAACAACAATGGTTGTTACTTTAATATGGGACTAAACTAGGTAGAGGCTGGCATCTTCTTCAATAACTTGTGCATGGAACTGATATCCCTCCCAATATTTATGGGAATAGAAATTTGGAGTGATTATAATACTACTGATTTATGTGGTGCTAGTAAATATCTGATATAATAATTAGTGGCCATCTGATTGGAGCATATATATTAGTAATTCAAAAAAATAAAATTATAGTACTGCAAAAGTCGATGGTATAACTAAAGTCTCGTACGCAACCTCTATTATAATAAACTCAGCTTTCTCGAAGAAATTAATTATAATTTTGGCCGCTATCTTCATAAGATAATCAATCAATTCTTTTAGATAGCGTTTACTTTTTGTATTGGATTAGGAATCCTGAAGAGTGGGAATCCTAAGATTGAGAGTGTGGAGTGGGAGTGAGAGTAGGTTATTTACTTACACTGTAATGGAAGTATAGAATGGAGATCAGAATCCAATTTATGTGTTTACTTTGTCTTGGATTGGGAGTAAATAGTTTCAAATTATAATTTTATCCTTATTTAAAGAATTATAGTTTTTAATTACAAAACTAATAAAAAATATATTTAATGAATAATATTTATTTTATTATATTTGTAAATTTATTATAATTATTAATATCTTAATTATGAACAATAAATTATTAATTTTAATTTTAATATAAAATGAAACGTTATTTATTTATTTAATTTAATATAATTATATTAAATTTATTATTATATAAAATAATAATATAATATTATTTAGTACAAAATTAATATTTTCTTAGAATAAACTATTTATTATTAATATTAAATAAATATAGTACTATTATTTTTAAATAAATATAATAATATTATATTTATTAATTCTCTATTAATATAATAATATTATTTTAAAATAATTTTAACTTAGAATCAATGTAAATTATTATTTAGTTAAATATAATATTATTATTCAAATAAATATAATAATATTATTTAAATAAATATAATATTATTTATTTTATTTTATTAATTATAAAATATTAAATTAAATTAAATTAAAAAGAAGGTAGAAAAGGGAGAGGTGGGAGTGGATTCCACTCTCACCTCCCCCAATGGGAGTCCCACTCCCACTCCCCACTCTAAAAATGGGTGGGATCACAGAGTGGGATTCTCAATCCCTCCCCATTTTGAGAAAGTAAACACTGGAGTGGAAGGAATTCACACTCTTCACTCCCACTCCAGAAAATAAACACAGCATTATACTATTAAACTTCGTATGAATTTCCACCAAAATCATAACTTGAAGAAATTGAAATTGAACTGCGTTACTTGTTAGAGCCTATAAAGTAGATACCAAATAATATAAGAAAAGAATATTAGCCATGAACAGCATAGACATTCAAGCAAATCCAAGAATGCGTTTGGTAACGATTTTAAAATAACTAGGTTAATTAATTAACTATACAATATTAAACAATATTTAACCTTTGACTCTCAGTACACGGCTTTTACTATGCGACTTTTACCTGGTGACCTGAATTTCTATTCCCTTTGCTTTTTATTATTTCTATTTCATCTCTTCTACTGTATTATGCATTCGGTCTTGCAAACTTCTATATCTTTTCCAAAGTTGAAATTAATTGCTAGCTAAAAAGTTGTTCATGAATACTTACCATCCGGTTTTACCACTTCTCCAAGTTTGATTTGATCAGCTATTATTGCAATAAGAATTTTAATCTTATCATGGCTTTTCTCGATATCCTTTTTAGAAAATTTCCTTGGTATGGATATGTTCTGACTTTCTTGCCAATGTCAGAGTGATCAGCTATTGGGAAATTGATGAGTGTAGCAGACATGTAACTAAAGTGAAATTGAAAAATAATGAGAAAATAGAATCACACAGGGACATCAGAAATTACGCGGTTCGCCTTTTAGCCTACATCCACGAGCGAAAACAGAAAGAAAATATTTTATTAGTAAAAATGAGTTACAAGTATTGTAGTATTTTAACTTACTACTCAAAACTTCAATACACACAAACTCTCAAATCACTAGACTCTTAAAATCACTCTCTAAAAGAAGAAGAAGAACTGAAAATTGGATGCTCAAAATGAGGGAAAACGCCCCTCTAATTATAGGCCATAAAAATTGCTACTGTGCATGAAATATATATATATATATATTTTTTTCACGCGGCCCGCCTTCTTTTTCTTCACGCGACCTACCCCTTTTTTCTTTTGTTTCTTCTTCTTTTTTCTTATGCCCTTTTCGGTGGAGCGTTGACATTCTCCCACCTAGAGATTAGATTGAGAACCAATCAATCTCCATACCATCTTTTCTACTCTGCCTCTGTCATGTTGCTTACATTTTTGCTAGGCCATAAGAAGATATATTCAGACAAACTTGTTAGCATTGATTGGCTTGGTCAAAACATCTGCTAGGTACTCCTTAATATGGATTTTATGCAAATCGACACTTCCATCTTCCACTACTTCTTGAATGAAGTGATATTGAACTCTTATGTGTTTTGTCCTAGAATGAAAGGTTGTATTTCTTGCAATGTGCAAGGCACTCTGATTGTCACAAAACACATAAATTTTTAAACCGCGTCACTATTCAAATTGTGTGGTCAAACTGTGTACTGTTGACACGTGGTGCAATCTTGAGCGTCCAAAATATTTTTAATCTGATGGTTATGATTTACTCAGTGTATCTATAAAAGGGGACTCCCCTCTAATTTGGCATCTCTGAATTCATTTTTTAGTTCCATTTTCTGTAATTCCTTCTCTATCTTCTATTTTCTACGTATTTTAATAAATTCTCATTTTACCCCTAGTTCAATTATGAGTAGCTAATTTTCTTTCAAACTTGGATTGAAGGTGAAATCTCAACATGTTCCATAGGCTTTATTTGGTAAATTTACTTTCTCGTGCCCTCTGATATGTGTGGATGTTTTGACTTTTCGTCGAGAGATAGTAATAATCTTGTCTAGATACCGCACTGATTTAACCGGCTCCCTAGTACAAGATTATTATTATTTAGCACGATAAACCCTTAGCACCATATTGATTAGAGTGTGGTTTATAAATAGTGGAAACTCCCCTCATGATTTAATTGGCATTAATAAGGAATATTTAGCTCATGGTGCATGTTGATGTAGATCCAGATGTCCAAGTGCTTCATTTCAATAGATTTCTCTTCAATTTATTTTCACCATTTTAATTCAAATTTTAGGATAATCTAAGTCACTTTCACCACAAATCCAACCACCCACTAAAAAAATTAATTCTACACATAATTAAAATCCACCTCTTTGTGGGATCGACACTCGTCACCATTAATATATTCTACAATAAATTCGTGCACTTGCGAGTTCAATAAAATTTGCACAACAACATTACTTCCTTAAAATTCAAGCTTCTAGTCACTTACAATTATGCATATGATCTAACCACACAAATTATTCTAAATCAAACAAAATTGATTAAGAATAAACTAAGATAGATGTTTATGCAAAATATAACTAAAATTCAATAAAAACACATAATTTACTTTCTAAGTAATCAGTGATTTAAGTCCAAAAGTGCCATGATAATCCTTATTTCATAGAGTTATCGAGTACACATAGCATGGCGAGGAGAAAAGGGAAGTAAAACTAGTGAGACATGACAAACCTTTTGAATAGGGAAGTAAAACAGTGAATCATCCCCATTTGAATCTCTAAATCAACCAGTGAGACATGACAAACATTTTGAATCTCTAGACCTCTCAAATAGGGAAGTAAAACTATATTTACCGTCTATTGAATCACCCCCATTTTAGAATTAAATATTTTACCTTCACATTTAAAATATGTTTATCTTGGTAAAAAAAATACACTCCCTGTAATTATTTCATCATCTTTGACTGCAGATTAAGAAAAAAGCTTAGTGGAAGTGTTGGAGAGATACAAGAAAGCTATTGGATGGACCATGGCAAATATAAAAGTAATCAGTCCATCCATATGCATGCACAAATTTCTACTGGAAGACTGCTACAGTAATTCAATAGAACAACAGAGGAGATTAAACCCTATCTTAAAGGAAGTTGTGAAGAAAAAGATCACAAAATGGCTTGACGCTGAGATCATCTACCCAATATTTGATAGTTCATGAGTGAGTCCAGTACAATGTGTTCCAAAGAAGGATGGGGTGACTATTATAGCAAATAAAAAGAATGAACTTATTCCTATAAGAACAGTGATTGGATGGAGAGTTTACATGGATTATATGAAGCTGAATAAAGCCACAAGGAATGACCACTTTCCATTGCCCTTCATAGATCAAATGCTGGATAAACTTATTGGAAAAGAATACTACTGTTTCTTAGATGGTTATTCAAGGTATAACCAAATTGCTATAGCACCAGAGGATCAAGAGAAGACATTTGCTTGTCCTTATGGAACCTTTGCTATTAGAATGATGTCATTTGGCTTGTGCAATACTCTAATAACTTTTCAGAGATGTATGATGTATATCTTTTTAACATGGTCGAGCAAACACTAGAAGTGTTCATGGATGAGTTCTCGGTTTTTGGGAAAACATATGATGATTGCTTGCGTAATTTAGAAAATGTGCTTAAAAGATGTAAAAAAAACCAACTTGGTACTCAATTGGGAAAAATGTCATTTTATAATACAAGAAGGTATAGTCTTAGGACATAAAGTTTCTTAAAAGGGGATAGAGGTGGACAAGACAAAACTAGAAGTGATAGATAAACTTTCACCCCTAACTTTAGTCAACAGAATTAGAAGTTTTCTAGATTATGCTGGGTTTTACAAAAGGTTCATTAAGGGTGTGTTTGTGATTGGGGTTGGGCAGCTGTATGTTACGGACCGCAATCGTGACACCCAAGATATGCGCCCGTACGCTAGTGTCGTTGCTGGTTGTGCGGATTGTAGGAGACGTGTTTCAAAAGAAAGTGTGTGTGGCGATACAATGCCCTAGACTCTTTGGAGTTCAGGCAGGTCGACCCGGTTGAGTTTGGGGAGCTTGTCGCTAGTCGAGGACTTAACGCTGAAGAGGAGTGTAGGAATATCCTGACGCACACTGGTTGGGAACTGGAGCCGTTCTCCTGACGAGCCCAAGGCAGGGCGAAACCAGTCGACATTGTGCCACTTCCTCTAGGCTTACTCTCGTAGTATGGGATGCGGGAGTGCCGCACGGGCTCGAAACCTCTCGTCCCGTGACATGTAGCTTAAAAGCTACAGCACTAAAGTGTTTGGTAAACACTAACTGCTGTAGCTTTTAAACTATGTTGATATGATTTTTCACTTGTATAATATAAAATTTATTATATCTTTAATGATTTTATCAAAATTATTATTTAAAATTTATATTTACTATATATTATTAACTTTTGTTTCTTAATTACAGCTTTTTTTTCATAGCAGTTGTAGCTTAAAAGCTACAGCACCTCAATCCCAAACGCACCCTAAAGACTTTTCCAAAATAGCTAAACCCTTGTGGATACTGCTGGAGCATGATCGACCTTTCAACTTTGATGATGATTGCTTGAAGGCTTTTTGTGAATTAAAGAAAGCTCTTTTTACAGCACCTGTTGTCACAGCACCAGATTGGAGTTTACCTTTCGAGTTGATGTATGACGCCAGTGACCACTATGTTGGAGCAGTGTTAGGACAAAAGAATAATAAGATTTTTCACTCCATTTACTATGCTGCAAAACCCTTGCAGAAGCTCAGATCAATTATACCACTACTGAAAAGGAATTGTTAGCAGTCGTGTTCGCATTTGACAAATTCAGAGCCTATTCGGTGGGCATAAAGGTGACAGTTTATACAGACCATGCAGCATTTGATTGCAAAGAAAAATGCCAAACCAAGGTTGATAAAGTGGATCCTCTTACTACAAGAATTTGACTTAGAGATCAAGGATAAAAAAGGGACTGAGAATCAAGCGGAGAAAAAGGACTGAGAATCAAGTAGTAGACTATCTATCAAGGCTTGAAGCAAATGCGAGTACATTAATCAAGCACATCTCGTAATTAAAATAAATTTCACGCTTATGCTGTTATAATCAAGCACATCTCGTAATTAAAATAAATTTCACGCTTATGCTGTTATGCATATATTACATGAACAGCTCAAGAAGATTTGGACTTTGGTGCCTAACTAAACAGAAATTTTAAATCAAAACAAAAATATAAATTTGGTTATGACTAATATGTTACTCAAATTTATATCATTTTATTTCTTGTAACGTATAACGCTATCAGCTGCAACTAAGCAAACCGCTTGAGCGAGATGAACAAGTTATTAACGTTACGTATTTTCTCCTCAATGATGGAGTAATTCTCTTGAACTTTGGTGGTGAAATAGTTGAATATCTCGTCTACAAGCTCATCCCCAAAATGTTTCTTGACGAGTCCATCAATGCCAGCTCTTATTCCTGAGGCGTACTCATTGGCTGTAATTCGTCTCCTGGGTTGACTCAATTTCTCCATTTTCTCAATTGTGAAATTTCCATTTGTTCTGATGATTGCTTCCAACTCTTTGGGGGTCGCATTGTATGTCGGCAAGTTGAATGAGTCCACTTTTACTTCACTAAGCACTCCCTGAAATATTTATAAGAATCAGGTTACCAAAAAGATGATGTTAATCAAACGTAACCGTTCTCAAGTGCAAATGTCAGCACTCTATAAAGTACAGATTCACTTTAAATCTGGAATTTAGTGTTGGTGTTTAAACAGTAACAAGAAAAAATAAGCTGTTGGAAGGTAAATGGGACCTCTAAGTATAAAACTTGATTAGTTTTAATTTATATTTATACGTGCCGAATTTTTATTTTACGCATGTTAAGAGGTCGTATTTATTCTTCAATAGTTTACTTTTTCATTAATGTTTAAACACCATGACTATATGAGCTATTACAAATTTATATGGACGGACTTGAGTGGTAAAAATAATTTCTACAGGAAATGAAAGTGTCATTCTCATTTCTCGCTTAACAAAATGGGCGGCAAATTTTACTAGATCATGTGTATACATATGTTGTGTCTGTACGTGTGCGCCTTTCACTGTATCTACTTCCATTTAGCAGTCATTTATTCTTACCATTTTGGCCAAGTCATTGAAGCAAGATCCCAAAATATTATTGAACACGCCCACATAAGAGTTTGACAGAGGTATCCCATCCGGAACCACAGCTGCTAAAATCAACACCATCAACCCTCCGGGCACAAGCTCTTCTGCTCTGGCATTCAAAAAGGACTCCATATCATTCTTGTACTGTGTTGAATATGCCCTAACAACTTCAATATTTGATTCACTGCATTGTATGCTTCCTTTATTCCATGCAGGAGAACAAGGATCCACAATTTCTTTAGGAACCTTGGAGAGCCAATGCAAGGCATAGGAGGTGTGCACAAAATGTATAGATGACCTGGGAAACAACCGACTGTGAAAAGAACCCGGCACACCAGCAGCAAAATATTTACGAGCATGAGGAAGGGATTTAAATAGTGTGTTGAAGTCGTTGTCAGAGTGATCATTCAAGAGCACTTGAAATTCTAAGGCTGAAGGTTTTTGGTGTAAATTAGTGGTTCGTTGAAATTCCAGCTCTACGGCTTCAATGATATTTTGCACAGCCAAAAGGGTATTGGGTCCAACAGAACAACCCAAATCTGCTATTTTAAATGGCTTTAAAGTATCATCAAATCCAAAATTTTCAAGTCAAGTTTATCAGCTATGGCTTCACTGATTAATTCCTTTGCAGCATCCACAACTCCTCTCTGCAGTCACCTTAAATAGTTGTACCAGTTACAAAAGATTTCTTGTATGCATATAATAACTTAATAATAGATTGTCAACGAGTTCGAAGAATAAATATTGACACAATCGACAAGTTTTTTAGGCATATTGGAGCATTTTACACAAATTAAATTTCATAATTTCTGTCGGCTTTCATGAAATTTCAACTGCATAGATGTTTAATGATCTCCAAAACATCCAATAATCACGAATCAGCCTCATTAATTCTTTAAATTCTAATCCAAAAACAAAGCATATCATCAAAAAAAAAAGAGAGAAAAATCAAGAAACTTTAATTTTTTTTTCCTTCTCAAATCATCGAATTGATGCAATGTAATATGAACAGAAATTTGGAAAACTAGTAAATATTAAACTTATATACATCATATACCTGGTAGGCTTGAATTTTGGGCATAGCTGTAAGCATCATTTCCACCAACCATAGGATATGCTTCGGTCAAATTATTGCTCTGCATATGAGCCATTTTCTCTTGCTCTGTCTAAGCTACAGGCAGATACTGCTGCGTTTGATCTGCTTCAAACCTCAAGAACTTTACACAAGTTCCTTGACCTTTTATTTGGAAAATTGTCTGGTACCCCTGTATTTTAGTCAAATATCCAACTTTTCCCTATCTTTCTATAAATTCCTCTAGACCCCTTGCTTTAAAAAAAAATACAAATATGTTTTTATAGACATAACTTGCCAATCTACTTATGCTTACAATATGCGGAAAATTTTGATGGGACTAACCTAAATCAATTTTATTTTAAATCAGTTTGGATTTCAATTCCTATATTAGGATATATTTGTCCGCACTAATATTCAAAATAATATAACTATTATACCTTTATTTTTTGGATACCTACCCTTAATCTATTATGTAAAGAGAATGAAATCACAGCACAGCTCTAGCACTCAAATTGTGATCCCTTTGCGTTTAAAGAAGTATGTCAAAACTCAAATCCTCCAAGCACCTAAATATGTGATATAACTTGATAATTTTACCCTTAAAAATGAGTATAAATTTTGGATAATAAATTTGAACCAAAACTCACCTACTTGCCTTTTCATACTTAACGAATCTATGGATTAGGAAATTAAGAGGTAAGATAGATTATTGTATAAAAAGGAGAAGAATCTATTGTTAGTAAATTGATGGGTAAAGTACACACACAATGATGGGTGTCGAAGCCAACAAAAATAAATTCCTACTCTAAATAAATTGTGTATAGTGATTGAGTAAGGTCGTGTCCACAGAGATCGGTAATCATTTAAATCTTTTTAAAACGCAAAACATAAAATGGGGGTTTTGTTGACAATAATAAAAATCAAATTAAAATAACAAGAATGCGAATTAAAGTTGTAATTCAAATTGGAGAAAGCTCTGGTTGAAGGAATTAACTCAGCTTGATTCGACTACTGATCATTGATTCAAATATAGATTATTATTACTTATGAATAGACCGGTTATAGCTATTGAGACCTTCTAAAAGCCAATCTCTCCTTAACTAGTTGATAACCAAGGTACGACCATTGGATATTTCCCTAATCAATAGACAACCCTAGATACGATCATAGGATTTAATCAATTGAGAGCCTAAAAAATCAGAGAGACCCAAATCTTAATCAACACATATGATGATTCATTTAAATTAGATTGTTTATTCTCATAACACAACTCACTGCTATGTTATTTGTCACAAACATTAAAATCTTCATACGATAAATCCTTTAATTGACAATAGATTAAGTTGATAATTAAATAGTGGCCAATTACCTAATTAACAAACATAATTATGAAACTAATTTAGAGAATAAACAAATACCCAAAAAGTAATAAAACAATTAAAGCATAAGAAAGATCTCACAGTAGTGATGAATCAAAACTTCATTAACCTTCAACCAGAAAAATAAGTTTAGTTCTTCATAGAGAGAAGAGAAAAATTAGATCTATGGTTTCTTTCTTTTTCTCCAATGCAAATCCCCTTTTTCACAATAGATTCCTCCCTTAAATACTCTCTTTCTCTTCTCTTTTAGAGTTCTATTTAAAATAAAATACTAATATCTGAAATATTAAATTCGTAATTACAAAAATAACCAAAAATACAAAACACGTTAAACTAAAAACTGCAGGTCCGCAATTGACAGCACGCGCCCACACCTTATCAATAAAGTTCTTCTGACGCTCTAAATTTCTCCAAGACAACAATCATCTTTAAACATCATCTTATACCTCAATTTTATCACAAATCAATAGAATTGCACCTACAAAAGTAAAACACAAGTAAATCAATATTATTAAGTGCAAAACATCGATATTAAGGGAAGTAAACAATGCAAAACTAGTGTATAAATTGCACTCTAACACACAATTAAAGTGAAATTAAGAAAATTAAGGCACAAGGATCATTCAGTGAACACTGGAATTTATGTGTTTTGGCTTTTAACTTACGTTTATAGACGAAAACAAAAGAATAAAACTTAACTGATGAAATAAAAATTATAAGTATTGAAATATTTTAACTCATTATCCAGAACTTAATAGTCCAATACATCCGATTTTTTAATAATCACTCAAGAGTTTATTTCTCTCTCTCAACTCTTTTTAGAAATGGATTTGAGAATCGAAGAATGGGATAATGAAGAGGAGAAATGAAGCCCACTCTTTTTTGTAATTTTTTTTAATAGTAATTATTAATTTATTATAATATTGAATGATTGGGCACCAAAAGGCAATCCACGTCTATCAAACTTTTTTTTTTTACTTTCTTCTTTTAAATCTTGTTCACAATAGAATAGACAGAGATGACTTGCATCCATCATGCTGGTATTGATACTAATGTTGATTTAATAAAAGTGAAATTATCAAATTGAAAGTAAAGGAAACATGCTCCAATTATTGACGTGGTTGAGAGGAAAAAACTGCATATATTGCTTCTACTATAAGAAAAATTGATTAATGCAATTTTCATAACATCATTTCCCCCTTTAGCTAGCATTTTTGTAACAACAAATTTCTCTCCACTTTGTAATCCAAAATTATTCACCATGGTTGATGCGATTATTTCCCATCTCTTGGAGCTACTAATTTGCTTTGCTGTCGAAGAGGTTAAGCAACAGGTGAAGTTAGTGGTGGGTGTGAAACAAGAAGTGAAAAAGCTTACAAGCTATCTTCAAGCCATTCAAGATGTGCTCAATGATGCAGAGCAAAGGCAAGTGAAGGAGGAATCCGTCAGACTTTGACTGGGTTGGATCAAGGACATTTCCTACAACATTGAGGGTGTGTTGGATAAGTGGATCACTGCAAGACGCAAATTGTAGAATCAGGCGACGCTGATGACAATGTTGTTGTACTTGCTCCTCAAAAGAAGAAGAAAGAATGTTCCTACTTTCTTGCCACTTGTTTTTTTTTAAACAAGTTTTTATACGTCATGACATTGCTATCAAGATCAAAGAAATCAATGAAGAGGTAGATGATATTGCCACTCAAAAAGATATGTTCAAATTTGTTGAGAGTGTGAGAAAAGGAATTGAGAAACCAGGGCGAGTGCAGGGTACTTCATTGATTGATGAGGAAGAGATTTGTGGCAGAGTTGATGAGAAGAATGAACTCTTAAGTAAACTGTTGTGTGAGAGTAGTGAGCAACAAAAAGGCCTTCACATCATCTCAATTGTTGGTATGGGAGGCATTGGGAAAAATACTCTTGCACAACTAACTTCTAATCACGATGAGGTGAAAAGAAAGTTTAACAAAATTTTATGGGTATGTGTATCAGACACTTTTGATGAGTTTAGGGTTGCCAAAGCGATGGTTGAAGCTTTGGATGGTCATGAATCTCGTTTAGGTGAATTTTAATCTCTTCTTAAACATATTTATGAGTCTATTGGTGGGAAAAGAATTCTTCTTGTCTTGGATGACGTGTGGGATGGAGATTACATTAAATGGAAACCATTCTACCATTGCTTGCAAGAATGGTCTTCATGAAAGTAAAATTTTAGTTACCACGCGTAAGGAGTCGGTGGCGTCCATGATGGGATCCACAGATATTATCTATGTAAAGAAATTAACATAAGAATGATGTTGATTATTGTTTAATAGGATGGCATTCTTTGGTCGGCCTATTGAGGAACGTGAAAAATTAGAACAAATTAGGCAAAAAATTGCAGACAAGTGCCCAAGCTTACCTCTTGCAGCAAAGACAATAGAGGGTCTCATGCACTCTAAAAAACCGAAAGAGAGTGGCAAAGAGTGTTAAATAGTGATTTTGAGAATTATGGTTGATTAAACCTAATTCTTTCCCTAAGAAATCTCCACACATTGATCTTAGTAGACAAGAATGAATTCCCAAGATAGTAATCAGAATAAAGCAAGAGTGTTTAAACAGAAACAAAGATTAAAAAAATGAAAAATGGACACAAAGAGAATTATAGAGGTTCACCTAGGTAGCCTACAACCTCTTGAGAAACAAAAGCCATAGCTTTTCTTTGATGCTCATCAGTTTACAAGATTTAGATATGTTGTTACAAGGAACAATATATCGCAAAGTTTGGCCTTGAAGGCCTTATATACAGCTCTGAAATGATCCTGATAGAAGTGTTGCACGCCAGCTCTTATTCTGGATTTGTTGAAACAAACCTAGAAAGTTCCCGCCAAGGCTAATCGTCGATAACAGCCTTTTTAATTCGAAACAACACTTGCAGCTATTGTTTAACTAAAGCTTGAATCTGTTGATGCTTATGCAAGTCACATTCATTACTTAAGCTCTTCGCATGATAGAACGTTGTTGTCGTATGAGCAGCATTATCTGTCTAATTGTTTTATCATTTTTTATTCAATTCCAGTAACGACAAAGTCGTCTCCTCTAGAAGTTCTTAATTCAGATTCACAACCAGCAAGCTCCACCTTGAACCTGAATCTCAGCATCCCTACAGCTTCTTCTTCTCAGACTTTTGTATATTTATTTTCTACAGATATCAGCTAAGTCTAAGCAGTGCTTAAACTTAGCCATAGGAACTGGTTTTGTCAGCATATCATCAGCATATCAGCAACATTGTCACTGGTATGAATCTTCACAAGCATCACAACGCCTTTAGAGACTTCCAACCTAATGAAATGGAGTTTAATATCTATGTGCTTGGTCTTTTCATGTTGGACTTGGTTTTTGCTCAGGCTGATAGCACTTTGACTGTCACATAGAACTGTTATGGATGATTGCTCATACCCCAATTCATTCATCATGCCCTTTAACCATATTGCTTCTTTGAAAGCCTCTGCAGCAACTGTATACTCTGCTTTTATTGTAAATAGGGCCACTACATTTTAGAGTGAGGCTTTCCAATTGATTATGCAGTTATTAAGAGTGAATAGAAAACCAGTAAGTGATATTCTATTATCCAGATCCCTGTATAGTCAGAGTCAACAAAGCTCTCAACCATATTGTAGCTGACTATCTCCCACCCCCCCCCCATATAACAAACCATAGCTTGTAGTTCCCTTTAGATACCTAAGTATCTATTTCACATCCCTCCAATGCTCATTCCTTGGGTTAGATATAAACCTGTTAACCAGGCTTACTGCATAAGACAAATCAGGTCTTGTTACAACCATTGCATACATTAGGCAGCCCACTAAGCTGGCATATAGTGTTTTCAACGTTTCAGTTTGTTATGATCCTGCGCTTGGACACTGCTGACTTAATAACCTGAAATGAGTTGCCATTGGTGTAGAGACTTGTTTGTAGTTCATCATTCCAAACTTCTCCAAGACCTTGTTGACATATTTTTCTTGAGACAAAAACAAAGTCTTGGTTGTTTTGTTCCTTACCAGTTCAACTCTCAAAATCTTTTTAGTTAGGCCAAGATCTTTCATATCAAACTTATCCTTAAGTTGTTGCTTCAGTAGATCAATCAACTTCATGTTTTTATAGGCTAGAAGCATGTCATCAATATACAAGACTAGATAGATCACTTCTCTCCATACGTTTTTCTGAAATAAACATAGCAGTCATAACTTGATTTTTGAAAATTCAGCTCCTCCATGTATCTGTCAAATTTTAGATACCACTGCCTTAGAGACTGCTTGAGCCCATAAAGAGATTTTTTTAGCAAGCAAACCCAATCAGGGTGTTTAATATCCATAAAGACCTTAGGCTGTGACATTACAATCTCCTCTTGTAGATCACTATGAAGGAAAGTTGTTTTAACATCTAATTGTTCAAAATGCATATCATAAACAGCTACTAGTGACAGAATGATCCTTATAGATGTGTGTCTAACTACTGGTGAGAAGACTTCAGTGTAATCAATCCCCTCCTTTGGGTGACACCTTTGCCACCAGTCTTGCTTTGAATCTCTTGGGTTCAACATCAGGGATCCTATCTTTTATTTTGTAAACCCATTTGCAACCTACAACTTTTCTCCCTTCGGTTTCTGAATTAATTCTTAGGTGCCATGTTTATGTAGAGAATCTATCTCATCTTTCATGGCCTTGATCCATTGTGCTGAATATTTACTTGTTATAGCTTCTTCATAAGTTTTTGGTTCCTTTTAGTCAACTTCTTATGCTGTTGTCAAAGCATATGCTATTAAATCAGTATATCCCAATCTTTCTGGTGCCTTTACTTGTGTTTTATGTCTACCCCTTGTAACCTAATAATCTTGTATTGAGGTGTGCTTTGGTAATTGAGCACTGATCCCATCTGAGTCTTCATTCTCACCAGTGTGATTTGTGTTTTGCCCATCTTCAGTCTTGGATAGCTCCACCTCAAAATGAGGTGTCTTTGCCCCTGAAATTTTCTAAATTAAGCTTTATGCAAAACCCTGGCTCTTCAGCATCTTAGACTCATTAAAAATTACATTCATGCTTATTATGCACTTAGGAGGCTTAAGATCTACACACCACAGCTTGTAACCCTTAGTCCCACTAAGATACCCTAGGAAGGCATATTCCAATGCCCTTAGTTCAAGTTTTCCCTGCTTAATATGAGCATAGGTAGTACAGTAAAATATTCTTAACTTAGAGTAGTCATCCAACTTCCCTGACCAAACCCCATAAAGCCTTTTAAATTCAATTGTAGTTAAGGGGCATTTATTTATCAAATAATATGTTGTATTCAAGGCTTTCAACCTATAGTGTTTTTGGCAATTTAGAATGGAACAGCATACATCTAACTCTCTCTATCAGTGTTCTATTCATTCTCTCTGCCAAACCATTTTGTTGTGGTGTGTGCCTCACAGTTCTATGTCTTAAAGTCTTATTCTTTTCACATAAATCATTAACTTGTTTGTTACAAAACTCAAGACCATTATCAATTCTAAGCCTTCTTACTTTCCTATTAGTTTGAGTTTCAATCAGAGTTTCCAGGCCTTGAACCTATCAACAACCTGATCTTTACTCTTCAAGGAATAAAGTCAAACCATCCTAGAAAATCATCAACCATAGACATAAAATAGTAAGCTCCACCTAAAGATTCTATATGTGATGGTCTCCACAAATCTAAGTGAATATATCCAAAGTGCCCTTGTTATTGTGCACTGCAATTTTGAACCTAGTTCTTGAGGACTTTTCTAGGACACACTTCTCACAGACCAACAGCATTTATCTTATCACTCCTTAGAGCTCCCTGTTTTTCAAGTTCTTTCAGCTCATTTTCACTCACATGACCCAACCTGAAATGCCACAATAATGTCTTATCTTGTTCCTGCTTTTCCACTACACCAACATCCCCAGATATGGTTGTACCCTGCAGTATGTATAAACCATGATGCATCTCACCCTTCATCAGCACTAAAGACCCTTTAATGACTTTTAAAGAGCCTAATTCTAGTCTAATGCTACACCATGCCTTATCTAACATACTTAGGGAAATTAGGTTCCTTTTAAGCTCTGGAATATGCCTTACATTATCTAGTTCTCTAATTATACCATCAGACGTTTTCAACCTCACAGAGCCAATACTAGTGACCTTACTGAAAGGATTATTTCCCATCAAGACTTTTCCATCATCAAAGGACTGTTAGCTACTGAATAAGTGTTTATGAGGACACATGTGATAGGTGCAGCCAGAGTTAAGAACCCATTTACCTTCAGTTTGCATGTTTAAGGCTACCAGAACACCAACAAAGTCATATCCCTCATATGATTTTTCAAAAGCAACAGCAGCATTTTCATTCTTGTTGTTAGTGTCCTTAGGCTTTTTCTTTCTCTTAGGGCAAGTCCCTTTTGAAATGGCCCTCCTTGTGGCAGTGGAAGCACTTCAAAGCCTTGTTCTTGGACTTTGATCTCCCTTTCTTTTTCCCTTTCCAGCCTTTTCGCTTATTTGATCTTCCTTACTGTCAACCCCGTACCATTTCTGATTTCTAATTTTTTGGAGCTTTCCTTAGAACTCAAAGCTTCTTTAACATCCTGCATTATCAGAGACTGTCTGCCATAAAAGAGAGTATCAACAAAATGTTCATAGGAGGGTGGTAATGAAGATAATAAGATAATAGTTTTATCATCATCTTCAATCTTCACATTAATGTCTTCAAGATCCAAAATAATCTTATTAAAGGCATCAATGTGATTAGTTAAAGAGTTGCCTTCTTTCATTTGGAGTGTGTAGAGCCTTTTCTTTGTACTCAATCTTTTTGTCAAAGATTTATTTGTGTACAAATCCTCCTACTTCTTCCAAAGGCTCGTAGCTGTTGTCTGATCTCCTACTTCTCTCAGTATCCATTTCCCAGACTCAGGATTATAGTGTTGTGTGCCTTGTCCATGACATCTTATGTCGTCATCTTTGACTTTGCTGATTTTTTTTAGGTTCTTGGATCCTTCAGAACTTCTTCAATTCCCTAATGGACCAACAATGCCCTCATCTTCAATCTCCAAAGATGCAATTCATTTTCCCCTGTGAACTTCTCCACATCTAACTTCTGTGTTGCCATTCTTGCTCACAAGATTCAGAGATGTGAGCTCTGATACCAATTTGTTGAGAATTATGGTTGATTAAACCTAATTCTTTCCCCCAAGAAATCTCCACATACTGATCTTATTAAACAAGAATGAATTCCCAAGATAGCAATCAGAAATAAAGCAAGAGTGTTTAAACAGAAACAAAGATTAAAAGAACGAAAACACTAGACACAAAGAGAATTATAGAGGTTAGCTAAGTAACCTACATCCTCTTGAGAAATATAAGCCATAACTTTTCTTTGATGCACAACAGTTTACAAGATTTAGATATGTTGTTACAAGGAACAATATATCGTTAAGTTTGGCCTTGAAGGCCTTATATACAGCTCTGGAAGGATCCCGATAGAAGTGCTGCACGCCAGCTCTTATTCTAGGTTTGTTGAAATAAACGCAGAAAGTTCCCGCCAAGGCTAATACAACAAACCTTTTAATTCGAAACGACACTTGCAGCTGTTGTTTAACTAAAGCTTGAATTTGTTGATGCTCGTGCAAGTCACATGCATTACTTAAGCTCTTCGCATGACAGAACATTGTTGTCGTATGAGCAGCATTGTCTGTCTAATTACTTTTTCGTTTCTTATTCAATTTCAGTAACGACAAAGTCGTCTCTTCCAGAAGTTCTTAATTCAGGCTCAAAGCCAACAAGTGAGCTATGGAAAGTGGAAGAGATTGAGAAGGGTGTTTTGGCCCCTTTATTGTTAAGTTATAATGATTTGCCGTCTAAAATAAAAATATGTTTCTCATATTATGCTATCTTTCCAAAAGACTATTATATAAAGAAAGAGTATCTAATTAGACTATGGATGGCGCAAGGCTATCTTAATTCAGAACAAGAGGAAGAGATGGAGATAATTGGTGAAGAGTATTTTGGCATCTTAGCTTCACAGTCATTCTTTCATGATTTCAAGAAAGATGATGACGATAATATTGTAAGGTGCAAGATGCATGATATAGTACATGATCTTGCCCAATTTATAAGTCAGAATGAATGTCTATCGATAGAAATTAATGGTGGTGAAGAATTATCCATGACCTCTCTTGACGGAAAGGTTTGTCATTTAATGGTCAATCTTGGGTATAATGCGGCTTCATTTCCAGCTGTCGCCACAGGTAGACTTAAAAGATTGTATAGCCTCCTAATTGATGGTCATAATAATATTGACAATTCATCGCTCATTGAGTTCCTACAGGAGTTATTTAGTGAATCAAGATGTTTAAGGGCATTAGACTTTGGTTATCCGCAAGAGAGTTCCGATATGATTAGAGAGATTCTAATAAATGCAAAAAAATTGGTGCATTTAAGATACCTTAATTTGGATTGTCAGTCTATGGAGACATTACCTGAGATGTTTTGTGAGCTATATAATCTACAATATCTAAATGTTAGTGGGTGTATACATCTTAGAGAATTACCTCAAGGGATTGGGAAGTTAGTAAACTTGAGGCATCTACTAAACAGTGGACTGTATCTTTAACATGCATGCCAATAGGGATAGTGAGATTGACCAATCTTCAGAGACTAACAAAGTTCATTGTGGGCAGAGGTGTTGATGGTAGCAAAGCATGTGGGATTGAATCTCTGAAAAGCCTTGGACACCTTCGAGAACTTCGTATAGATGGGCTAGTTAATGTGTTGGATGTGGGTGAGGCTAAGAGATGTCAACTTGACAAGAAGAAAAACCTCCTTAGTTTGTCACTTCTTTTTGACGAGGAAGAAGAAGAAGGAAGGAGGAAGAATGAGGATGATGAACCGCTTCTTGAAGCCTTACAACCGCCTCAGTATTTGCAGGAATTAGTGATGGTCTACTGCAGAGGCAGCATTGTTTCCCCCAACTGAATGACATCATTAACCAATCTCAAGAATTTGACTCTCACCGATAGGGGTGTCAAAAAAGCCCGCCAGGACCGGACCCGGCCCGGACTCGGCCAATCCGGTCCGGGCAAAACCTAGACCGCATGCATATAAAAATCGAACCCGGGTTTGAAATTCTCAAACCCGGACATTTTCGGTCCCGGGTCCGGGTTCAACACAAAAAACCCGGAACCCGGACTAGACCTAATTTTTTAATAAATTTAAAAAAAATAAATATATTATATATAAGTATATAATTATGAATTTATGATATATTGGATGTTATTTAAATTTATTGTGTAATTATTGTGTTGTTGAATTTAATTTATTTATTTTATATATAGATTGAATGAGTTTAAATTAGAAATTGGATGAATTTAGGTATTAAAAAGTAGATTGAAATAATTTTTATTTATCATTTGTGCAAAATTTGTATTGTTAATGTGTTATCTATTTGTATTTGACTATTTTCTTTTTTAAAATTTGAAATTGAATGAGTTTATTTGATTATTTTTTTTAAAAATTTGTATTGTTAGAGAAATGAAAAACAAAATTGAAGAAAAAAATTGAAAAAAAAAATTAAATTTATCACATGCGGGTTTAAAAAGCCTGGAAAAACCCGGACCGGAAGGTGCCGGGCTCAAGCCCGGACCGCACCCGAAAAATCAGTTTTAGTTTTAACCCAGGTCCGGGTTTGCATTTCTTTCATCCGGTCCGGTCCCGGGCAACACCAAAACCCGGACCGGACCCAGATTTTGCCAAGCCTACTCACCGAGTTCAGGAACTGTGAGCAGTTGCCACCTTTGGGAAAATTGCCATCCCTTGAAAAGCACTACACAGCCCAAATGAAGAGTGTGAAAAGAGTGGGTAGTGAATTTTTGGGAGTAGAGAGCGATCATCATGGCTCATCTTCATTGGTTATTGCCTTCCTCAAATTGAAATCACTCACAATTTAGTTTTTGGAGGAATTGGAAGAGTGGGATTACGGGATTACAAAAATGGAAAACACCTTCATCAGCATCATGCCACGACTTTCCTTCTTGAACATTAACGGCTGCCGCAGATTAAAGGCACTACCGGACCACTTTCATCAAACCACGACATTGGAGGAATTGGATATTGTAGAACGCTACAGAGAGGAGGAGGGAGAGGACTGGCCTAAGATATCTCACATTCCCAACACCTTTATTTCGTAATTAAGAGGACGCGAAAGGAGGCCCCTAACAAAATTCTCAAGCGGCTGCAAGAGAGTAAGTAATTTCTTCTCTTACTCTGATTTTCTTTGTTGCTGTTTGTAATCTAGTTAAGAAGCATAAATAGCATTTTGAATCAAACTCTATTTTGGGAGTATGCCATATTTAAATATCAAGACGCATAATTTAAGTATTTGCCACAGGTAATTTCTTCTCTTCTATGCAGTTATTTGTAATCCAATTAAGAAGCATAAAGTACTTTGAATCAAATACTAGAAAATGTTGATGTTCAATGTGAGTATAATTATGTTGACTTGTATTAATACAATATGTGTATCCTCTATTTTGTCTGCATTGAAAGTAAGATAAATATTTTTCATGAAAACTCTTTGATTGATCATCCTTGACAACTTGCAGGTCAAGTGATCGAGGGTGAGAATGGAGTTACACTGGTGAAACTAACAGGCCAGTTCAAAGATGAATGAATAAGGCTCAGGGGAGTGTTTACTTGCCTGCTTCTGTAGTGTACGTCGCACGTTTTAATTCGGCTGATTTATCTAATTCATCAAACTTCATTCCCATAACTTCCATTGATATATATCTTTGTTGCATATCAAGCAGAAACGGAGAAAGCAAAATGTCAGCTCTAGTTCATATTTGTGCGAGTTCATGTTTTCATTTTGATTATGAAACCATTTCCAGGCAGCAGTACCGGGCAGCAATTATGAAGTTAGTTGCCAAGAATGCAGGGGATCTAAAGAAGCATTGGATTTTTTAAGGTATGCAACTCCGGTGGCTATATGTCAATTCATAAATATAAGCTTGAATAAATTTGACAATTTGATTATTGTATTGGAGCAAGCAGCTTCTGTTGCCAAGAGTTTCCTCAGATCACAAGCTCCGGAGCTGAACCTGCTGCTATGGATATCTTAGGTTTTTACTATCAATTGTCAACAACTGTTTTGATATTCTCAAGAGTCAAGATTAAACTTTACTAAAGTTGTTTCGGTTGTCTATAAAGCATTTTGAATTAAATTTTTTTTTCAGGAATATACCATATATATTTTTCTCATATTCTGAATTTCATATCTTTTGAATATCCACATGAGAGTAAAACAATCAGCATCAACTCTGATTGCTAAGGTTGTAAAATTTCATCGTAAAAGATGATCAATATAATGCGAGTAATTCTTTTGCTTTGATGTGATAGTAATTTTTTGTTTTGACAACTCGCAGGACAAGTGATCTAAGGGTGAGAATGGTGCTTGATTGGTAAGATTGGATAGGGTTCAAACAAGTACCATTGAATATAGCTATGGACATGGTGGATGTGGACATGGTAGCTCGACTTAGGTTGATGTCAAAATTGAAGCGGATATTGTTAAAAGGGCGTTAAGATACGGTACCACCCTATGAAGTTAGTTGCCCATAATGCAAGCATTTTATTTGAAAAGGCACGAGATTCCAATGGCTATATGTAAATTCCTATATTTATCATTAATGGTTAATCAATGGTTAGCTTCTTGTTATTCATTTTGTGCATTCAGGTGCCATCAATTGACAGCCGCAAGTATGGTTGCATTAAGCAGCAGCTAGGAAATTTGAGGATATGATAGCTGCCGCTACTGTTGTCTAAGAGCAAACAAGACTTTCCCCATCACATCTGATCCTGCTTAACCTGAACCTGTGGCTATGGATAATCCCAGGTTCTTATTATCAACTACATAATCTTTTGCATTGTTTTGAAACTCTCAAGATTAAATTTTGGTAAAATTGTTTCATTTATCTATGTAATCATGTTGGATAGTGACCGACATCATTTTGGCTGTGCCGGTTCTGGCATTGTAGCTTTCCTGAAAATTTACCAAGTGAAGGTAAAGGTTCTATGTCAGAATTCAGTTTGTCGTCCAACATTTGTAGTACATTTCTTTTTCAGTAAAACTATCTTCTAACATTTCTCTGTTGATGGAGGCAAAGAAGCAAGCCATGTAAACTGGATTGAGTGTGTTTTCTTCCCCCCTCAATAATATTTAAGCATCATCCATAATTGGTTTAATGGAGTGCTCTCATTCGCAGTGGATATTCGAGGGGTTCCTAGAATAGCCTAGTGGGAGCATGAGATCAAGGGCAAGATCAATGCATTGACAGTTCATCTAGGCCTTTGATCAAGGGTTGATTCAGCTGTAACCAAATACAATGTCAATGAATAACACTACTTTGACAAAAATTTATTCTACAAAATGTTGATGTTCAATGTGAGTATAATTATGTTGACTTGTGCCCATACAATATGTGTTTAATGATTGTAATTTCTCTCTTTCGTCTGTTAGAATGTAAGATAATTAATTTTCATGAAAACTTTTCAATTGAATCTTTTTCCACAACTTTGGAGGACAGGTGATGATAGGGTGAGAATGGAGTCAACACTGATAAGAAAGGCCAGTTCAAAGACCAATGACAAAAACTCCGGTATGCGTTTACTTACTTGCTTCTATAGTGCATGCGTATGTTTTAATTTGGCCGATTTATCTAATTCATGGAACTTCAGTTCCATATGTTTCCATTGATGCTTATCTTGTGCTGCATATCAAGCAGAAACAGAGCAAGCAAAATGTCAGGCTGCATTTCATATTTGTGTGAATTCAGGGCATTGAGCTGAGCTACCTTATGAAGTTGGTTGCCAAGAATGCAGGGAGCCTGAAAGATTCAAGATTAAACTTCACTGAAATTGTGATTCGGTTGTAATGTATTTAGGATAAGGATACTGAGCGAGCAAATGTCATCAGAATTCACTTTGTTCCCCAGAAACTGGCATTTGGCTCCCAGAAAAAAAAAATTCTTATAAAATTAAAGCATATTTTTCTTTTTCCACATAGTTACATTTATGTACATTATTACATTTGTAACGTTCCATCGTTGGATGTTGATGCCTTGATGGTCTTATTATATGCCAAAAATTGGAGAACCCAAACAAAAAGAATCCAATGCTGAATGACTTTATGCCCACGAAAAAAAGCTAAAAATATGCAGAAGGGATTGATGACAGCTTTGTGACCATGACATGTTTTGGACTATTGAGAAATCTACGCAATAAAAAATGAACAATATATTTTATTCTTGGAGAAATGGTGTGTCCAAGTCTCTTCCACATATTGCCACAGTTATTGTTACCACTACAGTAACCACGAATAAATTACTATAATTATTTTCTTTTTGGAGATAACATTCTAAAAATTTAAGCGATCTCATAAGATGTGTAATTTTTACAGAGTATGATCCTAATGTTATCGTTGGATGAACCGGGGTACCCTTTTTTTTTCAAATCGGAAGAAGTTATAGACTTTGTTGGATCATCTGTAAACTACTAAATCAACGACTTTTTCGGAATGCTAAAAAGATCGATTACTTTTCTTTTTTCATTTTTTTTATTAACTTGATTTTCTTTTAATAATATATGCCTAAATTTATTTTTCTTTCATCGATTTGATTCTTTTTTAAATGGATACCAAGATTCATATTGAAACTAATGAAAAAATCAATAAATTTGAAATCATAAGAGCAATTTTTTTATTATTTCAGATTGATTAGAATAAGCAAAAAGAAAATACAAATACAGGAAGCAATGAAATAGAATTTAGATTCTATCTATATATTAAAATTAACCTATACATTAAAAATTAAAGTAATTCATAATTTTGTTTGATACTATATTCAGTTTTCAATCATTCATAATTTTTTTTTTTGGGGGGGTAGGAAATCATGATTAATAACAACTTCAATCGAATAATTTTTCAGAAGTGAAAGTACAAAAAATTAACTTCACCCCAATCAGAATCCAATGATGAAAAAGCTAACACTTGCTGCATGAACAGCACCAGACAAAAGAAATAAAGAATAAAATAATTGATCATGTGTACCTAAAGCTGACTGTTATGCCATGAAAGAACAAACAAGATCCATCAAATTATTAGGTAAAATCTGATTCAATAATATTTTCCATACATGTTCTAACTCTGAAAAAACATTCTAAGCTTGACTTTAACTTAACCAAATTCAACAACTTAATTGAAAATTTTACTTAAAAAAAAAAGGAAGAAAAAAGAACCCAAAAGTTGGGTTGAAAAATGCAAAAGAAAAAATAAAATAAAAATGAGAGCTTTCAGCAACTTTAGATCAACAAAAGAAAAAATAACTAGAGTCCAAAAAGTTTCTTACAGGCTTTAATGATCTTGCTTTTGCTACTCTTCGTCTTCTTCTTCTTCTTCTTCTTCTTCTTGTCAGCAAGATCTTCATCTTCAATGGGTGATGTTTCAGTCACAGACTGGTCATGGATCCTGCTATATCTTTCAGAAACAGAAGAAGATCTTCTTATGGAGAAAGCTCTCTTAACTGTATATTGAAGTGCATGAGAAGCAGCTGATGAAGCAGAAACTGTGCTGTTTCTGCTCAGCTTTATATGGCTACCAAACTTCTCTCCATCGTTATTATTGTTATTATAATTGATGTTGCATACTTGATCTTCTTCTTCTTCTTCTTCTTCTTTCTCTGAAAATGAAAATGAATCTTGTGTTTTGTTGCTGTTACTGGTGGTATTGTTAGTTTTTGTGAGAGGATTGCTCTTGATCAACTCCTCAAGATTGGATTCTGGGATTTCGGGTTTCGGGTTCCGGGTCTCAGAAAGTGATGGAGATGATGGAAAAAGATCCGACGAAAAATCTATGGATCTTGATTTGGTATCACCAATGATTTTCATCTTAGAATACCCATTCATTTTTTTCCTTCCTTGCTAGATTTGTTTTAGAGAAAACTTTCTTAGGGCAGATGGGATAAGATATGGCAAGATTTTCAAAGGGATAGAGAGCTTGGAAAAAGAGTAGGGAAGGAATTTATTTATATGCATCACTAGAGAGGCAAAGACAATGTAGGTTTTGGAAATGGGGTCAAATTATGAGTGTGATTGAGGGGCCACATGAGGTCAGAAAATGTGAGCTACAGTTCAATAACATGGTCAGTTTACTTTAAGTGAATAAATAATTAATTTGGGAAATTTGAGGTATACAATAATAATAAAGACGACAATAATATATAATTGTTGGATCAGGATGTCTGAATTTTGTAGAATACGAATTTGTGTAGGGTTAAAAAAAATTGACATTGGGTTCAAGTAATTACATATAATAAGTTGTTATAAATATAAAAAAATTTCTATAAATCACTCCGTTTAGTATTAAAGTTAAGTAGTCATAGTTTACGGTAAAAAAATTACAATAATTAATATTTATCAAATATTTTAATATTATAATTATCAAATTTCAATACTGAACATGAGCATAATTTTACACACATATAGTAAATTTAAGGATTAAAGCGTACTTTTACTTTAAATGCTTTTTAATTTTGTAATTTGTTCCCAAATGCTTTCTTTAGAAGCATGCAAATGAATTTTTTTCATTTTTTGTTTTTGACACATACGGTTGATTCATGGAAGCTTACGAGAAATCTTCGGGAATGCAGAAGTGATTACTTAATTATTGTGGTTGATTTTTTAAAGGTTCCTTAGTTTTTAATCTCGGTTTTCTTTTTGGGAAGGGCTTTTGAACATTTGGTCAAAGGGCCACTTTTCATCTCATTCTCGTAGTACCTAAAATAATTAATATCATTGTTTAAGAGCCATAAAATGGGCAAACCATGTGCTTTGTTTTAAATAAATACTCGTGATCTTGCAATGTTTGAAGTCAAAATTGGGTGAATTATTTGCAATTTTTTAATTGGATGGGTCATTGGCTCCTCTCTAGTTGGTTCTTTGAATTTTTTTTGCTCTAATTTAGTCCACTAGGGTAGCGGGGATATTTCCACCCTACAATTCTTATAAATTTACTGTATTCTTAAAAATAATTATAATAAATTTATTAAATATTTGAAAAAAAAATAAATAAAGAAGAAATTTAGAGATTTAATCAGATAAAGTTAAATACCTGAATTATCAAATACAAGAATTCATGTTTTTTGGGTAATTTAATAATTTTATATTCTTAGAATAAAATAAAACTTACATTAAAACATCTTTAACTGTCAAAGATATTTAAGTAAAATAGTTATAAAATGAATTTAGTTGATTATTTGTTAATATTTTGTGTTGAATTTTATTTTTGAACTTATTACAATTATTATCTTGAAGTGTAGGTAAATTCATAAAAATAGTGGAACAAAAATAGTGAATCCATAAAAGGACACCTATACCCATATGATTTGATTATATCCACACGTAAACCCTACAATATTTTAAAAATGACCACACCCTCTTTAACTATTTTACACTTAATTAACCAAGTTAATCCAAAAAAATCTTGACTAAAAAAATTTATAACTCCAAGAGTGCTCATTTAGTCCAGGATCCTGGACTATCTTAAATTTCTAAAGAACTGTTATGCCATATACTATAACAGTATAACATACATTACAAATTATACTATTACATCATATGATATAAGAACTTTTTTAGACTTTAAAGAATGCCAATTCTAAACTAGATCATTTGTAATAACTACATATACAGTATTGAATAAACATAATAAATAAAAGTAGATACAATTCTTCACATATTTATATTTATATTTATAACTACATATACAGTATTGAACCTGGAATCATAATACAACAATTGCTTGAACTCCTCAACTGTATAAAATCTGAGATTTTTGTTTCCTCGAAAGATTATAAGATTGATAGTTAGTATAGCTGCCAACTTACACTAGCCTTGGAGCAATTCCTTTGCTTTATTTAACCAAACATTATAGATGTCATCTGTGAAGAGAATAAAATGCACCTGCAAAGAGCAACTCAAAGAATTGATCACACTGATTCGCATTATCAGAGATATTTCATATTTTGAAAGAAGGCAAATGGATGAATTGTTACATGTACATATAAAATTAACCAATCATGACAAAGTCAATGCAGAAATGGCAATAATATATTGGAAGGATGAAAATGCCTGGGGAAAGTATGAAAGACTTTACTTGTGACCTAGCATCATCTGTCACAACAGAGTAAGGTTTTGGTAGCAGCCTGATAATATTTGAGTCCAAACAGAAACCAACTGGATTCCGAGTCTCCAAGACATGAATTTGTTAAGAGAAAAAAAAAAGGAAAAAAAAGAACTTGAAAATTTCAAGATTCAAGACTTGTCTGATAATATTTTTTCAAAAATGCATTTGATGGAAGGGTTTAACAATATCTTGGAATATCCTAATAAAACTTAACACATAGATGATTCGCAATGCATATTAAATAACATAAAACCTAAGTGAATGTGAACATTCATATAATCTTTTAAATGAGCCCTTGTTGAGGTTTGTTTTGGTAACTTACAAATATAACAATAGCATTAGTGCAGGCTGCCAGAGTAAGATTTTAAAAGGAAGTCATTAGCTTCTAAAGCACTTTCTTCTAGTATCTGTCTTGCCAAATAATCCATTCATTATTCTCCAAGTCCTCTTACTTTACTGTCCCATTTCTTAACTCACCTTTAATTCTTTAATCCATTTTTAACTACCTCCAACTGAGAAAAATTTCTTTCTCTCTTCTTCATCACATCTTTCTGAAGCTCGCTTCTTGCGTTATCCTAATTTCATTTTGGCTCTGTTAACTGAAGAATGGACAATGAACTTCATTGGGATAGAAGTAGGGCATTTAAGGCTGTGAACTTGAATATAATAGGCAGATTTATGGCCTGGTGGGAGAGTCAAAGTAAAGGTTGATGCTTTGCAGGTAACCACAGAGACACAGAGAGAGAGAGAGAGAGATGACAACCATTGACATTGGATAAAATGTTGAGTGAAGACGATGTAATTATTAAGAACAAGCATGATGTAATTTTTTTTTGCAGTACTTTGGAGTGTGGGCTGTGTTTTTAACAATCAAAGCATCTACTACATTTTTCAAATTCAATGAAATATTTAGAGAACGGATCCTCGTTCTCTGTAGGACTGTTTCACAAACGCAGTCAACAAACACATTTTCTATATGTTGTCGAGCTTCATAAACAAAAATATATGTTTCAAAACAATATTGGTAGGGCTTATCAGGCTATTTGCAGCCTAAGGGAAGACTACAGGAAGAGCTTGAGTTATATTTAACACAAATGATAAAAGTAAACAAATAAATGAATAAAGAGAAATGCAAAGTGAATCATTTAGAAATGCTAGATTCAATCTAAAAGGTGCAACAATGCAGTACTATCAGATCATTAAGCAAAATTTATCGTGCGATACCTCCTTAAAGTCATTCGCAAATTCTTTCACCGTAGATATAGCTATTGTGGCAGCTTCATCTGGAGGATACCTGGTGAATTATTCAACCAAAAAAGGAAAAAAAAAATGTTGGAACTTTTTCTAGGCAGAGAGTGGAGTAAAATTCAGAATTCCAATCCATTGAGATTCATGGCTTAAATTAAAATCATCAGTTAACTACATCAACATATAATGGTCTTAAAAATGCATCAGGATAAATTAGAGTATTGTGTAATTCTTCCGTAATAAGCATGTGTGCCTATAGGACCAAAGTTGCTGACCCAGCCAGAGTAATAAATACAAAAGACATTCTACAATCTACTCATCTTCAAGAAGCAAAACAGCTATAATGTAGTCCATTCGCCTGAAAGGTCGAATTTTAACATATTTTCAATGAGGATTCACAATACAGTTCATAGTAGCTCATATATTTGTCACTGACATGCAGGTGAAAAGCTGACAATCCGGTTGACTTCCCTGCAGACTGGGTTTGACAAATAAGAATTACTCTCTTATTCTCGATTCTTACTCTCTTACCCTTCTCGATAAGAATAAACACATGAGAGTTTACTTTACATAATCTCTCAATGATGATGAAACTGCCAACATATCATTGCAGTTTAAAGAGCCGTTTCTATCAAATCCATATCATAGGTAGTGACTTTTGCAGTAAGCTCCACCCAGAATGACTCAAGAAAACCACAATTGGTTTGCAATTTAATGGTCATGAGTCACGATCCTGAAACATTAATTTTAACAGAGCTTTACCAATAGCAGGAGAGTGTTTGATACTTTCCTATTTTTTAGAATCACTTGTAATTAGATGGCACATAGTATAGATCACTCAAATTATCTAGATATAAAAATTGAAGTGAATCCTTCCCATTAAGTGTTAACTTACTGGGATACACCACATGATATGGCAGGAAAAGCAATGTATTGAATGTTGTTTGCTTTGCCCACACTCAAGCAGTTCCTGCCGCAAATTTAAGAAAAATAAAGTTCAACTTCATAATTGCAAAATGAAATTAGTAAATTTATAGTTCAAAAAAACATTAGACATACTTGTATGCACTCCTTAAGATGTCTTCAGGGTTACAATGAAAATGAAACACCGGGCTAACTGTGTGAATGACGTGAGATACTGGCAATTTAAAACCTCTGCACTCTTTCAACATGTTAGTGCCAACAATAGCATTATACAGGAATGAGAAAACCAGTACATCAGAAGTTAAGCCGGAATAACCCACGGTGTAATTCTTGCTTCTCCTGGTGGGCAGCGGACTCGAGGTTGGGCTTCTGGGATTTGATAACAAGCTTTTTGAAGATCTGGTCCTGCTGCCTCATGTATGGCTAACAAGATTCACCCGAATGTTGCTACAAGTCCATTTTGAGTTCATTTACAATACAAAATTACAACATAAAATCAAGGAAGAGTACCTGCAGCAGTAAACCCGCCTGAAAGCAAATTCTGATTGGTTGGACTCACCTGCAGAAAACAGACGTTCAATAACTAGATAATCCATAAAAATTCCATGGCTCCAAATTTGAAGTCACAATTCTATCTGAAAGGGGATCCTATTAAAGAATATCAAAAGATTTAAAACTACCAACGGAGCTATAGCAAGTTATTGCTAGGTTCAAGAGTCCACAACAGTCATTCTTACATTTCAAATTTCACCAAACTAGTGGCGATCTCTCTTACTAATCAAATCTTTCAGACGCTTTATACAGAAAGCATAAAACAAATAGGTTTCCTCAATAGAGTAAAGCTACACATTACAAAGTTGATAAGATGACACGACACAGCTACTTAATTACACATATTAACATAGGAAAACAGAGACAACAATTGCATGGTAAAGTCGAGAACTGCACCAATTAGGAAATAAGTTTTGCATCTCAAATTTATATTAAGGAACAGAGCTAACGGCTCCCAAAAGCCAAAATAAATATTTTATGATTTGCCCCTTAAATTTCATTTTAAAGTATGAGTGTATGACCTTAAGAAGTTTATCAATCATTTTCAGACAGAAATATTAAACAGAAGGCTAACAGAAACAGTGATAAATCGGCGTCGTTTTACTCACTTAATTGGAAAACAAGGAAAATTGGCACAGATTTATCATTGTTTCTATCAGTGCTCTGATTCTTTAGCATTTCTCTAAATCTTAACTAAATAAACTTTTTTTCCAATTTTCACCAAAATTATAGATCACATATACATATAACAAAAAAGCTTAAGAATAAAGAAACAAAAAAAGGAAAAAAAAAAGAAAAGAAAGAAAGAGCGGGAGATAACTGACAATTGCATCAGAAGAGCGATCAACGCACCACCGAGAGATGTCTCCTTTACTGATCTTGAGAGAGGTCTTAGTCGAAAACGACGGCGTTTGAACTTTAAAAGTCATTCTCAAAAGCTTGGCTAGCTTTATGCCGTTTCCCTCGTATCAAGAGTCATATGTAGCCGCTGGGCGGGTGGTTCCTGCCTGCCCGGGCTGTCGACTGGTTTTATTTTGTCAACGGTATTTTGTTTTAATCTTGGGAGAATTTTATTGACACTCCCTAAGATTTCTCATAATAAGAACTAGTTTTAAAATATTAATGAAAATATCATCCGAAATTAAAAATGTTTAGTGAAATAGTTTAAAAAGAGGAATTTGCGAGATAAAGATAGTTTTATAATTAAATCAAGTTATATAAATCATAATAATGAAATTTTGACAATAAAAACACACATTTCAATATACTATAAGATAAATTTTTTTTTGTCTTCTTATTTATCGTGAGATCCCTTATAAATAATGACTGTAAATTCATTATTAGTTTTATAAATGTTTGATGAAAAATATTTTCTTTTTTCTTAGGAAGTTTTAAAAGCTATGCTACAGAATTTCTTCTTAAAAACAAATTTTTAGAAATTAAAATAAGAAATTGAATCTTGCATTTACCAAGTTGATAGGTGAATCTGGAGACTACATTTTATCGTACATATTTTTGCAAGAACAAAATGCTCGCTCTTAAGGTAAATTCATGTGCTTTCGTTGGCGCAAACTTCATTGATCAATAGGTGCATATTTGCAGCTTACAACAGAAGTTTAATGGGAAATGTAATTTTGACATTTTAGAAAATCGGCATATTGACATAATTTGAGCGTTTTGTAAGCCTATTTCTTGTAAAATCCCTCTAATTTTTTGGTCCAAAGACTGATATACCAGTTGCTCGAAGGACATCAACTTTGAACTTGTACCAACTTCAAAGTTTTTTACATCCTCAAGATGAAAAAGACAGCAATTCCTTTGCCTTCTTCAACCAAAGATTGTAGAGATCATCTGTAAACAGAACAAAGTGCACCTGCAAAGAACAATTGTTTTACTGCAGAAACGACCAGTAAAAATTACGAAGTATGTGCTATAATTTACAGAAAAATATGTTTTTGTAACAATTCACATTCTGTTATGTAAGCCGCTTATTGTTGAATCTGACAAGTACGACATCCTACGTTGTAACATTTGATGTTATTAACCACTTTGAGTTCTGAATTTGTTACCAGGTCTTGAGTTTCATATTCAAGTAATGAAATGATTCCCATTTTTATAGAATAAATTTACCTAGAAGATCGTGGTCCTCATGTAGATCACCATATCAACAGAAAATAGTGCTATAAGATGAAGTAAAAATGGACCTAATAATGTAAAACTGTTTGAATCGACTTTGAAAGTGCAGGAAGCAAGGAGTATCATGAAGCAAAATACTAATATATGATACCTCTTTAAAGTCATTAGCAAATTCTTTGACTGTAGATATAGCTATTGTGGCGGCTTCCTTATGAGGATAACTGATAAATTATTAAAAGCAAAAGAAAAATGAACTTGTCAGGCATTTTTTACACTCCAACCACATGAAACTCAGAGCCTTTAAACTCATTAAAATTCATTGCTTAAGTCATCAGTAGATTCTGTCCCAAATTTAAAGATTTATCAGATGAATTAGGATACACTAACTTAACACCTAATACGTCCTGGAACAAGTTTCTGTGCCTAAGGAGGTCAAGAATTTGCACGAGTAAGCCAGCATCACAAACAGATAAACCTTTCTATAAACAGCTCGTCTTCAAATAAAGCATAAAAAGCAGCAATGTAATTCACTCCATCTAGGAAGTCAAGGTTTCACTGTATTATAATGAGATAGGCACAAAGAAATCAATAATGTTAATTTTTTTCCTCGACAAGCAGATGCAAAGTTTACATGGATCTAAAAGAAGAAAGCATACAAATCGAAACTGGTTCCTTTCTATTACCTGTCAACTTACCGATATAAGCCACACGATATGGCAGGAAAAGCAATGTACTGAATGTTATTTGCTTTGGCCAAGCTCAAGCTGTTCCTGTAACAAATGTAGGTAACAAGTGAATCAATCTTATTATTACAAAATAAACTACCACAGGTATAGTTCAGAAAACAATAAACATACTTGTACGCACTTCTCAGGGAAGCTTCAGAATTAATAGTAACACCATAGATTGGGCCAACAGTGTGAATCACATGAGATGCAGGCAATTTAAAACCTCTGCATAGTTTCAATGTGTTAGTATGCTCCAACTGTGCATGATACTGGAATTACAAAACCAGCAAAACAGAAATCAAATAACCTACGGTGTAATTCTTGCTTCTCCTGTGGGACAACGGATTCCAAATCCAACTTCTGGAACTCTATAACAAGCTTCTAGAAGTTCTGGTCCTGCAGCCCAATGTATAGCTAGCAAAATGAATCTAAAGTTAGTACAGGCCTGTTATGCAACATTTATAGAACTAGATAAAAGTAAGACTTTACAGGCCTGTTATGCAACATTTATAGAAATAGATAAAAGTAAGACTTCAAGGGGAAGTACCTCCATCGCAACCGCCACCTCCAAGCATTCTCTCATTGGCTGAATTAACCTATAGCAAACAACCATTCAATCAATTGCAATTTCCCTTTTCAACACCAACCTTCCTATTCAATCAAGCGATCACTAACTGTAAGGTGTGCTGCCAGTGATTTTGCAAAAAAGTACTTTGAAGTCAATTGTTCTTCTTGCAAAAACACCAATAAATTATTTGTTCAAAAAGCACTTTCTAATGTCAAAAGATCTCTAGGAAAACACCAATAGACATAATGGCTCTTGGCTACTTAAAAGCGCTTTAGGCACTACCAAAAGCAATCTCAAAAAGATCCTTTGGTAGAGGAAGCATTCATAATCCCTGATCAATCAAGCTCCACTATTTGATTACAACTCGCTTTTTAAAATGACCCCATTACAGGAAACTGAATATACCATAAGAAATAGCAAAGTTACGATTCACATAAGTACATTAATGGCCTAAATTTTCGACTACAAACATATTCCAATGTAGCTTCAATAAATTTTTCACACATGATATTTTTCAAAGAAGGGAAAAAAAAAACCAGAAATGTGATACAAAAAGAGATACAGAGAGTGCAGAGCAATTACAATTGCATCAGAAAAGCCATCAACGAACCACTGAGAGATATCTCCTTTCTTGATCTTGAGCGCACTACTTGACAACGACAGCGTAGCAACTTTGAAAGTCATAACTGCCGTCCAATGAATAAACAAACGAGATCGTGAGAAATGTGAACAAGGATGAGGATGATGCCAATGGCTGTCCACCGGCCTTCTCACAGAGGCAACTGGTCAACTACGGCTCTTTGTTGCTTGTTTAATGTCTTCTGGATATTTTCATCATACCCCCTGCATTTCAAAATATTAAAATAACTTCTCACATTTTGAACTCATTTAATTTTATTTCTGTTAAGATTTGTAATTTTAATGTGAGATTCAAAAAAATAGTGTTATGACTACAAATTGGGGTTAGATATCATAATCCCTCGAACTTTGTTAAGAACTAGTTTTCTTACTACATTAAAAAGATACGAATAAATAAATAGAATCTGCTCTCCTTAGCTCCTACAATAGTAATATTATTTCTGACCAATTAAGCAGCACATAAGACCATAGGGGATGGAAGAACCACACCTCATCAAAAATTTATATTTTCATTATAAATCAACCATTGAATTTACAAAGGAACTCTTCTTTATGTAGGGGTGGCAAAACGAATAAACAAATTGAATTAGAATTGAATTGTAAATGAATTGGGTCAAAATTTTATTAATTCGGATTCGATTTTATTTATTAAACAAATTAAAATCTCAAGATTCGAATTGGATTCGTTTATTAAACAAATATTCAGTTTGATTCGTTTAATTCGTTGAGTAGAATTAATAAACGAATCAAATCGAATCCGAGTTCGTTTATTATCCATTTATCATATTACGAATCCATAACAAATCGAATCGAATAAGGATTCATTTACAATTCGTTTAGAAAAATATAATTAATAAAAAAATTAAGCAAAATAAAATATAAAAAAGCCACAAATTTAATATCCTATAACAAAATACAAATAACCAAACCATATTCTAGAATTAAATATACAGTCATCCAAATATCAGATTACAAATCCTTAATAATACAAATAACCTTCAAATTTTTTTAAAAAAATTCAAATAAATTTTAAGAAAAAAGTATTTAATTAAACGAATAATAAACAAATTTTAAACGAATCAATCTATATTCGATTCATTTATAACTCGTTTATTAAATGAACTCTAAATGAATAAATGAATTAATATCTTCAAACCTGGATTTAATTTGTTTAATTAGCGAATCGAATCGAATTTACCTATTTATTAAATGAATCAAGTTTTTTAAACCCAAACTTATTTAATTCCTATCAAATTGAATCGAATAAACGAATTCTGATCCATATTGCCACCTCTATCTTTATGTAAGATACTTTCTTAACTCTACTTTTCATAGTAGCTACTTTCACGAAGCTTCTCTCAAAGGCTTGGTCCTACTCTCACAATTGTCTTATTTTAAGAACTAATTTTTTTTAATTATTAGGGAGAAAGCACCTAATTGGTTACATAAAATCTACCATTCAATAATCGCAATAGTAATGACAATGACTTTTAACTATGTTGTCTCTTATATCATATATAACACAACAAACCATAAGGGACTATACCTTTTTTTTTTTAATTCTGTTATACACAAATTATGACTAATATTATATTAGACATTACAATTAATAATTATAATCATACTATATAACTGGAACCACCGTCATACATTAACACATTGAAGTACTTATCTAGATACTTTAAACTCTCTTTAATATTCGAATGGTGCATACTTCACTCAAGGGTGACTACTCTATTCACATTTCGTAAGGAAGAAGCTATCTCCACTGAATTAATTAATAATTGAGAGAGTACTGAAACTAACTTCCATAAAACTCTTATGGAGACTCGAACTCTTGTATTTAACATTGTAAGTGTAAGACTTCTCACATGAGACTAAAAGCTCATTAGTGAGACTATACTTTACTTGAGACTACTATCATATTCATATCACATAACATCTGACATGGTACTTTATCACATATCCATAAAAAATAAATTTCGAAACATCACTTTGATGATTGTATAACCATACAATAGATTTGGTTCGAAGCCAATCAAGGGATGCAAGGGAACTGGGTTGCTATGGCCTAAGAGTTAGTGTGTGTGCGCGCATTAATAAAAGAATAGAAATTTCTGATAATTGTATAAAATACAGGGACATGATTAACATTATTCAAAAACCTCAAAGCATTTCGCCCACTTTAATTGGTTGTCTCTGACGTAACGTAACAGGCAGTACCTTTATCACTCCACTATCGCTGAAAGTCCACCATTTTTGACCCGAACCTTATTTCACATGTCAAATAGATGTCTTCTTAAAAACAGGGAGCTCAGTCAAACTAAATCAATGCACTCAACACCTCATTATTTTTCATATAATTTTATAAAAAAAATTCTTTTCTGTGTCTCGTGTTTTTTTTTTCTCCCCCAATAAAGTAATTCAGTCTCATCGTTCTAGGGTTTCTTCGTTCCCTCTCTTAATATTTTTCTTTTTTTTTCACTTTTTCTCTCCAAACTTCTCTCGAGAGAGTCGAGTTTTCGCATTTGGTCAAGTGTTCAATCGACGAGACTTACTCTTCTGGACTCAATTTGTGCCATTTTTTTTTAATTTTAACACTTCCGAGTTGGAGCTCGAGCATTGTGGCGAGCTGAAAATTTGAAAACAGTGTGAAAAAATGTATGAGATTTTCTGAATTTTGAGCTGAATATGCCTGTATTTGATTTTGCAAAGAGTTTAGATCTGGTTTATTGGTGTAAAACGTGTTAAATTTGTTCAATTTGAGCTTAAAAAAAGCTTCCTCTCAGCTGTAATTTGAATTGATTATGTTTGGATTTAAACATTTGATGAGACTAGATCTGGTCCATGCGGAGAAGTAAGTGATAGTTAGTTCATAATTGGTTTGAGCTAGTTGTGGAGATTTTGATCTGCTCAATGTTCGAAATTTGTGGAAGTTGTGTTAGTTTAAGCTGAATATGCTTAGTTTGAACTCTACGTAGGGTTCACGCCCGCTTTGTTTGGGGGGGGGGAAAAATAGTGAAAATCCAGGTTAATTTGTCCTTAATATATGTATTTTTTGCTATGGCAGGGTTTAAATTTCTTTATTTCTGAAAATTGTGTGAAGTTAGTGATAATTTGAGCTACATTTGTGTATTTTGAGCTAATTATGGAGTTTGAATCTGGTTTATGTGTGTGGCATTTCCGAAATTTGTGTTTATTTTGAAGCAGTACATGTACTTTGAATTTTATGTGGATTTCTGAGCTATATATGCATGTCAAACTACATATTGTAAGCATTGGATGTGGTTTATCTTGAAATTTTGTTAAATTTTAATTAACATAGAGCTAAATATGTTTATTTTGAATTTATGTAATTTTGGTAGTGGTTTTGCTGAACAAGAGTTATGTGGTGAGTAATGGCGCTTAAGGTTTCAGCTCAAAAGGCTGCTGAGGTTGCTATTGGGTCAATTGGGCGTGGATACGATATAGCTATAGATCTGAGATTGAAGTATTGTAAAGGAGATTTGAAAGATTCACGGTTGATTGAGATTGATGAAGATGGGGGTCGAGAAATTGTTTTGCCAGGTGGAATTTCTATTCCAAATGTGTCCAAATCCATAAAATGCGACAAAGGGGAGCGTACACGGTTTAGGTCCGATGTTCTCTCCTTCCAGCAGGTAATTTTGAATTGGCTCACATACGTACCAATTCATTCCTATAGTTGTCAGTACTATGATTTTTTCTTTTTGCCTGTTAAAGAAGTCCACTGTTACCTTATTTCAATCATGAATACTTTCAATGGATAATAGGTTGTGTACGTAGTACGGTTGTGGCTTACCACAGGAGCACGCACGTGTGTGTGTAAAATTCAAACTGAAACTTCACTTAACCTGCTTGTAGCTCATAGTATTAGACTGGTAGTACAGAAATTTTTTTATCAGTTTTTAGATGGTAGTGATGCTAATGCTATCTTATCAATCATTCTTAGTAGAAGATCCTATCGGTGAATAAATTTCTGATTTTTTTTAAACCCTGGGGACTATAGTGGGGTTAAGTTTAAGATTTGATCCTTTCTGAGACAGAAGTTTTTGCACTCCCAAGGATTGTTGGGTTGCTCAGTGTGAATTACATGGGTTGTTTGTGTGACATGTTTATTGGTATATGAGTGATTAATTGAATGTTTATTGATCAATATCATAATAATAGAGTAGACTGCAAAAGATTAATTTTGGGTGTCTTTAACGTAATTCCTTCTTTTTTTCTTTTCCTGTTTTTCTCAGATGTCAGAGCAGTTCAATCAGGAACTGTCTTTTACTGGTAAAATTCCTTCAGGCCTCTTCAATGCCATGTTCGAATTTTCGGGTTGTTGGCAGAAAGATGCAGCCAATACTAAGACCCTTGCTTTTGATGGGGTGTTTATCTCACTCTACTCTGTGGCATTGGAGAAATCTCAGATGGTACTTCGTGACCATGTAAAGAAAGCCGTCCCACCAACATGGGAACCTGCAGCACTAGCAAGGTGAAGTTTAAGTCTTCTCAAATTTGATTATGTCTTTTCCTTATTTCAAGATCTTTGATTTTAAGCATTAGCCTATTCTTTGAAAACAATGACTGCTGAGGAGAAACCTTTCAGTTAGTTACCGAATGTTTCTTATGTATGAAGAACACTGGTACTTATTGTTGATGTTTAAAACATTGTGCTTGATGATGAAGCTGTGTTAGAATAATTTGCAGTGAGTTTGAACAACAAAATCTATGTACAAGATCATTTTTATTTGCATTATATACTTTGCTTGTTTCCAAGATTGACGTTTTTCACAGGTCTTGACAAACAGTGTTACCGACAATTTTTCTAGATAAAGGACTAACATCTAGATTGTTTTTTATATTCAATACATTATTGTTCATGGCACATAGTAACAACAAATCAGTCTGCTATATTGAAATCTATCATTGAGTACTATGATTTATGTTCAATTTTTACTTTTATTCTAAATTTTGATTTATAATCATTGTTATTCTACCCCTGAGCTGTAAAACTGCAATGAGCTTTTGATGACATGCTCATCATTTCAGTTTTATCGAGAGGTATGGTACGCATATAATTGTTGGTGTGAAGATGGGAGGAAAAGATGTAATATATGTCAAACAAAAGCATTCATCAACCCTTCAACCTGCTGATGTACAGAAAAGATTGAAAGAGATGGCGGATAAGAGGTTTTTAGATGCAAATGGACAATATAGCTTGTCCTCTGAACAACTCTACCAAAATGACAAGGTTTGTGATAAACTTTTCTACAATTTGTGCGTCGTCATAGATCTGGTTTCAGACTGTTGCATGTCACTACATGTATATCTGATTGGCTACATAAAATACTGTTGTCTCATAGAATTATTCTTGTTGTTTGGAAGGTTTTATAATGGATGAAAAACATTAAACAATTGTAAGATTTATAACCTCTTTTCTAGTTATTTTCCATTTTGGTATCTGTTTGTAATTGGTTAAAAGGTGGTGCTATGTGGTTTTTTTCATATTACTTTTTGAATAGAAAGTGTCATCCGTTAATTATTATGTGTATGAATATGTGATCGTCTAAAGTAAATTGCCTCAGAGTTTTATGCGTTTTCATTAGTCAAAATATAAATTTCCTCCCCCTCTTTCCTCATTTCAGTCTATACTTGTCTCCATATTTGTCATCTGGTTAGACATCATTTTTTATTTTGGTGTATCTGAAAAATATTTTTGAGCCATTTGGAAAAGCATGGGTGGTTTTTGTGTTTATCTTTTCCTGGTGTCTTACCCAATTATATTCATTACAGTTCAACATCAGGGAACAGCGTTTGAGGTTTGCTGATACAAGTCCTTCAAGCTCGTATTCATACAAAGAGGTTTGTATTGTTAGACAATATCCATCATAACATGATTACCTAGTTCAACACTTCTGTCTAACGATTTAAATATCTTAGGATTTATTTTTTACAGCTTTTAATTTTAAAATATGGATCTAACATTATTGTTTTATCTGCAGGATATGGGATGCATTTGCAAAAGGAGAGGGGGAAGTGACAATAGAAACCTATCCCATAATGAATGGTTACACACTGTTCAATTTGAACCTGATGTGATCTCAATGTCCTTCATCCCAATTACTTCACTATTAAATGGAGTGCCTGGGAGTGGATTCTTAAGTCATGCCATAAATCTCTACTTACGATGTGAGCAAGAACTGTTCTTCTATTTGCATATTAAAGTTATCTAATTTTGCATTACAACTATGAAGTTTGTTCATGAGAATTCTTGGACTATTTTTCATGCTTATCTTTTTTTCTCATAGAAGTATATGCTTGGGGGCAATGCCTTGAATAAAAAGAAGTTTGCAATAAGTAGAGAAGCATGGTTTAGAGCAGAAAATTTGTTAACTTTGCAGAGTTAAAATGCTTGGCTTTTGTTCTTGCAGATAAACCACCAATAGAAGAACTCCACCAGTTTCTGGAATTTCAACTACCTAGGCAGTGGGCGCCAGTGTTCAGTGAGCTTCCACTTGGTCCTCAACGGAAGCAACAATGTACTGCATCGTTAAAGTTCAGTCTCATGGGTCCCAAGCTTTTTGTGAATACCAATCCGGTAAAGCTTGTTCGTTCGTTGAAGTTTCTTGCTTTTTATATTTCTTTTCTTCAGTACCACTTTCACAGAGTTTTATAGTTTGTGTTTTCACTGGACTAGATTTTGTCTCTTCTTTGAGAATGGCCTTAAGAGACTCATTTGTCACCTTCATTCAAAACAGAAGCTTTTAGGAAGACACATTTTCTTTTCCCATCAATCTTATCTTCCTTGCTTGTGCTGAGTAGCTGTTCTTTTCTTTTATCAAAGGAAATAACTCGGTATCCTATAATTTTTCGTGGGTTACGTTTATACTGTTTAGCTTTTGATTAGTTGATGTAGTGCATGTAAACTGAACCATCTGGATTGAACTTTAGTAATGCCATCAACTTCCAAATAGCAGTATCATTATATTTAAAATAAATACATAAATTAGAAACATGAACCCAGTTGGCTAACATAATATGACATCAGGTAGTTGCCCAGTCTCTCTACATAGGCTACTAGGCTAGGAAGCTGGCCACGTTTGGAGGTTTTGGGTGCTGCATCATGTTTCTTCGCAGTGCCTTTTTCATTATTGTCAACACATTCTGGTTCTGATTTTTCTTATTTTATGCATTGCTTCTCATATCATTTTCTTTCTGAAACCTTATTGTTTGTTTATCTACTACAGGTTGATGTGGGTCATAGGCCGGTGACAGGCCTGCGGCTCTATCTAGAAGGTAGAAGCAGCAATCGTTTGGCTATTCACTTGCAGCACCTCTCTTCACTTCCGAAAATCTTCCAGCTCGTAGATGATCCAAATGGAAACTTCCGTCGAGAGAATCATGACCGTAAATACTATGAGAAAGTTCAGTGGAAGAACTACTCTCATGTCTGTACAGCTCCTGTTGAGCCTTACGAGGATCTTTCTATTGTTACTGGGGCTCAATTACATGTAGAAAATCACGGGTTCAAAAACATTCTTTTCTTACGACTCCGCTTCTCAACTGTGTTAGGAGCAACAGTCGTCAAGCATCCAGAATGGGATGGATCACCCGGCTTGGCACCAAAATCTGGACTCATATCAACACTTATCAGTCATCACTTCACAACTGTACAGAAGCACCCCCCACGGCCAGCTGATGTCAATATAAACTCAGCCGTGTATCCTGGCGGCCCTCCCGTTCCCGTCCAAGCCCCAAAGCTTCTAAAATTTGTTGATACAACGGAGATGACTAGAGGACCACAAGATTCTCCTGGATATTGGGTTGTTTCTGGGGCAAGATTAGTTGTTGAGAAGGGCAGGATCTCGCTACGAGTTAAGTATTCTTTGCTAACTGTAGTATTACCCGATGAAGAAGAAGAAGAATTATCAGAACATTAGGAAATTTTTTGTCCTCTCTCTGGAGCCTTTGAAAAAAGACGTCATAAAATGAAAAGCAAAAAGAAACTAGCGAAAGAATCAAAGAAACAATGTATAGATCAAAGAAAGGGCAGATGGAGAGGGCGCTAGGGCCACTGGAAGAAATACGTAAGTAGTTAATCAAAACAACTTTAGCTTTTTCATTTGGCGAAGAAGTGCTTCGGATTGGAAGCGCTTGGGATGGGTGGTGGTGGTTGTATTATTGTGTTTATCACCATTTTCTGTTGCAATGTAATTTTTTTGTAATTTTTTTTTCATGTAGAGTCTTGTTTTGAATCTTTGATAGTGCTGATTGCATTTTGGCTATAAAGAATTTCTCATCCTGAAATTTTGTTTTGTGTATTTACGTTGCTATTACCAAATATATGCATTGGCAAACAATGAGGGATCAACCAAAAGAGGTCTCTTGCATTTCAGATTTAAAATCGTCGATTCATATATCATAACTATAATACGTAGTAGAGTTGGGATTTAAACATCTGAAGTTTGAAATTTTTATTAATTTTAGACTTTTAATTTAAATTTATTTGTTTATTTATTCATCTAGTTATTTATTTTTTGTAACTTATATTTTATTTTTAGATATTTACATTCAAATAGAAAAAGTGAATTTTTGTTAATTTTATTTGATTAGAAAAGGGAAGAAATAAATCTTATATTTTAAAAATATCTTTATTTTCTAAACTATAGAATTTAATCTCTATTTTTATTTTGACTTACAAGAATACAAATGTCAAACATTCATGTTTAAGATTTTTTTATTTATAAAAATAAATAAGATGATATTATATTTAGATTTCGGTTAAATTCAAATCTACTTCAATTTTAAATTAAAAAAAGTTACCTTAATTTAAGTTGTCCAAGTAGATATATGATATTATATACATATTATAAAAAAAATCTAAAATAGCTCTAACTCTTTATACTCGACCATGAATTTTATTATTATTATTATTTTACTTAACCATTCTTATTTTACTCGTAAAATTTATAATACTTGACCAATTTTACTTGTAAAATTTATACTAATACTTGACCATTATGGTCTAGTAGTTTTTCAGCTACTCGATCATTACCTGATTTACGCATGACTATCGTCGAATAATTTGTCACAAACCTTAAGCACTTAACTTTAACTAAAAAGACCAAAGAAGAATAAGGTTGAGTAATTTTTCACAATCCTTAACAACTTAACTTTGATTGCAAAATCAATGAAGATTAAAGAAGAATAGAAATTATATTAAGTCCCAATCTCCTATTAATTTACTCCAATATCTCAAACTAAACAAAAATATATTATTAATTAAAAAAACAAATATATATTATCGCACATTATTTTTATAAACAACAATCATTTAAAAAATAGAACTTTAAAACCGTGCAATATTTATCATAAGGTAAAATGCAAATCATGTTAAATATGTTATATGAAATAACACTTCTATATGTGGTATCGAGTTTGCAAATAGCATCATTATTCTTATTCGTTAAGTCTATAAAATAATTGTTAACCGGATGTTAATATTAGCAGTGTAATTTCATCGAAAAAGTTTAAATTAGGCATGGTTTGGTATTAACGTTTAGCCTGTTGGGCTATAACACAACAATGTATATAAACTGTTTAGAAAACACTTCTAATTTTGCTTTAGAAATTTAATTAATTTTACCATGTGGTTAGCTATTTGATGAAAAAAAAAACATATAATTCATCAAAATTTACCAACGTCAAAAGTTATTTTAAGCTTTTTTTTTTTTAAATTTTACCGCATGCACGGGTTTGCCTAACTCACAAAAAATTACATTATAGTGCATTATAATACATTTTTATAATTTTCTAGATATAAGACTGCATTAATTAATTTAACACAATGTAATCGTATCTAATTTTATGTACCAAAAGCAACTTTAGAAATAAAATAAAATAAAATAAAAACATATAATCTTGTGCTCTCTCTTGTAACACGTCTCATAATATGTGATTAAAATTACATCATTAAATCTAAAGATAAAGTAGAGAACATTCCGTAAACGGATAATTGGAATAATCCAACCGATTATTACTATCGTTAATTATTAATTTGAGATCCTAAAAGATTAGTTGGAGTTAATTCAGGGTGATATAAGTGTTTTTTTTTCTTCCCTTCTTTCCCAATAAAGGAGTGAATCTGATATTGATCGACCTTGAGAGTCTTATCAAATTTGTCAACTCTTCTAATTAAAATAACACTAATAGCAATAATTATTCAGTCTAACTTCTGTACATTATCATGGCCGTTTTGAACTTGTGGTTTCATTAATTTTCTTAGTGAGGTCCACTTAGATTCATTAAATTAATGAAAATCGGTGCAGTAATAATTAATGTAATACAACTGATAATTTTCCCTCGTAATCACCTAATTCTTCAATCTTCACAGGGCCCATTTAAAAAGAAAAGAAAAAGGAAAGCAGATTTTCCTAACACTATCAATTATTGAAAGCACTTTCTTAATACGACCCCAAAATAATTATTATAACAATTTGTTGCACATCAAGGTAATCTAGAAGAGTGTATATATATACTGATAAGGGTTTTATATCTCTGAAGATTAACAGAGTAATTTTTAAGTAATTTTATTTTACTCATGAATCGAGTTTGAATCATATAAAAAAATAGAGAATTAAAAATTATAATGATAAAATATAAAAAACTTTAAAGTTTTCTTTTTAAAGAAAAATGCTTTGAAGAACTTTACACCATGGAAGAGTGATTACAGTACCATGTGGAAAAGCACTGCCAATTTGCCAAAAATGACCTGTAATTTTTGTCACATTATCATTTGAAGTGAATAATCTCCATGTTAATGTCAATTATTGTCATCATCTCCAAATGCATGTGATTTTGTATCATATCTCATAAATTAATTTGGTGAAGTTTTGGTGGCTTGCAAGCTTCGATATAATGCGTACAATCCAAATTAAAATCAACTTTATTATTTTTCTTTTTAAAAGTTAATAGAAAATGAGGGTTGGAAGAGCATACGAAAAATGATGAAAATTATAAATTTCATTAACCTCTCCTTTTCGTGAGTTTTTAAATGTTGCTGCCTAAGTAGCATTTTTTTTTTAAAATTTAGACTTTGAATTACATCTTAATATATAAATATATATATGAACGTTATGTTTTTTTTTCCATTTTTATGTCTGGAAAAGGTGTTAGGTTTGAAAAATAATATTATGGGATAAAGATATAGACGGGGATATTTGCTCCAGAAAATATACTTTAATGCTCTTGCTATAAACGCTATTACTAAACTAAAAAGATATACTATAATTGCAAACACTAGAATGCCTAATCAAAGAAATATTTTTACTAAATAATGAGGTGGTGATTAATTTTATAAGATATAAAATTATACACAAGAGTGGCTCTTTCTTTTGGCAACTTATGCGGTTGCTTACGACATTGATACATAAGAAATACTCCAATTATGATAAGTCCATTATTTGATATATAAATGAGCAATTGCTAAGTTACATTGTTTATTACTTAAAAGTTACAACAACCAAAAGTAGTCACCTAATTCAAGAATATAGTGAAAACACTTGAGCTTATGGGTGACTACATTTATTATAAGTTATCATGAATTCCTGAACTATAGCTAATTAGATCATTGAATTTTATTTATTTATTATTATTTTATAATTATCTTTTTTTTCCTAAATAAACCACCAAATCCCTATAAAGTCACTTGTTAACGTTAAAATTAAGTAATAGTAAATCTTTTATCTTACAAAAATCCATTAATAGATGATACAATGAGTTTAAATTTGTAGGTTTTATTTTTCCTATTTTCTTCTTAATTAGTTGTGTTATTTAGTCTTTTTCATATATTCATGTTTTCATAGGTTTTTTTTTTTAATTATCCAACACAATTGTTTGCTTCTTTATTCTATTCAACAAAAAGAAAAAAAAAAGAAAGAAAATCTACTAGAAAATATGCATGGTAGAATCACAATTGAATAACTTCATACTGAATCAAAAGATGATGAAACATATAATGAAAATAGTAACATTGAAGATTATAAAGATAAGTACTATGATAATAATCTTGTAGGAGATTGTAATAAAAATATGAATGAAAATGAAACTAGACATTGAAACTGAAGATTCAGAAGAACTTTGTTTTCTAAATAATATTTACAACCTTATCTTGTAGTAGAGAAAGGTCCAACTAGAGAGAATGACTTAAAATCATTAAATTTTTTTAATATAATTATAAGAAGGCCTAACTGCCTGAGGCACCAACATAATTGAGCTGGCCCTCACTCTAGTTATACACCACTCCATAACATTATCTAATAAATGAATATTACCTTACTTAAAAAAGAGAGGGTTAGAATTCTATCTGAAAAAAGTAGAATTGTTATTATTTATTAATAATGTATACTCAAACTTCTGACTAAGAAGCAAACAATAACTCTTTACATTATAACAAGCCTTGAGAGAGATTATTGAAACTATAATTTCAAAATTAAGAATAATCATACGATGGAAGCATAGAGATTTGAAGAACTAATAATCATCCTGCAAGACAATATATAGATTTTCTTTCCAAAAACATGCTCCCAAGACCTGAAATTTAGAGCTCCGCGGATATAATAAATACAGCATGAAATATATTTCAATAGTATATTATTTCTAAATTCCTATACAAAATTATGTCCATGGAACGGCCTATTTATTCCTTCCCTTGGAAGAGGAGCAGGTTGAGCAATGTAAGTAGGATACTGCTGTCCCGGCATCAGTACCGAGAAATCGGACGCATATGATCTCGACACCTGTCACCAGAACAAGATCACATATAGAAACTGTTCAGCTTAATTTTACTTTGTTTTTAATCAATTCGTTGTACATGTGCGTACACACGTAGAATAAGGACCTACTTGACCACATTGTTCATCATTCATAAAGTATTACAGAATTGGGTCACCGGATCAGTTTACTCATCAGAAATGAGCTCCGTATGGTGAGCAGCTGTGCATTAGCATAATCTACTAATACTTCATGAACTCATCAAACTTGTATGGATGAACCAAACAATAGAACATAATAGTGTTGCTCATTATAACTTAAATATCACTTATCACGTCATTACTAATACTATCTATATGTATAGTGATATATATATTATATATTGAAATTGATGAGTTAAAGAGACACTTACTCTTTGTTCATTACCGAGTTTCTTCTTTGCTCCCGATTCTGAAGAGCCATTAGTCGTCATGACTTCTGGTGAAGTAAAAGAAGGACTAGGCCTAAAGAGATGTTCAAAAATGGCCATGATTAGAAACATTGATATCAAAATAGCCGTGGCAACGAACCCGAAAGAGATAGCATTCATGGAAGTTCCAAAGCTCTTCCATGGAGCTGCTGCATCCTGATCAACAGCAGCCGCTTGAGATGGACTGGGATCTGAACTTGTGTAGATGTTCCATGGCTTTGATCTTTCGGAACCAAAATCGCTTGGATTCATGCCTATACACCGTCTTTTTTAGGTCGAAAATCTTGATTTTGCTGAATGGTCTAATTGTTGCTGATGATCAGAACATGCTTGGAGCTAGAGATCAAACATTGGCTGCAAATTTTGTTCCAAGCAAACTTTTAACTTTTGTAATTTGTTGATGCCCTGAAAATGAAAATGCATAAGAGCATTGTCAACATTATAATAAGAGCTGTATGATAATTAAAATGTGATTCATTCCAAGCTTTGTAATTCCTTCTGTCAATAAAATTTTACTTGTCCAAATCAAAATTCATTGGAGAAAATCCTGATTATGAAGACACAAACAGGGGAAAACGAAAATAAAATAAAAAATAAAAACCACCAAGTTTTAGGTTTAGATAAATGTTGATGCGTGGTTGAGCAATTAAGTGATTGGCAAAATTGTTTTTCATCAATACATGATGTTAAATAACCAGCTAAGCTTTGAAATTTCAGAAAATGCAGAGGCCATTCCTCTTAGCTTGAAAAAGTGAAGCAAAGAATAATTAAAATGTTTAAAATCTCAATGACAATGGAACAAAGTGGACTATACTTACCGAATTTTAGAGAAGAAGCTAGAATCTCAAAGACCCTCTTCTTGTTTATTGCTTGCTCTTGTGTTGAAACAAGTGAAGTTGAAGAAGAAATGTAAATGACAAAGGAGGCAAGCAAATATAAAACAAATCTCTTCTTGAGAGAATCAAGCAATTAAGGCCCTCTTTACTTTTGGTCCTAAGAAATAGGAACAAACATTATCTTAGTCTAGCTATATATCCTATACGCTTATGTTGCCCTGCAAAAACATGACACCCACAATTCTCAATGAATTATTTTAAACACGCTAGCTTTATGCCCAAATAGAAAATGTAAAGACAAAGCTATATCATAATCAATGAATTTTACATTTTTTTTTTTTATCTTATATCTTCATGATCTTGATGCCTAACTTAATCAATACTATACCTTCTCTGAAAGAAAACTAACTTAAACAATTCAAAAAGAATGGTCCTTCCTGTCTGTCTTATTGCTACTTTTCATAAGTCATCACCTTTAGAATTATTTTTAAAAAAAACTGAAATTTTGATGAAACTAGAAAAATAAAATTATGAGTTATCATTCCTAATTGTAAGCAATTTTTGAAAAGAAAGGTAATTATAATGATGATTAAGAGCTAATACAGAGAATTAAAGGGATTACACACGAGTAGGCGGCGAAGATGAATTGTAATTGATTTTCTTGAAATTACTTGTTCTAGATTTTCTTTTTAAACATTATTAGATTAATCGAGGGATGATAAAAGTTTATTTGGTAGCATAAATTCAAATCCAACATGAGCATTTAGATGTAATCATAGCAAAGGTGACAAAATCTCACACATAATCCACCAGACTACCACCAAACGAAAGAAAGAAAGAGTGATAAAGAAAAAGCTGCTAAAGAATATTAAATTAGACTCAATTTTTTTAATATATAATAAAACTTTTTGTAATTTCCGAATTAGGTTTGGGATTGAATAGGCATGTGATCAAAGCTATTGGCTAGCTCACATATGGCAATAAGTGGAGATCAAAGCACAAGCAAAAATAAAAATAAAAAGCTAATAGAGAGAGAGAGAGAGAGAGAGAGAGAGAGGGAAAGAGGGAATTAATACTGTTTGGGTACCTTACAGCTATGCTGAAGCAGAAATGCCATGATTCAAGAGAAGAAAGAAATGGTTTTGTGTACCAAAAAAATTAAAAATTAAAAATTAAAAAAAAAGATGAGAGTGCTTGAAAAGATGGTGATGTAGACCACAATTATTCCTCCATTTCTTTTGTTTTTTTTCCCTTTAATTAAAAAACAACCTGTTGTTGAGAAAAAGAAATGATCACTTTTGTCAGAAACATTAAAGCAAAATTGTTGTACATTATTAGGAAAAAAAAAGATTGTAAATACAAAAATAAACATCAAAGCACACAAAGCAAGGACTCCTTAAGTAAGATTCAAACACTTTGATCTTTTTATATGAGATTAAGATTTCTTACTAATTCAACCAATTAACATTCTGAACGACTTCTGTTGTGTGCATTCAGAGAAGGAAATACTTATAATTAAGCAATTAAGGAAATTGATCATTTATATATTTCAGAAATGAAATATTTAAGTACTTACTGCAACACAAATTTTGAAGAAAAAAGCTTGAATGAGAGGAGGGGTTCATTTTGCTTGCTTATAGTGAGTGAGTAAGTGCACTGAGTGAGAGAGCCCCTTTTTCAACAGCACAATCCCAATTCTGATAATGAAAAGAAAGCCTATGGAGACCTACATATTCTCCCTCATAAAATATAAATTAAAAATAAATTAATAAACTAAAATTAAAAAAAAAAGTTACATGATAAAAAACCAACTGTGTCTGTCTTTTGTTGCATAAGAAAATAATTTAATTTCTGACATTTTACAGTGACATTTTTTTGCTGTACTATCCAAGCATTTATTTGAGGAAGAATAACCGGTCATTATTTTTTTTCTGTTTAGGATAAGCCAGTCTACATTACAACCATAAATATACAACCACTTGGTTTTGTATTATGTTCTGTCATTTTTTTTTAATTTAATTTTTTGAATGTTTTAAATTTATTTGTCTTTATCGGCATCTTCATGTTCTAAAATATATATATTTAAAACTTGATAATATTGTCTTGTTACAATATATGATGCCAAGTTAATGTTGAAAAATGGGTGTTTAGCTATAATTTTTAGGGTGATTGCTCATATCCAAATTTTAAACATGATGATATTCACATCAAGTACAAAAGTGATACTAGTAAATAAGTTTACCCATCAGTGATTCCTCTTGTGTATATTGATGAAACTACATAATTTGCAGTAATTAATATTTAATGCTGTCCACTAAATTATTACTGTGTAGATCTAGTTAACTATATGAGTTAGTTTCCAGTTCTAGCACCATTGAAAATGTGACATGAAACCACACCACATGATGCACATAGATTTTCAAATATTCAAACCAGGTGAAAACATGAGCATGATTCAATAATTCCAGTTTTGAATAAATGAAAAGAAACCCACTTCATGCAGGAAAGGTCTCTTCAAGAAAAGATGATTGCTTCCATATTTCCATGTAAGACATTTTCTAAAAGAGAAAGGGTCCCATGCATGACATGACCAGAAAGCTCATAAAGCAAATGTTGAAAATTAGATTGAAGCATAATATTTTCTTTTCTTTTCTTTTTTTCTTATCTTTTTGGATCAACAAGTCTCCATCTCAAGCAACCTTTTAATTCCTTTTCCTACAATTTACCAAAGGACATGGTATTTTCTCAATAATTTTTTCACTTGCAAGCAAAACGCAATCAAGAAAAACAAGATTGCATGGACATGAATATGAATAAATTATATATGTACATAAATTGAGTACCATTTTTACACACACATAGTCCACAATTTACTACTTCTTTATCACTTTCATAAGTTTGATTCTTTTCTTCTTTTGGCTCGATTCATTTGTGATAGGCCACATATTTAGCCTTATTTATCGGTGACCCACATCTCAAATGATGATTTGGCTCATGGTTAATAAAATAAGAATTACGAGTCTTAAGGAATAGTGAGTGTTGATCAAGTTCGTAATCAATCACCTAAGAAGTAACAAATCTTGAATTTGATTCTCTCGTGTCTTAAGATTGTTTGTATAGAGCTTACTTTGATAGCTATCGTTAATTCTTAAAGAATCATTTGAGCGAAAGTCTACAGAAATAAAATATCACAGAGGGCCCGAACAGCCTTTTGCTTCGTCTCCAAAAAAGATTATTCATCATAAATATTGTTCAAAATAATATATTTTTTTTACTGTACCAAGGAAAAATTAAGTTGATTTATTTGCCCATCTCTCGCAAGGGCTATTTCCTGTTTTTTTTTTAGCAAGGTTAGAAAGCTATTCAAAATAATAATAATAATAATAATAATTAGGGGTGGACACAGATCGGGTTGATACCCTCATATAGAACGGGTTGAAAAAATTCAACCCAACCTAATCCAACTCAAACTGTGGGTTGAGTTAATTGGATTGGGCTTTGAAAAAAGTTTTTTTGTCTAAATAAAAATAAACTAATTAATTAAAAAAAATAAAAAAACACAAATATTAAAATCCCTACAACAAATCTAACATTTCAAAGTTCAACAATCAAATTATTAGTACATAATTAATGGAAACACAAATTATTATTACATAATTAATTAGTACATAATTAAATTTATTAGTACATAAATTTAAAGTCTTGTTTAATACAAAACACTAAACATCAAAATTTATATAATAACACACACACACACACATATATACATATACATACATGGGTTGACGTGTTGGGTTGGGTTAAAAATTTTCAACCCAACCCAACTCATAAATAGTGCCAGTTGAGAATTTAACAATTCAATTTAACCCATGCATTTTATCAACCCAACCCAATCCGTAAAAAATTATATGGATTGGGTCGGTTTCACGGATCAACCCACCCCTAATAATAAGGGCAATCCATCAACAATAAAGTACATCTTATTATCTATTTTGGTTATTCATATATTATATTACGATATTTGTAATGAGATTGATTTGAGTCTTCAGTGCTTGATATTAGTGGATGAACTAATTTGAATTGATTAAATCCAGCTAATATGATTGGGGCAGTTGGAAATAATTATTTGTCTACTATCTGCAATATCTTGACATCCATTGCCTTCTCGTTTTATCGTCCTCCCTACATGTAAGACTTATGAATGGCAAAAACCAAAAAACAAACAAATTCGGCAATCTTCGTAAAACGGTAAAAGTGATTAACGTCACAAAACCATAGCATTCTTTTATTTCCTCTAATCTTTCAAATTATTCAGATATATTATCTTTTGAGATACTCGATGACCTATTGTTAAAAAAAAAAAAAAAAGACTGGGTATCTTTGAAAAAGGAGGCTCTTAGCCCCTTACAATTGATTCTTGTGGTGTTTTAAACGATAAAAGTGAAATTCATGTGAGTGATATTCTCACCGAAAGCTTTACGATTGACCACTTTAATTCATCGACCATATTAATTCGTAATGCATGATTAACGTTAAAAAAAAAAAAAACCGTTAGTTAGTTAGTTATTTATGTGGAAAGAGATAAATTTAAGGTTTTTTGTGTTTCTGGTTTTATATTTGGTTTTTTTTCTTCTTTTTTTTGAAAAGAACCTTTTAAGTTAATGTTAAACTGGAATGTTAAATAAGTTCAAGAAATTAACTTTTCTTAAATAAAAATAAAATGCCAAAACCATAATTAACCTTCAAGATTACCAGGTTTGTACGGCCATCTTAAAATATGCCCAATTTTGGGAGAACTTGCTAAACTACACACTTGAGATTTTCAAATTAAAGCCCAAAAATACCGTAAGATGTATTAACGCGCAAAAAAGAAACCATGCACAAATGAAGTTTCAAAGAACTGCCAGTGTAGCCATAGCCATATTAATTCAAAATAGAGACTAGAATGACCAAAAATCTTAGATGTTCAAAACTACCCTGAAACCAAAGGCACCAATCTCTTCTTCAACTTGGCCAAAATCAAGCCTTGAGCCTTCCATAGTACTTGGCCTTCTCCTGCGTTGTCTGGAACCGACCATGGCCGAACTTGGAGGATGTGTCAATGAACTTAAGCTTAATCTCCTCCAATGCAAGCCTAGACGTCTGCTTCAGTAGGGACTGCCTCAAGGTCACAACACGCTTCTTAGGTCCAACACAGCAGCCCTTGATCAGCAGGTAATCTTCATTGACTACACCATAGTGGGGGAAGCCTCCCATTGGGGTGATATCCTTCTCCGTCCTGAGTACACAATTATAACAATCATCTAACATCAACCTCAAAGTAGAAAAGCAACAGCTACTGAATAACGTGCAAGTCTTGACAGCTGTCCACATTGCTTTAAATGATGAAATGACTATATAATTACAATCAAAAAATATATTCAGCCACAACAATGGAGCCAAACATGTACCCGGCGGTTTTTTAAGTTGCAGGGCCAACAAAGGTCAGAAAAGGTCAACAAAAAAGGTCGGAAAAATATCAACTAGTTCCCACCCGCTCTTACCCAACCTTACTCGAACTCACCCAACTTAACAATTCAAATACACCTAAAATAAACAATATAGATCTCAAGAAGAAAAAGAACCCATTAAAGAAGATAACAGATATACCAACCTGTCAAATTCAGTCATGGCAGAATGAGACTCCTGGCTGGCCTTCCCAAGCTTGTAAATTTTCTTGTTCATCTCTGTACGGTGATGGTAGCCGTTCTGCCCAGCTCTAGCAACAGTAAAGGAGACCCTAGCCGGATGCCAGGCACCAATACAAGCAACCTTGCGTAGACCACGGTGAGTCTTACGAGGGAGACGAGTAACACCCCAACGAGTAACAACACCCTCATATCCCTTACCTTTGGTCACACCAATAATGTCAATCATCTCATCTTTCTGGAACACAGCATCAATAGGAATCGGTTTCTCGAAGAAATCATAAGCAAAGTCAACCTTCTGGGCAACTGATCCACCATTAACCTGGATCTCCATCAGATGGGCCTTCTTCTGCTTCAGTCCCTTCATTTTTCTGATCTGTAGAGTGAAATAACAGTTAAAATAATATAACTGCCAGACAGGTATTCTCATAACATCGAAATGGTATGTCCGCATTCATGATGAGGAAAAGCCAAAGATGAGAAATATGTAATTCCACTTCTATCAAATTTAAAATAACACTGCTAAAGCTTGAATTACCTGCGTATGGGCCAAAACACGAATCACGGTGCAGTATTTCTTCATTTTCTCCAGCTGAGCCTGAATGTCTTTCTTTCCATCATCAGTTTCATACTTCTTTGTATACTTAGTGAAGGCCTTCTTCTTCGATTTGCACCAGTTCTTGTAAAACCTTCTCCTAACCTCCTCATTGAGATGCTGAGCCCAAACAGTGCAGAGAGAACGAAGCCCACGGGGTGTCTTGACATAACCAACGACCCCAACAACCACCAGGGGTGGTGTTTCAATAATAGTTACTGCTTCACATGTTTCTTTCTTGTGCAGCTCTGAAAGATAATGATTACATTTAGACAATTTAGCATACCTTTTTATATGAATATGTGAGAAATGTATAATCATACTCAAACCAAAAACAAAGATAAAAATAATGGCAGCAAATGACTCACTTGATCCTGGCTTTTCAACATCTCTGACAATATGGGTCATTCCAGCTTTGTAGCCTAAAAAAGCAGTTAATCTGCATGGTTTTGATGGGTCATCCTTGGGAAAGGCCTTCACTGCAAAAGTGAGCATCAAATAAAGACAAATAAGTCTCTAAAATAAGCCCAAACATGGTCATAGAAAAAGCATCCATCATAAAATACAAGTTGGAATGGAAATATTTGAACAGGAATAATTTTATTGGCTAAACATTCACCAAACTTTCACAATTAGAATAAATTTATAAAATTTGCCATAGAATTCACAAAGATATTACTAAGTTTCATGAAAAAAAATATTTAAGCACTCATTTATGAGAAGCTTTAACTTATAAGGCTATTTTCCTTAAAAGCAATACAAGTACACATATCATTATGCTTAATTAATTAAGCATAAGGGACAAACTGAACAAATGACTTATTCAAATTCTACAGAGATGCACTGTTTTAAAGTAAAGGAAGACACCAAAGTATTTTATATCTTATAGCTTATCTAAAAGCTACTAACATTACAGTTAGATAATAAGATATTATGTGCGCAAAAAATATATCATAAAATAAAAGAGAAAAGGAAAAGTTCTTTTCCATTGCCCAAAGAATCAATAAAGCAACAGTAAACTGTGAATATTGTAAATCATGCATTTCTTACAACATTTAGAAATAAATAAATAAACTTTAGGGAAAATATTCAACAATATAACTGAAAGTAACCCAGCACATTAAAAAACAAGATAAAGGATTTAGAATACATAATGAAATGGCACATAAAAGAGAATAGTACTAGGGTCTTCATCTTTGCCACACAGATTAAATTCCCATAATGGCATATGAAGATACAAATAATTTATAAGTTAAAAAAGCTAGAAAAATAATTAGAAACCTTTTCCTCTGTGGCGGGATGCTCTCTTCCTTGGGAGAAATCCTAAAGAACCATGTCTTGGGTGTTCAAACTTACGATGAGACATCCTACTCGGCACTTAGAACTGCGATACTAAAAGATTAGTTCACTCCAATTGGATAAAAGATAAATAATTATGGTAAGTTCACATTAACCACAGACATGCAGTAATATTGAGCTAAGTTGATAGAATTTCACACATTAAATAAGTTTCAGAAATAAAATTAATTGAAACAAGATTGAATGACATTCATAAGTAAAACTCCAAAAAATTTGTAGGTCATACATCATATTAAAAAGACTATTTGAAATTAAAAAAAAAAGTAGAAAGGATCTTGATTTTATAGTACAATATCAAAATGCCCTACCTGGCAGAGCCAATCATAGGATTTGAAAAAAACATTATCATATGATTTAAAAAAATTTAGCAGTTTAAACAACTTTCCAGAAAACTTAACAGCAACTCAAAGGGGTATGGAAGGCCATTATATAAGAAAATTGACATTAGATATCAAACAAGAAAACCATTTCATAAATAGTCAAATAAAAAAAAAAGTAGAAGACTGACATCAGACGTTAAACTAATTTCATCAATAGTCAAATAATAAAATAATGTCGAATGATTTCAAAACAAGTTGAAAAACATTTAAATTAAGAAAAAATTTGCAATTTCCAAATAACTAGAATAATGTATTCTATGTATGAGGGTAAAAAGCTTCAAATAATGAAAAGGTATATTTTTGCTGTGAAAAACAATCAGTGTTACATGCAACATCCAAAAGACAATGAAAATGGTCCCCAACCAAAGGCCTATGGCAAATTAGAATTATGCCAATTCTCGGGCTCACTGGTCTTTCATTCCAAAAACCCATACAAGAGTTTCTGGCAAAAGAGCCCTTTTCTGAGACTCCAGCCTTGATTACCATACTCACATCAGTTTTGGGGATCTCATTCAGCCAATCATCCATCAAGAAGCGCCAAACACCAACATATTTTCACAAAAATTTTAAAGCTCAAAAAAGTGCTTCAAATCGGGAGAATCATATCATTATCAGAACAATAAAAAATCAATAATACTCGTGTAAATTGAACCCCAAAAAAAAAAGCCAATAGAGTCAAAAAGCTTATACAGATCATCAAAATCTATAGCATGCAAATAGCTAAATGCATGAAATAAATAAAGGTTAAAAAAGCTTCAAAAATTAACAAATCCACAGCATTTACAAGCACAACAGCATCATATAACATCCCGTATATTACAAATAATACAAATATTAATATACAAACATACCATCATATGCCCATACTATAAAAACACAAGCTTTCAAAGTGATACATTAAAAGAATTATTTTTTTTTCCATTAAAACAATGGAAAAAAAAAAACATGTAAATGAGAAATGGGTATTGCACGATAATACCTCTTGCTTTGCTGAAGGAGCGAAGTGATAGCAAATGAAAGCGGCCGTGCACTCACTTTGTCATCTTAACCCTAGTGGTTTTTTATATAGCGCTCCTGATACTGATTGAACGGCTTAGATTACTTCTGTTGGTTTATTTCATCCGTTGGATTCAAGTGATGCCAGGGCTTGTTATGAATTTATTTGGTAGGTTATTCAAGAACGCCGGCGCTCAGATGTCTAATTCAAAGCCCGGCCTGCTTTGTTATGGGCTTTGGTCCATAATATTACTGTGTTTCAAGAATGACGGATCTAGAGATGGTAAAATCTGTATTGGGATGTAAGTGCATCTAGATTTAGATCTGCATTGATATTTTTATATTCAGATCTGTAAAAAAAAAAATACAGATCTTGATGCGGGTAATATCTGCATGGATTGCAGACAAATATTTCGCATATCGAAATACACATATATTTTTGTAGATTCGGTATGAAAATATAAATGTATATTTGATTCAGGTTAGATCCTAAATTAAAATATAATAATTTAAAATTTAACTATTTACTCAATAATATCAAATAAAACAATCATAATTCAATAATTAACAATTTAACATCTAGAGTAGCATACAATACTATAAATTCACAAATAAAAATACCACAACATAATCAAACATCAAGAGTAATATAAATTCAAATCTAACACTACCAAAATCCACAAATAAAATTATAAAGACACTACAAATCCACATAAAAAATGCGGATCCCAATATATTTTTTTAATTTAATTTAACTTATATATATTTCAAATAATCCTATTATGTTCTTTCATTTATTGCTAATTTAATAAATAATTTAATTTAAAAAATAAAGTGGATTCATATATCTAGTTTTTTTATGCATTTGCATCTGGATCTGAATCCACATTTTTTAATGTGTGGATCTAGATTTTTCCAGATCTAGATCTTCTAGATCTTTACGAATTCAAGCGGGACCTGAATATTTTTGCTATTCCTAAATGGATCTGAACTGGGAAAGGGGTTATAGAGTCCTTCAAGTTTGGTAGAGTCCCAAAAATGGATAAAAGGAGTCCATTACTAGCAGTTAATTTTTATTTTTTAATCGAAGATTACAATGGTGAGGGTTTAGACGAGAGCCCTACATATGATATAGATCAACATATGACAAAAAAATAAAGCAGGAGGACATAAACTAAAACTTCGGCTCTACAAAAAATACAAGAAAGCATAAAAGCACTTCAATAACAAGAATCGAAAGCAAACTAAAAGAAAAATTATCTTTTAACATGAGGAACCTCTACGCATCCAAATAAATAATACTAGATAAACTGATACAACCTTCCACATTCAGTTGGATCAACCAGATTGTTTACAAGAAGGGCAGTTCAACAACGAGTCCAATTATGAACAGCCCATGAAGGAAGCCACATCACAGGCTGAGGAAGAATCAGCTCATGAGGAACGGGTATGCAAGCACACGAGTTAGAAGAGCCCCTGGGTGGTTTAAGGATTATGTCGTATAGTGAAATTGCTAGTATCTTATGATTACTGGTTTGTTTTTGCTGTCATATTTTCTGTTAGAAGTTGCTGAGCTGTAATATTTTTGCTAACGTCTTAGACAGAGGAATATATGTAGAGCAGAACGAATTCGTGTGGGGTATGAGGAAATAAAATATTTCTTTCTATTTCTCTTGACTTTTCTCTCTTTCTCAACCTCTCTTTCCATTCTTAATATTCATCTCTGGTCTTTCTATTTTTGGAGTTGACACTCACTCGAAGAGTGCAAGTTTAATCTGATACATCCTTGATTGCGTAAAGGTGTATCATTGGTGCTTTCATTGCTATCATCATGACGGACTCTAAACTGTTAAAAACAATTCAAGAACAGTTCGAGAGCCAAACATTGTTGTTGCATCAAACGCTACAACAATATATGGCAACGGTAGATTCTCACCTTGACGATTTGCGCTCACAGATCCAGGGGTCTTTAAATAACACGGGTCGAGCTCCTAATCAACCACACCCAATATCTTCTTCTACTGAGGCAAATTCCAATGGTGTTGAGATATCCCCAGTGCTCCGTTCTATGAAGATGGAGGTTCTTAAGTTTGATGGATCTGACCCAAACGGATGGGTTTTCCAAATTGAGGAGTTCTTTGATTTTCACGGGACACCAGAAATTCTTTACTTGCGAATTATTTCTTTTCATATGAAAGGACGAGTGGCAGTGTGGTATCAATGGATGAAGATGAATAGTTAGCTTACAACCTGGAAAGCATTTTTGCAGAATCTTAAACATCGTTTTGGTGCCTCTCTCTATGACGATCCTAAAGGAAATTTATCCAAGTTATCCCAAACTACAACGGTGGCTGAATTTCAGACTACCTTTGAAGATTTAATGAATCGAGTGACTGGAATCTCAGAGCCACTTCTGATAAGTTTTTTTATCACGGGATTGAAACCTGAAATTCGTCATGAGCTGCTTTTTGCTTGGCCCTCTTCTCTGATGGAAGCATTGGCATTAGCTCGAGCCTATGAAGCACGTGCTGAAGAGGCCAAACAAGGACACCGCTTTTTGACAAAATGGAACAACACAACAACCACACCTACCACAAACTCCCCGTCCCACAAATTTCAGCCTCAACCATATCCTCTTGCTTCAACACAACCGCACGATTCAGCTGGTATGGTCCACGTACCATTTCATTCACACTAGATTCTACAAAAATGCTTTCCAAGTTGTAAGCAAACTATTCATCTTCATCCATTAATACCATGTTGCCGCTCGTCCTTCCATATGAAAAGAAACAATCCGCAAGCGAAGAGTTTCTGGTGTCCTGTGAAAATCAATGAACTCCTCAATTCAGAAAACCCACCGGTTTGGGTCAGACGTCTTCTTTTCAAGCTCTTTTTAGGCGACCACCTCCTTCCATCCCTCCTTACTCAAATGGCTCTACTTCAATCCAAGCTCTTGATGAAGCATTAAGTGAACGGGATGCATTACTCCGTTCTTTGAAAGAGAATTTACGCCAAGCTCAACATCGCATGATTCAAAAAGCTAATGCTCATAGACGTAAAGCTCAGTTTGCTGTTGGGGACCAAGTTCTAGTGAAGCCTCAGCCATACCGCCAAAATACAGTGGCAACTCGTTCTTGTCAGAAGCTAACTAAACGGTATTATGGCCCTTTCCATGTGCTAGCTCGAGTTGGTCCAGTAGCTTATAAACTTGACTTGCCCAGCGGTTCTAAGATCCACCCAGTGTTTCATATTTCACTTCTCAAATCCTTCATTGGTTCTCAAAACCTTGCTCCCAATTCCTTGCTATCAACAAGTATGCACAATCAGCCATTATATTTACCTGTTGCAGTTTGTGCTATTCAAACCATGCTTAAACAAGGAAAGCAATGCCGTCTAGTTCTGGTGCAGTGGCAAGACAATTCCCCTGAGAATTCTACTTGGGAAGAGTTTGAAACATTTTGTAAACTTTATCCCAATTTTCACCTTGAGGACAAGGTGAGTTTTGAAGATTGAGGGAATGATACAACCTTCCACATTCAGTCGAATCAACCGGATTGTTTACAAGAAGGACAGCCCAACAACAAGTCTAATTATGAACAGCCCATGAAGGAAGTCACATCACAGGTTAAGGAAGAATCAGCTCATGAGGAACGGTACGCAAGCACACGAGTTAGAAGAGCCCCTGGGTGGTTTAAGGATTATGTCGTGTAGTGAAATTGCTAGTACCTTATGATTGCTGTTTTGTTTTTGCTGTCATATTTTCTGTTAGAAGTTACTCAGCTGTAATATTTTTGCTAACGTCTTAGACAAAGGAATATATGTAGAGCATAACGAATTCGTGTGGGGTATGAGGAAATAAAATATTTATTTCTATTTCTCTTGACTCTTTTCTCTTTCTCAACCTCTCTTTCCATTTTTAATATTCATCTTTGATCTTTCTATTTTTGGAGTTGACACTCACTCGAAGAGTGCAAGTTTAATATGATACATCCTTGATTGCGTAGAGGTGTATCATAAACCAACAAATAAGCTTCAAGGATCCAAGAAACATAGACGAACCCAATGAGTACAAGACCAATTAGCCATCGAATTAGCTGTAGAAGTAGTCTTGTTAAAAAATGCATGACCACGACAGAGGGAAAAGAAGAAATAACTTGGATTTGACCAAGGCGATAAGCATAATCCTACTGCATATAACTATAAGAAGTAATTCAAGAAACTACAGTAGCCGAATTAGACACCACCTCAAGTACAGAATAACTAAGTTAAGTAGCAAGCTTCAAACTCTCACAGATACTCATTAGTGCAACATAAATCGGCTGGTGTTTAAGAAAAATAACCAAAAACTATTAAAATCACACCTCAATAATCACCCAAAATATCATTAATAGCAGATAGTTGAGTATTTCCCATTGTTGTCATTAAGTTGATTGTATATTGTGTGTGATCTTTTTTCACGGATTCTTCTTTGGATCTACCGATCTGTTGCAAGACAATTCAAGTAGATTGGGATTCTTGCAAAACTTGTATCCTTTTGCTCCAATCTTAAGGTATGGTAATTAAAAAAAAAACATATCTTACTACTTTCCTTGGTGTTGATTCAACCTCCTCGCCTGAACTTTGCTCTCGGCAATTACATTTTCAGCGAATAGCCGAGGGAAGATTGCTATGGCAACTTATTTTCATAATACTGCTATGACATTATGACAATAACTAGACTCAACTCAAGTCGAGCCTCTGGGAGAGTCAACTCCTTTTAGCAGCTTGATTCCGATAGCGGTGCCTTCTATTGATTACCCCAAATCTTTATACCTCTGAAATCGAAATAAATAAGTTCCAAAAAAGCTTGAAAAGAGTATAGCAGACAAAATATTGATTTTATCAACAAATTATTGAATAATTACAAACTGAATCCTCGTTCCATTGTTTTTTAAAATTCGAAAATTTATATGTTATTTTCCCTTTTCAGAAATAATTATACCCCCCATGTTATCCCCCATTGATTGTCCTTTGTATTTTGCTTATGGATTGTGATTTGTATGGCTCCATTGTACCTAAGTGAACTAGATGCTATGGATTGTGATTTGTATTTTGTTTATGGATTGTAATTTGTATCCCTTTTGAAAGCTTCGTAATTTGGCTTGAAAATAGGGGTGGAACTTTAAATATTTGAGTCATAGGCCAGGCCATGAAGGTAGGTCAAGAAATTGAATCAGATTTCAAAGGAGAGAAAAAAAGTCATTCTATTACACTTCTAATTCCTTTCACACCCAATTTTTATATAATCACACCTCATTTTAGCAGATTTGTTTGAATTTACAATTCTATCATTAAGGTGAATTTTTCAAAAGAGAAATTCAGAAGATATTATTAAATGTGACCATCATTATGAATAAAAGATGATGCATGATTTAATTTTTCAGGCCTTGTACATTAACTAATCATAATCAAACTTCATTTGTAAAGAAAAATGATCAAATCAAAAGAAAATTACCTTATCTGCTTTCTAAATATATTGTATGATGTCAAAAAAAAGCTATGAATATTGTAAATATTATAAAGATAGGGGAGTACTTTTGGTGTTAATTAGTAAATACATAAATGTAGTTCATTTACCAAATAATATGATATTTTTTATTAAAATAATATAATATTTAAAACTTACATCGAAGTGTATTTATAAATGGGGTTTTTCTATGATGCCGTAATTTTTTTACGGAATCAATAATATTTTAATTGTGTATAGTTAGATTTAATCAATACTACATCATATTTGTATTTAAGGAAAACTAAATAATTTAAAATAATTGTAACCAATTTTATTAACGGTTTAAAGGAGCAATTTTTTTTTTTGTAAAACAACTGTGACCACCATTAGTATTTGAAACAATCTCACTTGAACAGCATATTTTACTTAGATATTACTTTTCAACCCTCCTTTTGAATTTGTAATGTGATAATCTTTTTTAAATAAATATTTTAAAATATATTACTATTTAAGTATTAGGTATAATATCTAGTAGGTTATCTAACACAAATAAAATAAATAAGTTGCAATTATAAAATTTATATAGGATATAACACCAATAAATGATCGATACAACTAAGTATACAGATTTAAGTGAATGTTATAATTACATAAATAAACTCATGGGTGAGATTGCTCGTAAACTAAAAAAATACTTGATCACCTATGTTTTAATAAAATTTAATATTGCATCTTGAAATACTTGTTATTTTATATACAATTAAGGATCATTTTATAATTGATCATGAAATATATATTATTTTTTACACCCATTTAGCATACCTATTCCATGAATTTATTGTTTATGTGACAACTAATATTCTTACATTGTAGTAAATTTAACTTTTATAAGCCAATATATTTTCATTTTATTTTTTAATATTAATTTGTTAATTTCATAAAAGTTAAATTTAACATATATTCCTAATTAGCATTAGTTTATGAATCATAAAAGATTTTTTTATTGATATCTTTTTATTATAATTATAAAATATTATGCTATTAAGAGTCATTACTTTTATTATGGTAATTAATAGTAACAATAAATAAAAAATTACCTCCAATAATATTTAAACAGGAAAAAATGAGAAATTTTTTTATACATTTTTATATTTTTATTTACTTGGTAGGAAATTATCCAAGCTTTAAAAAATTTACACTTCACAAGCTTGTTTGATTTTATTTTTGAATATCACTTTGTTAATTTCATAAAAGTTAAATCAAACATATATTCATAATTAGTTTTAGTTTATTAATCATGAAAGATTATTCTATTGATATCCATTGGTTGTAACTATAAAATTTTTATGTCTAGTAATAATTATTATGACCAATAATATTTAATGGACAAAATGAGAAAAAAAATTGTATGTTTTTATATTTCCATTATAAAAATATGGTTTGCAATATTTTAACTTATTTTGACATAAATTTGAGGGATTAATCTCTATCAATCTAATGGTTTATACTGGAAGTCAAAGCAACATTTTGTAGTGTTATTTAAATCAAAATTTTCTCATTATGTACTTATATAGACATTTATTTTTCAATAATAATTGTCGAATAAAATATTTCTCATTTGTTATGACTCATATAGCATCATTAATAAAACAAATATGAAATATTTTATTACGACACCTTCTATTATCACTATTATTTAAGTATTAATGGTTTTGTAATTAAATTTATACAATACAAATTATTATAAGACCTTTTGAAATATCTTTATATAAAGTAATAATAAAATAATGTTACTTGTTAATTACATTTATTTTTAATACTATATATTTCTAATACTAAGTGTAAAAATAAAAACAAAATGTAAAATTGTAAAGTGATAGATACAATATAATAATTTTAACTTCAAAATTATTTGTACTTTTTTTCATTCTTTTTAGTGACTTAAAAGTATTTATCAATTGAGTAGATAAGAAATAATTTAAAGGATGAAGCAATATCACAACTTACAAATTATTTGTTACATAATTACTTATCCATGAAAATTAAATTAAGGGTGAAATCCCAATATTAAATCCAATTATTGATTATGGATTGTTATCCCATTATTGATTCTAATATTGATTATGAGATTTTTATCGCAACATAATAGAAAATTTCTTTTATCAATAAATTAAAAATTAAAAAAAAAACTACATTTACCTGCAACCTAAAGGTTACCTATTATTATTTAAATAATTAGTATTTTATTTACAAATTAAATATCCAAGAGACAATAATTCCACTGTCAATGTTGTAGAAACTCATTGGTATTATAAAGAATTCCTTATAAATGAGGTATTAGAGGAAAGAAAACAAACGAATGAAGTGAGGGTATGTTTGGTACATTGTATTATAGGGTATTAAAATATTGTTCACATTAAAATAATACTAAACCCATGTTTGGAACAAATTTACAAGGAATTAAGGTGGGGGGGGGGCGCCTAATGCGGCAACTGTCGCATTAGCTTTGCTTTTTTTTTTTCTTTTGCTTTTGACTTTTTTTTTGGCTTTCTTATTATAATAATACTAAAATAATAACTAAATAAATATAGTTTTTAATTTAATATAAATTTTTGTTTTTACATTATAATTATTAATATAAATTAATAAATAATTAATTTATCATTCAATAATAGTATATTATTTTTTATTTTTACATTATAATTTATTAATAAGTTTATAACTTATTATAACTAATAAAAATATTTAAATTTGAATATATTTAAATAATATTAATTTTAAATTAATAATAATATGAATAATAACATAAAAATATTAATACAATTTAAATATATTCATATAATATAAAACATTAATATAATATAATATTTAAATTAATTAAAAAACTTAATACAGTACAATGTAGCATCAAGTATTGTACAACATTATTATAATACAGTACAACAGTATTAAAATAATACAATACAGTATGCCAAACACACTCTGAGCGAAGTAAGAAAATGAGCGAGTGCACTTGGATTTTGACCCAGATAACTGAAAATTGGATGCCCAATTGAGTTATTGATAGAATGGGTGTGAAAAAGATAGAGCCACGGGCTATATAGAATCTATTTCATATTTCATTGTTAAATATGAAGGTGACAAAAAGATTTTAAGCCCATGGTTGAAACTCAATGGCACAAAACTAACATTGATCTAGGCCTTTTTCCAGCTATTTTCGTTTGCTATGTATCTCTTTGAATGGTTTCCACCAACTCAGATGGCCACCGCAGCCAACTAAAAAATAATTGTTTGTAAGTTACTCAACTAAGATTTTCGAGACCTATATCTTCATATTGATGAATGATTACTGTTTTCGTTCCATTTATTACATGTCACATTGTGTTTTTTCTTTAAGTTTTGTTGGTTATAAATTAATATACATTATCAAGCTTTAGAAATTTATGTTATTTTTTTTAATTTATTATTCATTTTTTTCCACATGCTCACACTTAATACTATTTCAATGATCTTTCAAAAAAAAAATTCAATGAGATTGAAATTTTTTTCCTAATATAAGAGGTTGTTTGTTAAATATTTAAAGTCTGAAATTTTATTAATTTCAGACCATTTATAAAATATACTTGTTTGTTTTTTTGGAACTTATGTTTGATTTTTAGACATTTACATCTGAAAAGAAAAAATAAATTTTTGTGACTTTTATCTAAATGTAAAAATGTCTAAATGATAAATAAATGTTATATTCTAAAAATATCTCCATAAAACAATTTATTTCCCAAACTAAAAAATCTAATCCCCTTTTTTGTTTTAATTTATAAGGACATAAATGTCAAATAAATAAGTTTCAAATGTTTTTTATTGTAAAAACAAACAAGATGCCACTTATATTCATATATTTAAAAAAAAAAAACAAACATATCATTCAGATTTTCGTATTCAGAGTCATTCAGACTTAAGAAAAATTCAAATTCATTTAGATTTCAGACAAAAAAACAAACGCTACCTGAGTCTTTTATATTAGCAAATACATTTACATGATTAGTAGTTAATAATTAAGTAAATCTTGACCATACATATAATTAAAAGTACATATTTGTCAAAAGATCATTTAAAACTCAGATATAATTCATGAGAGGATCCTTATCTATTTTAATTAACCCATTTGTTACCTACTAACGACATTGACATTGAGTGAATAATACTTCAAAAAAAATTTCTTATTTTTTTTCATCGATGGCTAGCTAATTTTAATATTCAATAGTTTAATTTTTAATACATGCACGAGGTTGATAGATCATTTGTGGAGAACACATTAATGGTGACTATAATGATTATGGTAATGTTATTGTAAGTTAAAGAGAACACAGTTCATGTAAAATAAGATTAATCAAAGATTATGATAATTATTAGTTCTTAAACACGTGTAATATAAAAATTTAATTCCTGATTGACTATAGCGAAAATTAAATAGGTGCCCCACTTTAAAAATCTTTCAAAGATATCACTTAAAAGCTTTGAATAGCCTTAGATTTTATTGCATTAAGAAAACTAGGCAAAGGGATGCATCAAAACTATGGTAATGATCATTAAAGTAATAATACAGAAGAATGAACGATGGCTCATAAGATTAAATTGAGACGGCGAATATTTAAAAAGAGTTGAGGGATGAGATACATGTAGATTAAATATTAAATGTAAAAATAATTTAAAATGATTTACTCATTATATATATATATTATATGTGAACCGCATCCCTAGCCAATTTTAGTGTACTGGTGAGATTTAAACGTTAGATCTATTATTATCAAATTAATTTATTAATATATTAGAGGGTTTTATTATTAATTTTTAAATTAAGTATTAAATAGTTAATTTTTACATACTAATTTTTATAATATAAAAATTGATATAATAATAAGCTATTATATTGTGTTATATATTATTAATAATATTATATTATAAGATAGTATAATCATATTATAATGTAATATAACATTTTGTAAAAATATAATATTATATAACTATATTATGATATAAAATAATATAATATTAAATTATAAACTTATTTTATTTATTAATGTGGAATATAATTGTTTAATTTAAATATATTTTCAAATTTAGTATTTTAGTAAATAATAAATGATTAAATAAAATTAAATACCTTTTATGTACTCAAAAAAATAATTAAAATGATTCTATGTAATGAAAGTAAAATAATATATTATCATTTACTTATTAAATATCTAAATTTATTACTTAAATTAAATTTTTATTAAAATAAAATATACATTAATATTTAATAAATTTAAATTTATTACAATTTATTCAACAATAAAATAAAGTTAAATGATTATATTTAAAAGATAAATAATATTTTAATCTGATACAACTTAAATTATAAATTTTATGGGTTTATTTTATACATCATTTATTGTGTTGGTAATCTTTTTAATGTAATTATGGTCAAATATAATTATATATAAAAATAATAGTTTATTTTAATATAATATAATATAATATAATATAAACTGTGTGAATTTTTTTTTTAAAATTATGATGTGACTTAAGTGACAGTGATATCTAAAAGAAAAAGAGTGGGCAAACCCATTTGAACATGACTTGGAATTCCACCAAAGCTCCCACTAAGTGAGGTCAATGCCATGATTTCATCTAATATGGGGACATAGAATCATCATAAAAGTATGAACAGGGGGCCATAGAGGCCTTGGAATCGTAGGGTCCCCTTAAATAGGGATGCCCTATACCCTTTGTTCCTCCTATTTACGCCCAAGTACTTCCATCATTTCATCAATGTAGTTAAATTCTTTTTTGGTGTTAGCCTTATCATGATATGAAATGAATATATATCCACATGGGTGGGATTTTTTATTTTTATTTTTATTTTTATTTTTATTTTTTTTAAGATAAGGAGATGGGACAAACCTATATAATTTTTATTTTTTTTCCTTAGCTCCCTAAAACTTGAACTCGAATGATCAGCTGCTACAAGTTTCATATTATTACTAACCCAACCATGCCTTGGGAGTGTGTAGAATTTTATATTTATGCATACACATAAGTCATAAGAGGTGTAAAGATACCAGCACTGTTATTTAAGTCCCAAGACAATTGAAACAAACTCACGCATACCGGAAGGGTGTTTCTGGCTTGATTAACTAAACACGGGTACATCCTTTTAGTTTTTTAAATGACGGGAAAACCTTTCTTATGATTTTCGATATAAATCATTATAAAAATAAATATAAAGTATTTAGAAATCTCTCTAATTTTTATAGAATTTATCAGAAATATTTGTTACAAGGATGTTTTTAATTACTTTATTTGAAAACCTAATTGGTTCAAGATCATTGGGTATAGTTTAAATTTGCCCCTATAGCTTCAATGATCGGGCAACCTCCCAAATAATTAAGAAAATCCTTCATTAATAATTTGCTTGTCTTTTGTTAGTTAGAGCTTAAAGTGTTGTGATTTTTAAGTCACGTTTACTATGGAAAAAACTGTAATTATGAAAAAAAATGATTATGTGCATAAATAATAAAAATATTATAAGTTTTTTTATCATACAAATATAGTATAAAATTAATTTAACTTTCAAATTATTTTAAATCATAAGTATTTATTAAATACTTTAGAAACTACAACTATCCAACTATAATAACAACGAGCACGTACGCAAATTCTGATTCTCCTGATAAAAGCAGCTACTTGCAATTTATAAACCAAATCAAGAAAAAATTTCGCAAATTAAGAGGTTCAATTCGTAAGCATACATATATCAAAATAAATATGTCTGAATTCATTCCGGATTTTAGCCTCAAAAGTGCTTATAATGGAACAAAAAGCAATGAATGCAAAATTTTTGCAGAATAAAAGTTTCCTTTGCATGTATTTTGATGGAGATTCGATTAACTAAGATGCCATGCAAATTAAATATATTCAGGTGATCTTCCAAAGGGATAATGTTTTTGGAAGTATTATTTGAAGAACTAATATAATAAAGTTCAATTTATTTTTAGTTAATATTATGTATTTCAAGGAAGTTAGTGACAAAGTGAAGGTCCATATTTATATATATCAATATTTTGTCTCATTACTACTGAAAATACGTGGAGTTATACTTTTAAGACGTTGCTTTAGAGTTTTGTACAGATTTTTAATTAAAAAATCCATAATTAAAAAAAACAACAAAAAAGAGCAAAAAACTTTTGTTTCATTTATAGTGCATCTCACGCTCCCATTTATATTTTTATTGGGAGTGGTTTTCACTGAATATCCATTCATGCAGTCGAGAAAGCCATAAATATGCTATTCATTGAACAATATCAAAATTTAAATAATCTATTTATATTATTTTGAAGAAATAATCGTAAAAAAGAACTAATGTTTTGGTAAATTGTGATGTAAAAAATGCCACGAATTTCAAAAGTAGAAATGTATTCGAATATTTGGAGCGGCTCAAGAACGTTGAGTCTTTGGAAAAAAATTTACTTTTTGAGTCCTTCCTAAATTTACATTTTCGGTAGCTGTATCTCTCTGTTTTTTTTTATAAATTTTATAAACTCAATTACATGGGTCCAGCTATGGTGCCACAGTTGTATGGTACCACATTTGGATCAAGCCATTGAATCTAGCTCTGGTGACAACTGTAGGATAAATTCAATAGTTAAATTCAGTTGTGGTTCCATACAACTGTGACACCATAAGTTTGTCCCAATTACATATGTATCCATTACACGAAGCTGTGACAAATTCACAAAAAATTATACATGATCGTCCAAAAATGTCTGCAACTTTTTCAGAATTGGGTGCATGGCTGATGGCTTCTATTATATGACTGAGATTTCTGATAATTTTTCTTGCAATTTTTGTATTAAAAAAATTTGTCATGCATGGGGCCAGCCAAGCGAAAGCAAAATGTTAACTTACAGCTGAGAGAATGTCATTTTCGTACCTGCAGCTGCTAACAGAAGTGCTTCTGCAACTGGGCAAATAGCTTCCAAAGCTGTACTACTACAGGCCTGTCCATGAAGTGCCATTACCTTCAAAGAATCAAATTGAATTAATTAAAAAAAAACAAAGAAAGCACTTTGGGAACTATAAGTCACTGCTAATTCTTGAGTGTGCGATCCATTTAGAATTACTAGTTACTGCTATTGTTCTAGGGAGAAGAGCCTTTTTTTTTTTTTAATCTTTTCTTCTTCTTTTGCAATAGCAATCTTTGCTTTCTTGAGTAATCTGTGCACATTTTAATTTAGCAGATAAAACCACTTGGGCTTGTAGCCAGTGGCTTTAAAAGTCAAGTATGAATATAAATGCAATGATTCGATTCCTTGTAAACTCAATTTTCCTTAATTAAAATATAATTGTGTTGAAATTACTTATAACATTTTTTTTTCTTGCGAAATGTTAGTAGAGTAAAGACATTCCTTTTTCGTAAGATATATTTGACTGGGCATGTACTTTATAAAATAAAAATGTAATAATGTAAGTCTCATGTATATATATTTAATTGTAAATATCAATGCAATGATCTGCTGTCATAGCCATTGTAAATATCTATGTAATATAGTAACCTGATGTTTAATCAGTTAAAAAAAATTAGCAGATAAGAAACTATCCCCTTATTTTCTAGTAAAATAAATTTATTTATTTATTTCCTAAATATCTGGTGACAGATCCAGATATTACATGTTATGTTATAATAGAAATGGCATAAACAGATAGATTTCTTATTGTAATATATTGATCAATAGATATGAATTATAATATTAAAAAAAAATTATCCTCAATACCATGTTTCACATATAAATTTAGAAATTAATAATTTCCCTTTAATAATTTTTTTTTGGGTTGTCAGGAGGAAAGTTTAATGTAGCTAGCTAGGAATGATAAAATTATAAAGAAATGCTACAATCCGTGCATCACACTTGGCCTAAACTTGGCGTTCTAGATTTTTAATTTTACATATTTGACACATATATATATTTACTATATATTTTAAAATGCACTTTAAAATAATTAAATTTTCTTAATTTGAAAAGTTTTCGTTTGTTTATCCTGTTATATTTTTTTATTTTTATGACGAAAATTAAAAAAATTTCTAGATCAAACGGTTGATCTATTAAAAGCTTTAGAAGCATTCCTTTTTTTTTCTTCTTCTTTCCTTCTAATTTTCTTTTTCTTTTCTCTTTTTCCTTTCCCAACGGTCGAATAAACAGGACCATTGCCAATTTCTTCCGAATTAAAGACATTTCCTTTGTTCATTGAGTAAAACACAATTCACAAGCCAAAGCCATTCTTTTGACAAAAGCACTTTGGAGGCATTGCGAAAGTTCAAAGAGCTCAACCCTGAAAGCACTTGATTTTAGAGCATGCATATGCTTTTGCTTTTTCATAAATATTGGGGCGTCCCCTGGTCAAAGGACAATTATGTTCTTTCCACATTCAATATTCAATATTAAAGTTTTTGTGTTAATCATAATTATATTGTCTAGTGCCCTTAATTACACGACGAGTGCCGTCCATGTTCACTAGTGCCCCTTCAGCTTTTATTGTTTTGAACCATATTTTAATTTCTGAATTTTTTAGTTTTCAATCTACGTAATGTTAATTTATTTGCCTCTATTTCCCCCATCGCAGCTAAACTAATTTTAATAACTAAAACATACAAAGTTCTAGGATACTTCCTATCTTAAGTTCACTTATATAGTTGAAATTTTTTTATACTATTTCTTCACTTGTTTTGGATTTTTGAAAGTGATAAATGACATGTTTTAATTTGGCTTTTATGGTTGCATATTGTAAAATTGATCTTCAAATTGGAATACTGAATAATCATATCAACGTGGCCTACTGAAAGACTACATATTATTGAGAGCATGTATAGATATTAGATAATAGCACTCTAATTATATGTGTATATATGGTATAATTAATAATGATTTTACCTCCCATAATCATTGCTCAGCCAATGAACCTTGAAAATTAAAGATATGTACTTGATTGATACTTAGATTTCCTTTTCTTTAGAAGATTATTTTTGTGGATTCAGTAATTTTTTCCCTTGAAGTTGAAGAATTTCAACCTATAGATATAATTATTTTTCACAAAGGATGATTCTACTGATAAAAGAATATACGAAGTTATGATGTTGGAACACCTTTTTCATTAATGGGATCAAATTGATTTTTTTTTCCAAGAAATTTCAAGAGGGGATTAATGGTCAAATATTGTGCATAATTCCCATTTGCATATTGCTTAATCATTTCATACTGTAGCAATTTGTGTGCCTGTCAATCATAGTTACAACAATCCATATTTTAAACCCCGCTTTAAAAATATAGAACATTTTGTTCAAAATTAACGAATTTTCTTAAAATTTGACCTTATATGTGTGACATAATCAAATTAATGGTATCATTTACTAAATCGGTATCAGAACATACTAGAATTCGAATGGGTTGGAATCCGAATGGATTGGAATGAGAATGATTAATGGAAATTAGAATAAGTTGTTTATTTAAATTGTAGGAATTGGAATCGGAAAGAGATAGACTGTCATTAATGTGTTTACTTTGTCTTGAAATTAAAATTAAAATTGGAATGAGTTAGATTATTTTAAATTACTAAAAGGTCCTTAATTAACTACTATCATAATTATTATTTTGGATTTAATTATTTTGATTATTTATTTAAACATTATTATTATTAAAAATTATTGTCAATAATAACAATATTATTATTGTTTACATTATTGTAAATATATTAATTAATTATGACATTTTATAATAATAATAATAATAATAATAATAATAATAATAATAATAATAATAATAATAATAATAATAATAATAATAATCCATTTAAAAAAGATTAAAATCAGAATCATCGTCAACAACAAATCATCATCATCGACATCATCATCATCATCATCATCAGAATAAAACCATTGCGATGGAGACCAAACTAAGGACGAAATGAAGATGAAACTGAGATGGAGAAAACGGAGAAGAAATTGAGATGGAGACGGCCCAAACGGAGATGACACTGGCAACAGATGTTGCTTCACAGCCGCCAAACCAACAACTACGGTGATGACACTTGATTTTGGCAACAATGTTCAGCTAGATCTCGATACGAGGAGTTAGGGATTTGTTGTTGCTGCTTTTTTTTTTTTTTTTTTTTGCTATTTATATTTTTCATTTAAAGGGAGGGTATTTTGGGTATTTTAAAATATGAATGGGGTAGAATTAGAACTCTTAAGAATGGGAGACTGATTCCCAGTTCCCACCTCTTTGAGAACCAGTCTACCATTTTCCATTTCCAAATTTGTGTGGACACAATCCAATTCTAATTTCCACCTCTATTTTGATTGTGAAGTAAACGTTGTCAATGATTCTGATTTTGAATTTTTATTCCCCAATCTAATAAGTAAATGCACTATAATCATATTCAAAATTTTTCTTTAAAAAAAAACAACAAACGTATAATTACCTTCAAATCATTTGTATAGCACGGTACAATAGTTTTCTAGTCAGGAATTTTAAAGTGTAAAAAAGTCTAGAAAAATTTTAAAACTACACAGCTTTAAATATTTACAGTTTTAAGATTTTAAAGCCATACGATTTTAAAGCTTTATTGTACTTTTACGCACTTTAAAAATCCGGACCGGAACATTTCTCAGTGTATAAGAAATATATGCAATTAATGTTGAGGAGGAAGAGGCGGCACAGCTAATTTTGGTGCATTTTCCACTCATGTGATTGTACCGTGTATCTCACGCCCCATATCACATTTTTCATGTGAGATTATGGTGACTTGTATGAAATATACATACGATTTTACATTTGGAAACTTTTGGCTTGGAATTTAGTAAGTGCCCAAGAGACAGCACCTGAGTCCTGAATCCACTGTACAAAACACTATCAACATAATGAGTAGGCAAAATCTTCCTTTTCTGTATGGCATTGAGCATGAAGATAGCCTTTCATACAATAACATACAAACATCATTGGTTGTGGCCAGACAATAAGCAGCAACTCACCTACTTCATCATATGAGTACTATATATCTGAAATTCCAAATGCACACCCTTTTTTTTTTTTTGAAAATGCATGTATACAGCATCATCATTGATTGAGCATTATGCATGTAAAATATATTTTACATATATGCTATAATATCAAGTTGTAACTCTATCAGTGATTATTATAATCTTCAACGTCCATGTGCATGTTTATTATTACAATTTATGTTTTTACAAGTTGAAGGTTCAAAAAACCTTCAATAGTCCAAATAAATTTAGATAAAAGAAGATCAAATTGGAGATTATTCATGTTCTTGCTATCCGGTCGAGCTTTTTCTTCTTTAATTCTTGAAAGTCTTCACAAATTAGACTGAGTATGTATCTGTGAAGGCACTCCAAAACTTTTGTCAATATTTATTTTGTGAATTTTTATGAAATTGAGGGCTGGATTTCTCTTAGTCAAATGATAATTTAATTAAAAGATCATTTTTCAATCATTTTGGCCTATATTTATAGACCGAAGAAAACAGACTGGAAGGGAGATTTGGTTTCAAATTTAAATCTCCGTCGTTCATCCTTTTACTTTATTTTATGCCATTGGGTTTGTTAACAAATGATTTTGTTAGTAACCATCCGCTGCTTATTGGTAATGTTCCAAATTGAATTAGTGATGTTCGCGAGCTCAACATAAGTTATCATGTCATTTTCGTATTATTACGTGTCATTGTACGAATACTTACAAGTTACATCCCATATACATCACGAATTAGAGTTACATAATGAGAAATTTTATCTATAGAATATATAGGCACTGACATTCACCAATAAAAGCAACATGAGGCATAAGAAATGGAAACCCCTCCTGTCCATTTCTTCTCCCACTTGGTATTATTATTGTTATTTTCACAAAACATAGACGGTAAGAACGATAATAGCAGGTGCTGTTCCTCTTACACACTTATTGCCTTTAAGAGAAAAATATCACTTTTCTAAACATATAAATGAAGGCCGTTCAATGCACACCATGCAGTACTTATTCCGCATCTAAATATATGCAATCAGAAAAAAAAAATAAAAGAGAAAATAAAAGTATTATTTTAAATATTGTTCAAGAAACCCAAAGAAAGTTGAGTTATAAAAGATTATACTAATTAATATTTTTTTTCTTCTATCATGACGATGCGGAAATGTTTAAAGTCAATTGATAGAAAAAAAACATAGGTTTTTGAATAATAAAATTTATTGAATAAGTCTGAATTAGTAAAACTATAGTTTTGAGCTCCTTTATATAGTAACGCTAAATATTGCAAATTTACCAAAGTAGAAAAATCTAATAGATTATTTTATAACAAAATTCTCTTAATTTAAATAAGAAAAAAGGCACTTAAATCTTACGTTTAGAAAAAGATGGAAATCCTAAAAGAAACAGGAAAAATAACAAAAATCTTAAAATAAAAAATGATCAAGAAGAAACGAAATTTTTGGTTCGACCAATAGATGGAACGATGCACATAGTTTTAAATTTTATTTGTCTCGTTATAAGATTCAAAATGATATAAAATTAAAACCTAAGTTATGATCTCTAAAAGGTACTATACTTGTCTCACACAACCAACCTACATCACATGAATAAAGTAATTTTGCAAAAAAAAATTCGCTATGAAGATTCTTATATTCTATAAGCTTTGTTCGATAATACAACCAGCCAACAAAGAATATTACAGTAAAGTCAATAAATATGAAAGCAATATGTAGAACCTGATTCTCTAATCTTTTGTTTTATGTATAGTGTAACAGAAAGTCTACTATTGTTCTTTGCTTCTGTATTATCTTATAATTAAATAATTAATTCAAAATAATTGCACAGATGTTTTTATATTACAGAGATTCTCCTTTCACCCTTTATAGTGAGGGAATTAATGATTTGAAAACTGTCTTCTTTTCGGCGGCATTTTTATGTAATTAATTTAAGATGTTCTTTTCATTCTGATGTGATATATAGGCTACATCAATAATATTTATACCGTATCAATATTCATTGATATTGAAGTAATTACACCATTCACCAACAACTATTTAGAGACAAAGTATTTCCTAAATTTAATGAAAAAAAATGCATCCGATTTTGAAACGAGCATATATTGTTTTAAAAGATGTTGGGTTAAGTTTTTATTTTTAAATAAAAATGTATTGTTAAAATTTAATTAGTTATATGATTTTATATAGCTAATCAAACAAACCTTTTCTTCGTCAGATTTTGACCTCTTATATATATTCTATCCATGATCATTAATCAACAAGTATATGCTGCAAAGTCTTTTCATTTGCTTTCCTTGTGGCAAATCTAGGTTCATCAATCACTTCACTTAGTTTCTTCTGAATTTCATCACATATCTTTTTCTTGTTATTTCAAATAAATCAATAAAGCAAAAAGATTCTAAAGTTGAGAGCTGTCTTGGCTTTTAATATTAACTTGGACGTGAAATTAATTAAGATTTTGGACAAAAGTGATGAAGTTGATATATATATGGACTTTACCTACAATATAAGACTCTTCAAAAATATGTTAGAATTATGCAAAACATTTGAGTGACAAAACTCAGGGTTTTGTAATTTTAGCCCACAAGAGAAAGGTACACGCCTAGACCACGAAGACAATGACCCTACAGAGCTACAACTGCCCTTCAATAAGTCAGATAGAGACACCTCAAAAGTGCTTCCCCCACCGCTCTCTCTTTCATGTTCATACAAGAGCACGCTTTCCCAAGCATGGCGAGGCATGTATTTTTCTTTACACAAATAGAGAGAGAGAGAGAGAGAGAGAGAGAGAGATTTAGTTCAAGTAAATAGAACATGAGCACTCTTTTCCATGTGAAGAAGAGGGGTCATGGATTTTTCTTTTTTCTTTTTCTTTTGAAGTGGATTTTTTTTTCAAAGAAAAACACTTATTTATAATATATATATATATATATATATATATATAGATATATCTACTTGCTTTTACTTTTCAGCCCCCCTTTAAGACTATTCCATCTTCTAATAAAGCAATTTAAGCTGCTAGATAGTACATTTAACATAGAGAGAAGAGTTGGTCTTGGTGTCTTGGGCCCAGTCGTGTAGGGCTGCTAGCTCGGAAGCAAGAGAAGGAATAAAGTTGCTGAAAGAAAGCGCTTCCACCGGTTACCTTCTTTCATGCAGCCTATATCTACAACATTATAATTATCTATTGATAATTCAACCAAACATTGTAATGATATATTAATAATCATCGTCTTTTACTTATTCTTATACCTAGCACTGTTTTTGCAGGCACATGTTTCCAACTCTGAGTTTAGAAAATTCACACTCTCTAATCTCTATATAGATAATATAAAACTAGACATTTTTTTAACAGAACATTCTGCATGAAAATGCTCAATACAAATATGGAACATTAGTATAATCCTTCGAAATCTAATTTTACTCCAACCTATGGTTACTTAGATTTATGATTCTGACAATGTTATGACAGTGATCAAGATCAGTCAAAAATGAGATCACTGTTAAATTTTATTTATTGTATATTTTTTAATGGAACCTCTTTTTCTCACGCATCATCAAGATCTTAATATGCTTTTTATCGCCCAAGAAGCATACTTTATTGCTTATGTCATGGCAATTCAAAAATTGCTAGTGATACTATAGGTACAAAGGAATTAATTTATTCAATATAATTTGTATTGATTGATAAGTAAAATTTATTTTTGATTTTGATACTTATCTTGTAATAAATAATTGAATGTACATTTAAGACTTATCAATAAGCACAAATATTTTTTTTTGAATGACGTAACTTAAAAATATGATAACAGATAACGTTTGTGTTGCATTCAAATTTAAAAATGTTATTGATCCTTAATAAATTAGTTTTTTTTAAATATTTTAACTTCAGTGTTAGTCCTTAGTCACTCTAATAATTTTTAATAATATCCAACTACATATTTGAACATAAATTTAAAATTATAAATTTTGCGGCTGGAAACTTTCAAGAAGATGAAGAAAACTTCGATTTAATATTTTAACGTGTGTGTTTTCCCCAAAAATGAAGGGGACAAAAAATTAAAAGGTAAGCATGCTTATTGGAAAATTTTGCTAAATTCAATTTTGAGACATTGAAACACAACGACACTGCTCTAATGGCATGCATATCAATTACTATTCTCACTGTAAGCAATTACAATATCAATATTGATTAAAAAAATTCCGATCCATGGTTATCATCCATCAAAAGCGACGAGATATTTCAGCATTTTAAATGCTTGAAAGTTCAATTCCATCATCTCTCATTCAAAGCAATAAAGAGCTAGCCATCCCTTTGATTAAAGGTAAAGGGCATTTTTGTCATATGAATAAAGAAACAAATAAATAAAAAGGGCAAAAAAGAGGGAAAAAAGAGAGAGAGAGTATCAACTTTACTTTTTCTTCCTCTAATTTTCACTTTAAATTTCTGTTATCCAAGTGCTTTTACACTCTTTTTTGTTTATATAAACAGAAATATACATATATATAAAATTGGCATTCTTTTATTTCATAAATAACAAGAACCCTTCTTTCTTCTTTCCTTGCTGAAACACATAAAGACTATCCATTACCATTTCATGCTGATTCTCTTCTTCTTTCAGAAAAAGAATTAACAAGAAATTAAAAGAAAATAGCACACAAAAAGGAGAGGCTTAGCTCTTCCTTGTATTTGAAGACTTCTTTTTTTTTTTTTTTGGTTTTTTGTGCGAAGATGTTTGATTCCTTAAGCCTATACACACTTGAAGTTTCTGAGATTCCTTTCACCTTTCCTTCTTTTCCCAGAAAATCTTTACTCACCCAAGTCCTTAAATCCCTTTGTCTTTGCTTCAAGTTCTTCCAGACTCAATCATCTTGAAACAAAAAAGAATAATTTTCCAAGAAAATATGGCCTTTTTCATTGTTGTTACACTCCTTTTTTCTCTCCTAAACATTCCTAACCTTTCTTCAGCAGCTTCTTTGGTTAATGATTTTCATGTTTTGGTTGCCCTTAAACAAGGTTTTGAAAATCCTGAACCAGCTTTAATTTCCTGGAATTCTTCAAATCCAAGCTCAGTTTGCTCCTGGGCTGGAATTTGTTGCTCCAGGGACAGAGTTGCTTCGTTAGACTTGACAGATTTGAATCTCTGTGGCTCTGTTCCAGCTCAAATTTTGAGACTCGATAAGCTGACAAACTTATCTCTTGCAGGAAATAATTTTACAGGCAGCATTGAGATTGGAAACTTGAGCAGTCTTCAATTCCTGAACATCTCAAACAATCAGTTCAGTGGTGGCTTGGATTGGAACTACTCAAGTCTCGTAAACCTGGAAGTTTTTGACGCTTATAACAACAATTTCACAGCTTTGCTTCCTGTTGGGATTTTGAAACTGGGGAAGCTCAAGTACTTGGATCTTGGTGGCAATTATTTCTTCGGGAAAATCCCAAACAGCTATGGAGAGTTGCAGGGCTTGGAGTATCTTTCTCTTGCAGGAAATGATCTTACAGGAAAAATTCCTGGAGAGTTAGGCAATTTGACAAACTTGAGAGAGATTTATTTGGGTTATTACAATGTTTTCGAAGGTGGGATTCCGAGGGAAGTTGGAAAATTGGTGAATTTGGTCCATTTGGATCTCTCAAGCTGTGAATTGGATGGTCAAATTCCTCATGAGATTGGAAACTTGAAGCTGCTCGACACTGTTTTCTTGCATATCAATCTTCTTTCAGGCTCAATTCCTAAGCAGCTTGGCAATTTAACAAACCTGGTGAATCTCGATCTCTCCAACAATGCACTCACTGGAGAAATCCCATATTCATTTATCAATCTCAGGCAGCTCAAGCTATTCAATCTCTTCATGAACAGGTTGCATGGTTCAATTCCTGACTACCTCGCCGACTTGCCCAATTTAGAAACCTTGGGGCTGTGGCAGAACAACTTTACTGGAGTGATACCGGAAAATCTTGGCCAGAATGGGAAGCTTCAAGTCCTCGATTTGTCGTCCAATAAACTCACCGGTACTATCCCGACTGATCTGTGTTCATCAAATCAGCTGAGGATCTTAATTCTGTTAAAAAATTTCCTTTTCGGGCCAATTCCAGAAAGGTTAGGGGCTTGTTATAGTCTCACTAGAGTGAGGCTGGGTCAAAATTACCTGAATGGTAGCATACCAGATGGGTTCATTTACTTGCCTGGGCTGAATTTGGCAGAGTTGCAGAGCAATTACCTGTCAGGATCATTGCCTGAAAATGGTAACAGCTCTTCAAATCCTGACAGATTAGGCCAGCTGAATTTATCAAACAATCTTCTTTCAGGTCCTTTGCCATTTTCACTTTCAAATTTCTCTTCCCTCCAAATTCTTCTCCTTAGTGGAAACCAATTTTCAGGCCCAATCCCTCCTTCCATTGGGGAACTCAGGCAAGTTTTAAAGCTTGATCTTAGCCGAAACTCACTCTCCGGTGAAATTCCGCCGGCAATTGGAAACTGTAACCATCTCACTTACCTTGACATGAGCCAAAACAACCTCTCCGGTTCAATCCCACCTGAAATTTCCAATGTCAGAATCCTCAATTACTTGAATTTATCTAGAAACCACTTGAACCAAAACATACCCAAATCAATAGGATCCATGAAGAGCCTCACCATTGCTGATTTTTCCTTCAATGATTTCTCTGGTAAGCTTCCTGAATCAGGCCAATTCACTGTCTTTAATGCCTCATCTTTTGCTGGAAACCCTCAACTCTGTGGCACTCTCCTTAACAATCCTTGCAACGTCGCACCAATCACTCACCAACCCGGAAAAGCCCCTGGGGATTTCAAGCTGATTTTCGCATTAGGCCTCCTGATATGCTCACTGATTTTTGCTACTGCTGCCATAATCAAAGCCAAATCATTCAAGAAAACGGGCTCGGATTCCTGGAAGATGACAGCATTCCAGAAGCTGGAGTTCTCAGTTAGTGACATCCTGGAATGTGTCAAGGATGGCAATGTTATAGGCAGAGGAGGAGCTGGGATTGTGTACCATGGGAAAATGCCCAATGGTGTCGAAATTGCTGTGAAAAAACTGCTCGGTTTCGGCACACACAGTCATGATCATGGCTTCAGAGCTGAGATTCAAACACTAGGCAACATCAGGCACAGGAACATTGTCAGGTTACTAGCATTTTGCTCAAACAAAGAAACCAATCTGCTTGTTTATGAGTACATGAGAAATGGGAGCTTGGGGGAAGCATTGCATGGCAAAAAGGGAGCGTTTCTTGGGTGGAATTTGAGGTACAAAATCGCCATTGAAGCAGCTAAAGGCCTATGCTACCTTCACCATGATTGCTCACCTTTGATTGTTCATAGAGATGTGAAATCAAACAACATTCTGCTAAATTCAGCCTTTGAAGCTCACGTTGCTGACTTCGGCCTCGCCAAATTCTTGATCGACGGCGGTGCATCGGAATGTATGTCAGCAATTGCAGGGTCATATGGCTACATTGCACCCGGTATGTACATTTTCCTTTCATATTGTTGGAATTAATTTTTATTATTTTATTTATTTATTTTTGTGTTGCATTTTTCAATTTTCAATAAATTACAAAAATTTTAACAAAAAATGACAAAATAATAATGTAAAATTTAGTAATTACATTTTGCAATTGATTTGTATAGGTGATCGCATATAATTTTGTTTTCAACCTATTTAATTTTTTTTCTATTTTTGTGTGAATTGAACTGAGATTGACTGGTAGTTAGTAGTTAGTTGAGTTAGTTAAATTTGTATATGAAGTTGTCAACATTGTGGGTGACGATATTTCCCCTGCCCTTAGATTTTCATAAGGCCAGTCTATCAAAGGATTAGGGGAAATTATCATAAAGTCGACTATCATAAACCTAAAATTAGATGTGTTTATTTAATATTTAATATTTGTCTAAAGTACTAAATTCTTAGGCATGGTGTTTTGAATTAAATATTACATTATTAAGATTGAAAGTGTTATTAATTTTATTTTAATTTCAATTTTATAGAATATGCGTACACATTGAGAGTAGATGAGAAAAGTGACGTATATAGTTTTGGAGTCGTTCTCTTTGAACTTCTCACCGGACGCCGTCCGGTAGGTGACTTCGGCGATGGTGTTGATATTGTACAATGGAGCAAAAGAGCAACGAACGGGAGGAAAGAAGAATTTTTGAGCATTCTCGATCCAAGGCTATCAATGGTACCAAAAGACGAAGCAATGCACTTACTCTTCGTTGCAATGCTATGCATTCAAGAAAATAGCATTGAGAGACCAAGAATGAGAGAAGTTGTTCAAATGCTATCCGAATTCCCTCGTCATTCCTCTGATTTTAACCAATCTTCATCTTCTTCATTGAAGAATCTTGAAAAGGATCCAAAGGGTTGCCCTAATAATAAATTGAAACAAGATCTCTGAGCTTGAGGAAACTAGAATTTATTTATAAATTTATTTTTTTCTTTTTTTAGGGCTTTAATTTAGTGGTGTTTTATTTAAGTTAGCCTGATCTTGTTATGGTCTTTTTATGTGCAAAGTATACATTTTTTATTTTCTGTTTTTCCTCTTTTGGGCTTAGATTAGCAGGGAAATAGAGGATTTGGTGCCAAAGAGATGTAGTAAAAAATTTTGGGTACTTGCATGCTCTTTGTATATTATTAGGGTGGTAACGTACATGAAATTTATATTTCATTGCTTTATGCATATCTCTCTCTTTTATTTTTTATTTGAAATTTTTGTTCTCTCAAGCAATATTAATTTTAAGCGATACTAACATGAGAAAATAATTATTATTTATTAAAAATATGAAAGTAGCACTATAAGCAATGTTTGAGAACAATCAAATTTGATTTCTAAGATTTGAGAGAATTTGCACCCTTTTTAAATTATCATTTTTTAATAAATATAATGGTAAAAAAAATTATAGGTTATGGGCCTATGTATGCAGGAAGGTCCAGCCCACATCCTAATTATAAGGCCTTGGACTTGAAATAAAGTAATGGTTTTATATACGAGTCTAGCTATAATACCACAATGGTACCATAATTTTACCCTTTATATATATATATATTTTTTAAAAAAAGAACATTCTTTCATCAGTAGTAAATGGTCAGATTCTAAAATTTATTACTAAATTTCTAGTTCATTTGGATATTTGTTATCTGTAACGCTGACATTCCAATATTTGTATAAGAATATGGTTACAAAAATTTTGTTAAACCAAACGTATAAGGTAGAAAGTTCACATCAAAATCATATTTAATTAGCACGATTTTGAAAGACTTATAAATTAACCCTACAACACGTCAAAGGGAATGAAGAAATCAGTACAATGTAAGCCTTCTAGATTCTTAGTTTTATGTATTTATTTATACGTTAAATATGAATTTAGCCTATTCAAAGCTATGAATTTGGCCCCAAAATTTTCAATTCAGTTCTTCAATCTATATCTCATTGTCTCAATGTGGGGCACTGGGGAGCCAGTATAGGACTAGCTGGGGTACATCCCCAGATGGTTTTGGGAAATTGCCCCCATCTGTGTGTTTAAAATTATGAAAAGTCCTAACTACTTGGGCTTAGCCCAAGTGGCCAGAGTTACTCCCTCACAAATGTGAGGGAAGTGGTTCGAGACTCCGCAAACGCATTATAGGGGTTTAATTTAAATTTCCTTCCTTGGAGCCCCAGAGCTTGAGTGAAGGCAGTCTTTCTCCCAGGATGGGAGTTGACGTCCCTCGAATATTTGAGAGGGTTAAAATCTGAGCGATACCATATCAGAATTGATATAAACGGGTCTAAGTATATATATGATTGTAAATGTCATCATGAGCAATAGTTCTCATTCAAAAAAAAAATTATGAAAAGTCCTTGATTGTGAAAAGTTTAGTAATTGCCCATAGTTTAAAAATTGAATTTACTTACCCATAGTTAGTGATAGTCATTGGGCTGTGCTGGCCCATTAAAAAATGGTCATTTTGGCCCAACATAAAAGCTAAATCTGAGTCCTAACATGGCCCATAGGTACAGCATATGTCGCCCATGTTGGCCTGTCGTTCAATATAGGCTGTGCCTTGGGTCATCCCACGGGCCTCAATTTTAATAAAGAATTTATTTTTTTTGGTTTTTGTCGAGTCATGATTCTATTGATCCATATCAAGTTATCCACTAAATTCAAGTGTTCAGCAATAATAATAAATATTGATATTTGATAACTGATAAATAATAATAAAATATGTATTAAAAGAGTTTATAATGTTATTTTTAATTTAATTGAGTAATATTTTTATTTACTCTTTAAAAATAAAATTATTAATAACGATTCCAATCATTCAGTAAAATTTAAATTAACTCAGTTATAGGTTTATTAATGGAAAATTAGAAATTCAAAATACAATGTAAAATTCAAAATTTAATTTTTAAAGTTTAAACTTTAGCTTTTAAGTTTGTATTTTTATTTTCTTCAACAAACTAAAATAAGAAATTAACAAAAAAAAATTTCAAAAAAATTGGAGTGGATCCATGGGCTCGTGTCTTGGCCATTGCCGTGCCTTATAAGATTTCGTTCTTAATATACAATCAGCTTCCTCAGAAAATGAATTCTTAATGTAGAAATAAATCAATGAATATTATATTTATAGTGCCATATATATTGTTATTTGAACTTTTTGAAGTTATATTGCCTTTTTTTTTTTAAGATTTGGATGGTAATGAGAAATCTTACTCATTAATACTAATTTTCACCGGCTTACCCTATATTATTCACTCAAATGACTGCAAGTGCAAGATATATTACAGTCCACTGAGCTATGCTTAAGAAATGAAATTGTACTACACGTTGAATGTGCCCCAACTAATTTTTTTTTTTTTACTACGCCCATGTATCTCATTGTTATATATTTAGATGTACTTGAAAATTAAAGTGTAATATTGCTGTTAACGAGAATAAAAAGGGGCCAAAAATAGAATATTTTAACTATCCTTTAAATTCAGTAAGCATTTTTATTATAAGCCATTCAAGACATCATTCAATAACGGGAAATTATTAACCATATACTCTTAAATGAAATCAGTATCAAATGTGTTACAATATTTTTCAAGTATATCACTCGTATATCATAAATTGACAAAACACTTCTACCGTCCACCAATCCGTTAACTGCTGTTTGCAAGCGCTGATATCATTAGAGTAATTTAGTCTTTTTTAAAAAAAACGACATGTCATCCTATTTACCTAGTAAAATATGTCATGTCATATGATATATATTTATAAAAATGACATAGCATCCCATTTATCGGATAATTGTTAATAATTGCTAAAAAAAAGCTACTTTACAACCAAATTTACTCCTCCAAAAGTTAACCTAAATTTTTTAAAATCTACTCCTCCAAGTTCCAACTGAAATTTTTTATGGTATAATATGGATATTTTTTACGGATAATTGTTAATAATATGTACCATTAATAATTTATATTTTTTTAATAAATATATTGTTAATAAAAAAATGGTGTATTGAAAATTTACTTTAATTTTTTGGGTAAATTTATCTTTTTACCTCATTTTGAGTTTCAAGGGCGAAATAGTTAATTTGCCACAATTTTGTTAACTTTCTAACAAAAGTTAATAGATTGGTGGACGACATAAGTGTTTTGTCAACTTAGGGTATATAAGTGATACACTTAAAAAATGTTGTAGCACGTTTGATGCGAGTGTCATTTAATGATATATGACTGATAATTTCCTTTCAATAAATGGTAAAAAACATGAAAAACAATGATAACAAAAAGTTATTAAATTATAACATCTAGTCCTACACATTTTTTATTGGAGAAACAAAATAGAAAAACATCAACATAAAAAATGTTTCTCTCATTTCATAAAATACATACGAGCTCTTGAAATTGAATCTGTTAAGGGTAAAAAATTGATTTTGTTAAGAACAATAGTCTTATTATCGACTTACACCAGTACCTCTTTACAGTACCTCTTTATCTATAGGCAAAGTCATTTTATCTTAGAACAGATTTTAAAAAACTGTGTACGGAGCACGTGATTATGCACATTCCTAGGCTGGCCCTGGCTATTCTAATTAAGTGAAAAATATAAATCTGAGATAAAGATATAACATTTGAAAATTTACCCTGTTAACGTGAATTATTAGTTTGTCCCCTTGTTTTACACTAAATTTTATAATAGCCTACTAAAATTTATGGCTGACAATGCTTCAAGAATAAAATTTATCTAATATTTAACTAATTCCTTAAATAAAATAATTATTACTAACATTAATTATTTTAAAAATTTTAGGCTTATAGCAAACCAAACTGTGGCGATCGTTAATCATTGTGGAAACATATTCGACTAGAGTCACCTACTGCGGGTAACACCACATAAATTTTGTTGATTCTAGTTTTGATTTATTGATAATAATAATTATAGGATTGATATATGGTACATAATAATGTACTTTAACAATTCCCCGTCAATGGTTATCATCACACTGACATCACGATGACTCTTCAATGTTTATCGTCACCCATTCTAGACTCCTCCACAGATTCCTCATGATGATTCAATCAAACGGCTGTGATGAGCTCTATTGACGGATTTGAATTAATTCTTCTTTCCTGCTCATGAACTCTCATTGCGAGACTTCATCGAACGATTCTTTCTTTTAACTTGCGCCCAATCAAACCAAGTTACTTGAATCAACTCCCTAAAGCAAATAGTTTTTGCGCATAATTTTAATATATTCGTAAGTTTACAAATCTTTAAAATTGGCATAATAGTAATGAGATCAAGCCACAAAAACTGATATAAATTGAAAAATTTAATTTAAATTTAAATAATATTAATTGTAAACTAGTTGAACAAGTTTAATTTTAAAGAAAATTAAACTAATTAAACTAATAAAACAATTAAAGTAAAAGAGATTTCAATAAAATAAAGGCTATCAATGTTTCATAATCTAACACTATTCGACTCTTAATTATCTAATTATTATTAATTTTTAGTTTTAGAGTGACAACTCGTATCAATTCTTAAATTGAACCAATCTATCTCATCTCATTAAACCTAAGTAATTAAATCTAATGTACGTTCTTTTTCGTTTCAAAGTATAATTTTTAAGCATCATATATATATAATATTGAAAAACAAAAAATCAAAATTTCCTAAACATTTTATGTATCTAATTTATTGAAAAATAAATAATCAAAGAGAATCACATTAGTGATTATTTTACCAAACTTATATTCAATCAAATAATCTCTTAACTATCAAGAATACATGATATTAAAAATGAAAAGATAATTCTTCAATCAATCATGTGAAGCAACAATCATAATCATTAAAGAACATATATAGCGAATGAATTATATAAAAAAAATAATTATTTTATTGAACAAAATTTCATCTTTAATTTTCTGATCATGGTGTTAATTTGCATTTCTAGTATTACTTTCAACTTTATGTTTGATAAATTAGAAGTAAAATATTAAAGAATGAAAACGAATAAAGAAAGAAAATTTCAATTTCTTTATAGGATCCATTGAACAAATCAATGGAATAAAGGAAAAGTAAAGAATATGTAATTTACTTTAGTGATTCTTCCTATAATTATTATAAACACATTTAAATTAAGCTAATTAAACATATATATAAGTATCCGTGGAATCCAATCCTTACATAATCCCCAGGACCATCCATTATCGGCGGTATCCAATCCTTATAATGCCCATGACCATCCGCTATTTGCCGAATCTAACTAATTTTGAAAACAACCTTTCTAATTGACGCCACAACACAATCCTCTGCCCGTGTTTTCTGATCGCAGAATTGAAATTCCTTCCAAATGCAAATTAATCTTTACACTTAGCTCAGCCACGGCTTCTATTAATTCTTTAAACGCTTCACCTAATTATTATTTTTCATGTGCTTTTCATCCATTATCTCTAATTAATTTATCGTTCAATATAATAATTTAATTAATTCAAAAAAATAATTAAAATTAACTAATAAATATATAATTAAGGGTGAAATAAGTATATATTATATATATGCTTGTATATAAATTCCACATAACTTAAACGATGATTTATGCCCTTATAATATTTTAAAAATGAATTGACGAATTTTACTTATCTTTTGAACTAGTTTAAAATTGCAATTGGCTTAAGTTAAATTTTATTTTCTTAATTTTTATCATTTCTTATGGGTTCGATCTTTTCATGACTAATTAATAATTTAATAAACTCACGCACGTGCGAGCTCGACGCAAACATAAATGCCGACTTGAAGAGTTTAAGCAAGGCTGTTCGATGTGAATCGTTCTCGGATGAGTGTAGAAAATACAAGGACAGCACATGCGCAGAAAACAAAGACGACTAATATTGGGGTTTGGCGTTGTCAAAATAAATTTGAGGTTAAATGATATCGACATATATGGGGTCCGGCTGAGCAAACAAAGACGACTAATATTGGGGTTTGGCCTTGTCAAAATAAATTTGAGGTTAAATGATATAGATATATATGGGGTCCGGCTGAGTTGGACCCCATATATCTCTTCCCGCTTGTTTGACTAATGCATTTTATTTACATTATGGTTATTAATTTATTGTTTTAAATATTGATAAATATAATAAAGGGTTTGTCAACAAAACAAGTTTCTATAATCTTTTAAACTTCAGTCAGAATATATGTATTCTCACTCAAGTCTAAAAGATTGTAGCTTCTCAAAAAAAAAAAAAAATTGTAGAAACTTGTTTTCTTGACAAAACTTTTAATATATTTATTAATATTTAAAATAATAAAATAATTGCTGCAATGTAAATAAAATGCATTAGTCAAACAAGTAGCGAGAAAAAAATAATGTTAGAAGACTTGTATAAGGACAGCACCAACTTGACCCGCAACAATTAACAACAAAGTTTACTTTTCAATGCACTTTGAAATTTTGGATTAAACAATTATTTTCTTTCAATTTGTGGTGACAAGATCCTGGTCAATTCTTGTAATTTTTTTTTGTTTTTTTTTATAATATATTAATTATGACATATTTAATTAATTTTATTTAGAACGTGGAAGTCAAAATTTTTGCAGTCAAAAAATGTTGAAAGCTAGATGGCTACCTACCTCACTGAAAATTATTAATTAACCAAAATGTTGACTTTCCAGTATACTTTCAAATTGTGCTGGCAACGTACATATTGGGATACTAATATGGATTAAGTTACAGTATAATTATGATATTATATTATTGTTACATCAGTCATTAAATTCACTTAAATAAGTGAAGTCCACTTAAATAGGTGAAAATTTAATGGTTGGGTGCACCACAGTTTTATCCTACTAATATTAGTCAAGTGATATGTCCATCCAGTGAGAAGCGTACATGTGCAGGAGTGCAGCCACCCCACTACTTCAAATAATAAATAGCGTTATGTTATGCAGCTATCAGAGCAGTAAGTTTGAAAACGCAACACAACTTTTAATTTAAAATATTAAATTAAATTATAATATTGTCAAGATGTTCAACTGTTCATATACATGCCTTTTTATTTTATTTTATTTTATTTTCAGGAAAAAAAGATCTCAAGCAGAAATTGAAGCCAAATCAATTGCTGTATCTAGTAGCAGCATCTCCTAAATTTTTCTAACTTCTTCTGTGAATTGACAATTTTTTTTTTTTCAATTGCTGTTGCAGGGCAAGGAAATGAGTGTAAAAATCTATATGTTTTAGCATATTATTTAGCAAACAAAAATTAATAACTAAAATTATGTTAAAGAATTTATTTACAACTTGACCTGATTCCACTTGTTGTAAATATATACAAAATTTTTAATATTTAATTTTGTTGTTGATAATAGTTTTCTTCTTGTTTTCAGTAAATTAATTTCAATGGTTTACTTTAGGATATTTTTTATATGTTAATGAGTACAAAGCAAAATTTAAATTTTCATATTTAATTGATGAATGTACATGGTAATAGAGTATTAAAATTAATTTTTAAAGTGCAAATTTACCACTCATTTATAAATTAGCCTGGGTTCATTACGAGTCTTGGATCTGCCCTTGGTTTATCAAGCATATATTTACTACGAATTAAAAAAAATGATTGAACTTGCAATAAAAATTATCTACATCGAAATACAAAGATAAATTTAACTACTTACTCCACAACTATGATCAACAATTCACTTCTACCTCAAACTTATTTTAAGAACAATTCTCTACTTTTAACTAATATTGCAGTTCTTGAAACACCTAATTTTATTCTTTCTGGCGATTATATATATATATTTTTTACTAACTACTATAACTACTTCCTCCATAACTATTTAGTTTTTTAGAGGTCTATACTTAGTTTTTAATTTAAATAGTAACTCCGTATTACAATTTAAATTTGCTGTCGTTTGTTCAATAATAATTCCCGCTAGCACCAACATGTTTTCTTGATGCATGAAAACAATGTTACTTGTATTGCTCAAATTAGAAAAAGATACATGAAGAGAGATATAAGCACATTTTACTAAAACTCTTTTACACTCATTGGCTCTAATAAGGTAAAAAGTGAATGTCAAATAGATACGTTCTACTAATAATTTTTCAGATATATATATTTGAAAAAATTTCCCAGCATCACACTTTTTGAGAGGCTAGTACATAGGATTAGCATGACTTAATAGATTATAAAGTTATGAAATTGATAGATGATATGAATAAGAAGAGGAAAAAGGAAGACTGTTATAAAGCTTGGACAGATTGGATGGATGGTTGTTGACTTGTTTCATGTTTGTGACGTATAAAAGAAGGTAGGTGCCTAAGTTACGTTTAACGTAACTTGTGCCTCTCACAGCAACAGTAGTGCTGGCCTCACATAATACTGTTGCTCCCATAAAAGAAAGGTGGGGTGGGGTGAGTCCATGATTTGATAAAAAATAGAATTAAGGTTTTTTTTATTTAATTTATTCAAAACATCTGGCATTAGTTACACCTAATCCTCACCCTTGATTAATGATTGAGCTAAATAGACCAGGAATTAGCGTAAGAAATTGTGTAACTTGAAGGAGACATCATTTTATTTATATACACACACTGACATGACCCGCCCTAACCTATATGTTGGGTCCAAGATAAATCATGTGGTCTAGTAATTAAATGTCGTGGCACAAACTTAATTCATGAATATATATTTATAAAATATGCCCTTTACTATAAACACATAATAATACTTTGTGCCTCCTATGAAAATATATATTTATTCAAAACTTGCACATGTCTTATTATTCATACTTACATTACAAGTATATATACATAAAAAAACATAAGCAACATAAACGTGCTCAAAATGCAAAACATGCAGCAATGCCTTCGTGGTCCAAACTCAATTGAATAGAATTGATCTGCACAAAATCTTGCAGAATCCTAGAAAAAAAAAGGGATAAATAGGAAAATAATGAGGTTGCAACTCAGTGAGTAGATATAATTTATATATATATAAAATAAAGTAGTGTACTAGGGTATATATATAATTATGTGACATAATTCCGCACTGAATGTAATGCATCAACAAACATGAAAATTATACATACACGACAAAACTGTAAAAGTACAGTGTGGGAAAACCCTCAATACCTGGTGAAATTTAATTACGTTGCACGAGTAGAGTAACCTAACTCTCAATACGCATGCACAGAGTCTAAGGGGGAGGGTACATATATGATGACTAACAATCATATCTCATGAGTCAATCATAAATATAATATGCGTACATATAATCATAACATGATATTAAAATATAATTTCAAACATAAATATTTCACGGAATACATAATAGTATTAATAGTATCCACTTACAGATCCTGTTTGACTCCAGGATTCGTTATTAGGGCTCCTATGGCTTCCTGAATTCTTGAGTTCCTCCCACTAATTCATTGGATATTAATGTAATTGTTCAATTTCATTTCCTGCTGTGACATTCCCTCTCAATTCATCTTTTAAACTTCTTTTCCCACTCTTGGCTTCTTCCTTTATTTTATTTCTTTTCTTCTTTTTCTTTTCTTTCCTCTTCTCTTTTTCTCTCGGTTTTCTTCTTTTTCTTCTTGGTATATTAATCTAATTGTTCAATTGTCATAATTTTACAAATAAACAGCCAGTCAGCCACCGACTCAAGCACACAAGTGAGGCATACAGGTGAAGCAAGGACGTGCCTTGCACGAAGCTGGTAGCTTGTTGTTGCTTTGATAATTAGCCACGTTTGGCTTATAAAGAAGCGGTGAAGCATGCACGTACGTGTCACACACACTCACTCTTCCCTTAATAGTAGAACTAGAGTGGTTAGTTAATAGAACTACTTAAATTAGAACCCTTGAGGTAAAATTTTAATGGGACATTGGTCCTTCCCCTATTTATAAGTAACAAATGTGTTTTTTTTTAAAATAGTTTTTTTTGTATTGTTCTAACGTGGTTGGTAGCCTATTCATATTTAGTTGGTGTTTTTTTCTCTTCTTAAATCTAAATATAAATGAATTAGACTAAAATTCTAAATAAGGTTGAATGTCTGAATCTAAGTGACATTTTTATTTTTATTTTGAGTTACTAAAAATATGTACTAAGTCATTTGTTTAACTTAAAAACATCTAAAAACCAACATTTTTACATTTGTACCCTTATAAATTGATGCTAAACAAATAATAAGCATCTCAAATAACATAAATAAGATAATATATTATTATAACATAAATTATGTTCAGTTGAATATGAATCTTTTATATTCTAGATTAGTATATGTCAATCAATTTTATTGTAGTTTATGATTTTTTATTTGAAAAATATTCATTAAAAAATATAAAGATAAATAATGCTAGTTTGAAGAAAAGAAAAAAAAGTAATTGTCTACTGTTATATTATCATAAGTTATAGAGATGGATAATAATGTTAATTAGCAAATTTTATTTAGATAAGGATGAAAATTAATTAATTAGATGAGGATATTTTGAGAATATCTACTAATGATGTCATTCACACTTTTTACATTAAGCAAAAATACTAAAAAATAGCTTAATAACCATGACTAAAGTTAAAAAATGAAAAGGACTTATTTAATTAAGTCAATTAAATCATAAATTCAGAAAGAAACCATTAGCCATTTACCTTTTTATTCTTAAATGCACTCTCCATCATTTGTGTATATATATTGGTTGATACCTTTGGCTCCCTTTATCGGTTCTATAAGTAACAAAAAAAAAAAAAATGAATCCTCACGGCTTGTTCTGCCCAAATATTCTCTCATTTATTTTTGTAATTTTGTTATCGTTTCATGGGGTGGCTTTAGCAGCTGAAAATCATGAAAATTTTCTCAAGTGTCTTTCTCTACAATCTAACACCATTTCGAAAGTGATTTACACCCAAAACAACTCTTCATATTCATCAGTATTAAAGGCTTCAATAAAAAATCTCATTTACTCAACCCCCACAAACCCGAAACCTGTATTCGTCATCACCCCATTTCACGTGTCCGAAATTCAAGCAGCCGTTAAATGCTCCAAAAAAAATGGTCTCCAAATTAGAGTACGAAGTGGAGGTCATGATCATGAGGGTCTTTCCTCTATTTCTGACGTTCCTTTCATCATCATTGATTTGATAAATTTCATTGAGATCAGTGTTGATGTAGAAGAAAAAACAGCATGGGTTGAATCTGGTGCTACCGTCGGGCAACTTAATTATAGAATTGCTGAGAAGAGCCAGAATCTGCTAGCCTTTCCGGTAGGAACTTGCCCTGGTGTGGGCGTTGGTGGACATTTTAGTGGCGGCGGCTACGGTGTCCTGTTGCGTAAGTACGGGATGGCTGCTGACCACATAGTTGATGCTCACATGGTTGACGTCAAAGGTGAGAAATTTTAAAGAACAAATACAGAGAAAATAGCTTCTCAAAAAAAAAAAAACAATTACAGAGAAAATAGCAATAATAAGATTCAGAGTAGGTTTAATAGGTGAGTTTATACAGGTGACAGAATTTGAAGGTTTTTATTACCATTTCTCAAACTATGGAGAGTGGCGAATTGCTATAATCAGTATAATTTGAGAATGAATGACAAACAATAATTAATCAATCAATTATTTTTCTATCCAGAATTTAGGAAAAAAAAAATTAGGAGTGGATAAAACTCAGATCAATTTTTCAGTAATATACCTCGGCCAAGTCTCTAGGACTCATTCAAACGGGGGCGGATTTACTATAGGAAGTCTCTACTGTAAAAAAAAAATCTTTAATAATTAATTTAGTTTTCTTAAAATTCTCAATAAATTTTTCAGAAGCACCCACTAATTTTTAGTCAAGCCTGCAATACAATCGTTATACTTAAATTTTCACACTCTAAATTTTTAAATTCAGATAAAAAATATGGACTTTGCAAACTAAAATAAAACCCATAAATATTAATATTAATTTAATTTTTAAACGGGCCACAAACTCATTAATAATTTTTTTATTAATCTTATTTTTTCCAATTCCATCACTAGTCCAGGGCCCATCAAAAATCCCAAACACTTTTTTATTTTTGTTGTTTACATAGAAAAAGACTTATGTAATAACATTAATAATAAAATTATAATACAATGTACCAATATATGAAAATTAGTAAAAGACAATTGTAAATCTATATTGTAGTATTATAAATTTTTTAAATTTATATCTTTATTACTTTTTGAATTTTTTTATATTACCGTCAAATAAGCCCTCAGTAAATTCCTATACTGTCTCCGCCCCTGTTCAATCATATGTCGATTTGTCTGCATTTTCCATCTTTGTTTCACTTCTTTTCAGGTAGATTTCTAAATAGAGAATCAATGGGAGAAGATCTATTTTGGGCCATTCGCGGAGGCGGAGGAGCTAGCTTTGGAATCATTGTTTCGTGGAAAATAAATCTAGTTGCTGTTCCACCAACTGTGACGGTATTCAACGTCCCGAGAACCTTAGAACAAAATGCAACAAAGCTACTTTTCAAATGGCAGTGCATTGCAGACAAGGTTCATGAAGATTTATTCATCTCACCCTTCTTATTACGAGTGAATTCCACTATGGTCTCTTTATTCACGGCCTTGTTTCTTGGTGGGGTTGATAGGCTGCTTCCATTGATGCAAGACAGTTTTCCTGAGCTCGGTTTGACCAGAAAAGACTGCAGAGAAATGACTTTTGTTGAATCTGTCGTCTATCTTGATGGATATGAGGTTGAAGAGCCGATTAATGTGGATGTATTGCTTGGTAGGGATTTTCACGTAAGGTTTTTCAGAGGAAAAGTAGACTATTTAACAGAACCAATTCCCGAAGAAGCTTTTCAAGGAATTTACGATATATTTTTGGAACAGGATCAGGAAACTAACGGCCTTCTAATGTTTTTTCCTTATGGTGGGAAGATAAGTGAGATTTCAGAGTCCGAAATTCCGTACCCACATAGAGCTGGCAACATATACACACTTTTATACTATGCGGGTTGGGATCTAGAATCAACTGATGACATATATCAAAGGCATGACAATATGCTCAAAAAGTTGTTCAATTATATGACTCCCTATGTTGCCAAAAATCCTAGAACAGCGTATATTAATTACAGGGATCTTGACATCGGAACAAATAACAAATTAGGCCACACAAGCGTCCAGGAAGCCAGTGTTTGGGGCAAAAAGTATTTCAAAAATAATTTCTACAGGCTGGTGCATGTGAAAACTATGGTGGATCCTGAAAACTTCTTCAGAAATGAACAAAGCATTCCCCCTTTCAACTTGGTGAAAGATGAACTGTGAGCAAGTCCAAAGCTGCCCTTGCTAGTTAATAAACGTAGTGCGTGATTATTGTATTGCTAAATAATTTCCGCTTTATATTTCTTTCATGTTTTTGTTGTAAGGAGCTCATGAGTAGGTGTGTCTTGCCTTTCTATCTTTTTTATTAATAAAGATTTGCTCGCACCGTACAGATTCGCTTGAAAAAATTAATATTTTCAATCATAAGCCCTAACTTCACGGACTGACGTAATAGCAACTAAATATGAATAGCTTTGGGGAAAATAATGCTTTCGGTATTTTATTCTAACATCCATTAGGTTTTTTTATAAAGAATAATAATACACTCACAAATTTTTATATAAATTTATTTTATACAAACCGACGTGTCATTAATTTATTGGTTGAATGAAAATATAAATTAATAAAAACAAATCATGTGCGTCAAGTGATATTTAATTCAATTAATCTTATCATGTCACATCAGTTTGTACAAAATAAGTTTGTACAAGAATTTGTGGCTGTATCATTACTCTTTTGTAAAAGCCAATAGTAGTACATGATTCACATTACTAACTACTTATAAGCAACAACAGATACATACAAAGCAATAATACATGGAATGCGGAAATAAAGGGGAAGATTATTCACATTACTAGTCAAAACTAAGTCCAGGCATGATCCTAGTACGCGGAAAGCTTTGTTGGCTGTTGCTGTTATCTGGACGTATATCTTGTATATTGTTGAATTCTGAGCTTAAAACTAGGTTCAAGATAAAGTATTGCTTTGTCGGTTTGGGTAATGAATTTTGTATGTCTTGTCAACTCCGTTCTAAGCGACATGTCAGCGGAATAAAAAGTGGAGCAGACGACAGCGACATTGTGTCAGCCAAACTTCGTAAGTAAAGCATGCGTTTGTCACGTGTGTTTACTTATAAGTTTTAGCTTTAAACGACAGCCTATAAAGTCGTTATCATTTCACTTGTGCATAGCACGAGGCCAGCACATGATCAAAGCCTTTTTTGGTTGTTGTCAAGAGCGGGAAAAATCTGGATTCTGTGGTAACAACCCAGAACACAGCTGTCGAATGAGGAATAATTCTAGAGTTCTCTAGACTTGTATATCTAGTCTTAGAAGGTATGAATTCCAGTGTATGAAAGCTTGTAACTTCATCTTTAAGCTTGTCTCTTGTTATCAGTGAGTGGAACAAGATTTGCTCCTCCGTTCTCTAGTGGATATAGGCAATCTCCAGGCCGAACCACTTAAATTGGTGTTTCTTGATTTGTTGTTTCTGTGTGATTCATTGTGTATGATTGACTTGCTGTTTCTCTGATTGATTATCAGAGAGTTTAGTGTGATCTTGGTGATTCTCGATTGGTGTTTAAACTGATCAAGGAACAACAGATATACTGGGGATTTGATGTCTTGATTTGTTGTTTCCTTTGGTGGTATTTTGGTGTTGAGGATGTGGTGAGTTATGCCAAGTGATCGAATCAAAGCCAAGAAGTTCAGACTTCAGCATAAGAGAAAATTTGTTTGGCCTAATTTGATGGAAATCAAACCTCATCATTGGTGAAAGGCCTGCGTGTTGAGGGTGATCTATATAAGGAGCCATGGAATGCTCTGATACCATAACGAAATTTGAATAGTAACTGAATTTCATAACTCGAAGGGGACAGTTTCCCACAATATATACTAAAAAATTTAGGAAGCAAGATGTTCCTGCAGTAACTGAAAATAAATCCTAATGATTCTATGTAAGTCAACTGTTGAGTACATAAAAGCACCAGGTCGGCCACGCTGCTATTTCCGCCCCGGCATGGATCACTTCAGCCAAGTGGCAAAGCAGAACATGAAACATACATGAGCCGACCAGGGAAACATACCGACCAGGGATATATGCAGAGCCAATACTCATCCCCAAGAAAGCGGGAGCACGATCCCGTAGAATCGCGGCAGTTGCGCTTTTCCCATAACCGCTGAAGAACGCGCGGGATCCACGTTTGCCCTCAATGTGGCAGTTAGAGCCTTATGAGGGGCTGTCACTACCCGAAAAAGGGGGGGGGGGGAAAGGGTAAACGGAAAACAAAACACAAGGGGCGGCTATAAAAGAAGCAGAGATGGAAGAAGAAAGGGAAAAAAAAAGAAAAAGAGAGGGGAAACGCTGCCAAATTGCGATCAGGCTATTTTTTACACAAATTCCAAGCAGTTTAGAAACCATTCTTAGATTTAAATTGCATTGTTTTCCCGTATACGCCTTGAGCTAACTTAGGCATCGGAGGGTTTACGCCGGCAAAACCACCGGCGACTCTGATTCGTTTTTGGTAAACGCAGGTCTAGTGAGAAAAAGAAGGGTGATTCCAACCTCAGTATTTCGGGCAACAGTTGACAACATATACGTTGGTGAAAGAATCTAGTCGGCCTGAAGGCGAGCTGATTTAAGCAACATAAGGCGAGCAGATTTTAGCATCAACATTTTGGCGCCGTCTGTGGGGACTGAATAAAAAGCTACCACCAAATTCGTAGTTACCGGAGAAACAGCGAACAACGAGACATGGATTTGCCAGGGAAGGACACTTCGAGGGAAGATACCGAATCAGGGGAGACAATCACCCTTCGGAAAATTGCAAATGAAGCTCGAGAGAGGGTGATGCAAGATCGGTTGGAACGAATGGAGAAGCAAATTGAGACTCTCGCCACCATACTGAACGAACTGAGAGATGAGCGGAGAAGGGATTGCGAAATCCCCGTTAGGAGAGATGATGTTGGAGCAGAACTCAACCTCCGGAGGCGTAGAGTCGAGGAAACCCCTCCGCAGGCGGACCAACCTTATGGGGTGCACCCCCACAGAAGCATTGGTCGGATTCCTGGAGAACAAACGGATGAAGGGAGGAACCAACCTCGCCCCATGCTAGTACCGGAAGCTGATGACCGAGGGGCCAGTACTGATGAAGGAGAGTTAAGACAGCAGTTGCAGAATGTCGAGAAGGAGCGAGATCAGTTAGCTGCACGTGATCCTGACCGTGCTGTAGAATTGGAGGGAGAGGTGCGCAGATTAGCGCGAGTGATAGAGGAGATACAGGGTAAGAGGAAGCCCCCAAGCTGGAGGATAATGTTAGATGAAGAATCTCCACTATCAACTGAGATCATAGGTACAATAATCCCAAGAGATTTCCGCTTCCCCGACCTCAAATACTCAGGGCGAAGCGATCCGCTGGTGCACATTGAACGCTTCAACGACATGACGGGTGTACAGGGGCTGACACCAGCCCAGAGGTGCAGAGTATTCCCGTTGACATTAGAGGGACGAGCCCGAGAATGGTACCGCAAGCTGCCCCGAGGAAGTATAAAGGGGTATGGGCAGATGTGCCAGGAGTTGGCCGAGCAGTTCCGAGGATCAGTGGCCCTAGAGGACGACATGATGGAACTTATGGGGATGAAACAAGAAGAACATGAATCCCTTCGGGATTTTGTAAAACGATATCATCGAGCCGTACTGGACCTGGGAGCTTTTAATCACCCGCAGGCGCTGAGGGGACTGAAAGAAGGTGTAAGAATCGGCCGACTGTGGTATAACTTAAGAAGTCCCCTGGTACAAAATTACTCGTCGGGGTATGAGCAGGCGAGGAGAGATGTAGAAATTGAAGAGGAGAAATCGGCAAGAATAAAAAGTGAACAGCTGGACGAGCTGAGGCGAAAGGAACGGAGAGCCCCGACAGGGAGCGGGTCGGGAAAACGAGCGGGAGAATCTTCAGTGATGGGCGGAATATCAGCTCGGTCCCGCCCTTACCCTATAACGCCGAGATTACAACAGCTCCAGCACAGCCGGGCTCAACCTCCGCGCCCCCCATTTCCGGATCGGCAACGAGATTTCCGGCAGGTGGCTGCCCACCCCTATCACAACACTCCCAGAGCGTTCCATGCAACCAATTCCAGGGTTAGTCGACCAGATCAGTTAGCGACTGTGCCAGCCCGAAGTGGCAGCCATGATAGCCAAGCAGTTCAGCTGATAGACCAGAGCTTGACATATAGACAGTACACTCCATTGAAGATCTCCATGGAGAAATTGTATGAGATGATCGAGGGAAGAGGCCTACTGTACCCTCCAGCCCCTATAACAAAACCGGCTCACCGACGGGATAAGAGCAAATTCTGCAAATTCCACGACACTCATGGTCACACTATCAGCCAATGTCGTGACCTGAAAACTCAGGTGGAGGATTTAGTGAGAAACCGTTATTTGGACGAATATGTAGATGGAATGTCCCCCGTCATTGAATCACAATACACGCGAGATGAAGGAGCAGAGGTAAGCCTGGAACGTGAACAGCCAACTATCCGTGTAATAGCAGGGGGGCCAACATTGGCTGGAGATTCGAACAGGGCACGGAAGAACTATGGGAGATATGCCTTGACTAGCAAAGAAGTGCTTTTCAATTTGCCGGCATCCAAGAAGGCGAAAGTGCGGCAAGTTCCAATTATGTGGACAGATGACGATGAGGAAGGTATCTTATATCCGCATGAGGACGCATTGGTGATCCGGGCAATGGTAGCTGGTACAGAACTGCGACGAATACTAGTAGACACAGGCAGCTCGGTTGACATCCTGTTTAAGTAAGCTTTAGATGATATGGGGATTGCAGATTTGAAATTGGAGCGGACAAATACATCCTTAAAGGGATTTGGAGGGGGACGGCTAACTCCCATGGGGATCATCGAACTCCCAATCACTATGGGGACAAAACCATTTGAAAGAACGATGATGTTGGATTTTATCGTGGTAGAGGAAAGAAGCCCTTACCAGATGATACTGGGGAGACCATTCATGAGGATAAGCCAATGCGTTATCTCCACGCATTACTTGGCGCTGAAATACAGAGTAAATGGGGTGGTTGGCGTAGTAAAAGGCGACCAGAGGATGGCAAGGAGTTGTTATGCTACAGCGGCCAAGGAGACACTGCAGGTCACTTCTCTAGATAATCGAGGAGAGTCCAAAAAGGGCCGCCAAGAGCCTGTGGAGAAACTGGAGGAAGTTGCGATAAGCGAAAGCAGCCCGAGCAGAGTAGTGAAGATCGGGTCAGGAATGGTGAAGGCAGTAAAAGGCGAGCTGATAAAGTGCCTACAGTCTCATGCAGATATATTTGCCTGGTCTCATGAAGATATGCCCGGAATTGATCGTGGGGTAGCTTGCCACAAGTTGGCAATCAAGAAGGGGGCAAGGCCGGTGAGACAGAAGAGGAGGTGTTTCAACCTGGAGAGGTACGAGGCCATAAACGCCGAGGTGGAGAAACTGTTGAAAGCAGGATTTATAAGGGAAGCCAAGTACCCAGAATGGATTTCAAATGTAGTCCTGGTAAAAAAAGGCCAACGGGAAGTGGAGAATGTGTGTGGACTTCACGGACCTCAATAAGGCATGCCCGAATGACAGTTTTCCCCTACCCAAAATAGATCAGTTGGTGGATTCAACAGCAGGTCACGGTCTGCTCAGCTTCATGGATGCCTTTTCTGGATACAACCAGATACCCATGGACGAGCAGGATGAGGAAAGCACTGCCTTTATAACTAACATGGGTTTGTTTTGCTACAGGGTAATGCCTTTCGGCCTAAAAAATGCAGGAGCCACCTATCAAAGGCTGGTAAACAAGATCTTCAAACCATTGATTGGACACACTATGGAGGTATATGTGGATGATATGATTACGAAGTCCAAAGAGCCGAGGGATCATGTGAAGCATCTAGAAGAAACATTTGAGTTACTGAGGAAGTATGAGATGAAACTAAACCCGGAGAAATGCGCATTTGGGGTCAGCTCGGGTAAGTTTCTGGGATTCCTGGTAAGCCACAGAGGGATAGAGGCCAATCCCGAAAAGATACGAGCAGTTATCGATATGAAATCTCCGCGGACAGTTAAAGAGGTGCAGAGCCTTACAGGGAAGCTGGCAGCATTGAACCGATTTATCTCGCGAGCCACGGATAAATGCCACCATTTCTTCCAAATCATAAAGAAAGGGAGAAAGATGGAATGGACGTGAGAGTGCGAGGAGGCATTTGGGCAGTTGAAGGAATATCTGGCCCGTGCACCGTTACTGTCAACTCCCAGAGAAGGTGACCAGCTGTTTTTGTACTTAGCAATCTCCGAATGGGCTACCAGCTCGGTCTTAGTCAGGGAAGAAGAAGGGAAGCAACACCCGGTATACTACACGAGTAAGGCCCTGGTAGACGCAGAAACCAGATATCCACTAATGGAGAAATGGGCGCTGGCTCTGATAACGGCAGCACGCAAACTCCGACCATATTTCCAAGCCCACCAGATCGTTGTGATGACTGACCAGCCCCTTCGGCAAGTGCTTCAAAAACCAGATGCGTCTGGTCGGTTAGTAAAATGGTCAGTGGAGCTGAGCGAATTTGACCTGACCTATAGGCCCCGAGGAGCAATCAAGGCCCAAGCCCTGGTAGAATTTATGGTAGACCGAGCGGAGCCAGGGAAAGATATCGGGAGGAGCAACCATTGGAGCAGGAGAAAACAGAAGGGGTGTGGTTAGTAATGGTTGACGGATCATGTAGTGAGCAAGGATCCGGAGCAGGAGTTGTAATACGGAGCCCAGAAGGATCCGAAATAACGTATGCAGTGAAGTTTGAGTTTCAGCTCACAAACAACCAAGCAGAATACGAAACCTTTATCACCGGGCTCGAACTCGCACATGCCTTAAAAGCAGAGAGGTTAGAAATTCGAGCAGATTCCCAATTGGTATGTAACCAGCTCAATGATCAGTTCCAGGCAAGGGGAGAGAAAATGGGCATTTATTTGAAGAAGGCGAAGCAAATGGTCGGGCTTTTCCAAGAAGTGGAGGTGAAGCAGATATCCCGGAATGAAAATTACCGAGCAGATATGTTGGCCAGGATGGCTGCAACTGCAGACCCGAAATTACCTAAGTCGGTTCCACTAGAAGTAAGGACCTCACCGAGCATAGAAGAGGAAGCAGAAGTGATGAGAGTGAGCACTGGAGGATCCTGGATGGACCCGATTCGCGCGTATATCCGCGATGGAGTATTGCCTGAGGATAAAAGGCAAGCACGAAGGTTAAAATGCCGAGCAGCGAGGTACACACTACTAGACGAAGTGCTGTACCGCCGAGGGTTCACCTTACCCCTCTTGCGATGTGTGGATGATGAGGAGGCAGATTATGTACTAAGGGAGATTCATGAAGGAATTTGCGGCAATCACTCGGGAGCAAGAACTTTAGCTTCAAGGCACTTCGGCAAGGGTACTTCTGGCCGACCATGCACCAGGATGCAAAAAAGATGTCAAAAAACTGTAAAACGTGCCAAAGCTTTTCTGAGGTCCCCACACAACCCCCAGAAAAGCTGACCGTTATGACATCCCCATGGCCTTTCGCACAATGGGGAATCGACCTGATTGGTCCGTTACCGAAAGGCCGAGGAGCGGCAACCCATGCAATTGTAGCAGTAGACTATTTCACCAAGTGGATAGAGGTGGGGGTCCTTAGCCAGATCACGGAGAGAAAAACAACGGATTTTATCTGGAAGAATATCATCTGCAGATATGGAATCCCTTACACCATCATCACAGATAATGGGAGGCAGTTTGACAACAGTAACTTCAGAGAGTTTTGCCGAAACCTAGGGGTGGACCTGAAATTTTGCACCCCCGCACACCCTCAGGCAAACGGACAAGTGGAAGAAGCCAACAAAGTGATAAAAAAACTCCTGAAGACTAGACTGGGAGAGAAGAAAGGAGCTTGGGTCGACGAGTTACCAGGGGTATTGTGGGCTTACCGAACAACTCACAAAACCGCTACAGGGGAAACCCCGTTTACCTTAGCTTTTGGTCATGAGGCGGTAGTCCCAGCAGAAATTGGAGTAGAAACACATCGGACGGAATACTTCAATGAGGACCAAAATGGCGAGCAGATCTGCTTGAGCCTGGACCTGCTGGAGGAGAAAAGGGAAGGGGCATTGCAGAAAGTGGCCCAGTGTCAGCAAAGGGTCATGCGTTATTACAACAAGAACGTACGCGTGAGGCAGTTCCGAACAGAAGATTGGGTACTCAGGAAGGTGAGCCAAAACACAAAGGATCCCAACCATGGAGTTCTTGGTCCGAAATGGGAAGGCCCGTACAGGGTGATACGAGCAACTGGACCAGGAGCTTACAAGCTGGCGTATCCAGACGGACGAGAAGTGAAGAGGTCATGGAACGCCGAGCACTTAAAAAAGTACTTCCAGTAAGTAAATTGTTCTACTGATTTTCATCTTGATAAATGGTTTCTGTTATGAGCACAGTGATTTGTGGCACACGCATATATCCCACACTTCTGTAACGCATTCGAAATTTAATAAAGATGAATTCAGTATGGAACCTTTCTGCTAACAAGCCCATTAAAAAGTTTTACTAAGGCAAGCAAGTGCCTATTTCTGCTCGGTCAGCGAAAGACCAGCAGCTAATTCTACAAAAGTTTTACTAAGGCAAGCAAGTGCCTATTTCTGCTCGGTCACTGAAAAGACCAGCAGCTAATTCTACAAAAGTTTTGCAAAGGCAAGCAAGTGCCTATTTCTGCTCGGTCAGCGAAAGACTAGCAGCTAATTCTACAAAAGTTTTGCAAAGGCAAGCAAGTGCCTATTTCTGCTCGGTCAGCGAAAGACCAGCAGCTAATTCTACAAAAGTTTTACTAAGGCAAGCAAGTGCCTATTTCTGCTCGGTCACTGAAAAAGACCAGCAGCTAATTCTACAAAAGTTTTGCAAAGGCAAGCAAGTGCCTATTTCTGCTCGGTCAGCGAAAGACCAGCAGCTAATTCTACAAAAGTTTTGCAAAGGCAAGCAAGTGCCTATTTCTGCTCGGTCAGCGAAAGACCAGCAGCTAATTCTACAAAAGTTTTGCAAAGGCAAGCAAGTGCCTATTTCTGCTCGGTCAGCGAAAGACCAGCAGCTAATTCTACAAAAGTTTTACTAAGGCAAGCAAGTGCCTATTTCTGCTCGGTCACTGAAAAGACCAGCAGCTAATTCTACAAAAGTTTTGCAAAGGCAAGCAAGTGCCTATTTCTGCTCGGTCAGCGAAAGACCAGCAGCTAATTCTACAAAAGTTTTACTAAGGCAAGCAAGTGCCTATTTCTACGCGGTCAGCGAAAAACCAGCAGCTAATTCAACAAAAATTACGCAAAGGCAAGCAAGCGCCTGTCTCTGCTCGGCCAGTGGAAGACGAGCGACTGATTCAACAACAATTTTTCTAAGGCAAGTAAACACCTACACCTACTCTGTCCACTAAGGAACTAGCGGGCAAGATCAGATAAGGTGTGCGGTTATTTCGTAAGAACAGTTTGTGAGCAAAAATCAGACAAGGAAGTCAATAAAGAGCATCCAAACATGCATAAATGTTCAATCGATTACAAAATGAATGAAAGTTTAAAATCTATACAAAATAAGCCTAAGGATTACAAGGGTCAACGGCTCCAGCAGGAGCAGGATCAACCAGCTCAGCAGGTGGAGGATCGGTCATCTCAATAGGTGAGGGATCAGCCGTCTCAGAGGATGGAGGATCAGCAAACCGGGGAGGCTGCGGCGTAGACCCTTGTCCCACTTCAAAGGTACGTCCCCCGTCTTCCCCCTCCGGCACCCCATCCACAGGGACCTCCGCCAGATCCTGCCCTCCCTGATCATTATCTACCTGGCCGATCTCCGCCATATACCGCTGTACTCCAGCCTCCAGCTTGCTCATGTCCAGCTCGGGATATTCCTCCTTTAACACAGACATGATACACTTATAGGAGAAAGCGACCCCAGAATCATACTCGGCATCCAGCCGATCCTCGACAGTAGCGGACTTGCCTTTCTCCTCAGCTAACTGCTCACCCAGGGCCTTGATCTCCCCCTCAAGGGCGGTCCTCAGAGTATCCCTTTCACTTTGGGTAACCTGAAGATCAGATTTCAGGTCACCCAACTCACCCTCAAGTTTGGAGGAAGTGGACTCAGCAACAGCAACTTTCTCCTCTAGCTCCGTAATCTGCTTATTCAGCTCGGCCAGCTTCTCCTTGGAGCGATCAGCAGATTCGGCTTTCTTCTTCAAGTCCTGGTTCTCAGCTTGGAGTTTTCTCTCTTGACGCGTGACCCTATTCTTGTAGCAAGATACGATGGTGGACAACTTGAAGGAGACCCTTTGGACAGAACCCGCCAGTTCATGGAGGTCCATGCTCTCAATGTCCTGGACCATCTTCGGTCCCACCGACTTCCCATAGTCCCTTTGATACGGGGTCAAGTAATCACCCTGATCACGAGCCGGGAGAGGGGAGGATCGGCCCCCAGAGCGTGTGCTGACCTCGGAACTCTTATCGGTAACTCTCTCCCCAACACTCTTACGGGACGGAGGAGGGGGCAGAGCTGGAACAGAGGCCTTTGAGGGTCCAGTACTGACTTTCTTCGGAGGTGGAGGAGGGTTGCTGGAGCTGCTCGGTGCCCGACCACGCTTTCTGCTCATCGCACTGAGGATCTTGTTGTCCATCCCAGCTGCTACGTCCACTAAACGCAACCCGACCAGGCTTGTGGGGGATAGAAGGTCGTGACAGGTAGACGCGTTCACCAGTGCAGTCTCCACCTGGAGCAAAGGTCGGTCCTCAAGCCCCTCGATCAAACCCCACGACTCTGAAATAGCAAAAAAGGTTAAAAACCCATTAAGTGGCGATTTGGTTAAGAATTTAGGCAAAATGGACGACCTGGGGTGACAAATTGTGTTGGAAGGTAAATATCACCACCCAACGAACGAACTGCAGGACATCAGTTTCCCCCAGCAAAGAAGAATTTGTTTTTCCAATTTTTGCACGAAGAGGGGAAGCCGACGATTGGTTTCCTCTTCGCAGAGCTCGACATGAAATAATACCAGCCCGCCTCCTTTGGGCTGCTCCTCAGCTGGTATAGGTGCTTCACTTCAGCAAAGGAGGGTTCCTCTAATCCGCATCTATCCCACAGTACATACATAGCTGAAAGAACCCTCCACCTGTTGGGATGTAGCTGACCAGGAGCCAGGTGCATGCTACCCAGTATCTTCGTAAAATAGCGTTGTAGGGGCAGCCGAGCTCCTAATTTGAAACTCTCCAGGTGCATCGTCACGAACCCCCGCGGAGGCCGACTAGAAACATCACCCTTCCCAGGAACCACCAGGAGAACCTCTTTAGGAATGTTGTAAAGGTTCCTAAGCTTGAACAGATCAGTTTGGGTGGTGGCGCAAGCTATGAAGTCAATAGGGTAAGAATCTGCCTCTACCCTATGACCAAGGTTCCTTCTAAGAGGGGGTCTGCTCGGCCCGGAACTGCTCCCCTCACCATCACCAACTCCTTCAGGGGCCCCAACCCCACCAAGGCTATGGTCCTCACCAGAGCCCAACGCAGGTCCACCTCTATTCCCTACTAGATCAAGCTCAGAGGGGGAGAAACAGCCAAAGGACGTGGGTACGCAAGGGTATCCCTAACATGGGAAGGGCCTACACTACTAGAGGGGTTCAAAAAATCAGTGGGAATGGGCAAATTAAAGTCTGAATCCCCTGTTTCTTCGTCACTCTTGTCAACAATTAACTTCCTTTTCCGATTTGACATACCGAAATCCCAAAAGAAGGCAAAGAAAACTCGAAGTATATGGACACGAAAAGGGGAACACAGAACCCAATCAACAACAATCAGAAGAGAAGTTAAAGGCAATACCTGGATTGAACTGGCACTGATAGCGCGGTCGAGAGTGGATACTGCAGACACAAGAAATGCAAGCAAAGTTCAGAGAGGAGGTTAGCCAACGACGGAAAAATGAGTAACAAAACGATGAAGGTGAAAATCTAGGGATTATAGATGAAAAGGGGAAAATGGAAGCATTTAAGAGATAGGGATGCCAGCTCACTCACCGGATATCGAGGACAGATAGCCCGTCGTTTCAAATTTCAAATACGAAGAGTCGGGAGACGCCACATCACTAACCGTTACAAGGGGCCAGGACAGATTTAAGCACAGGCGAGCAACGGACGCGTTCATTTAGGCCCATATTCAGGTCCGTCCTAATAAATAGAAGACCAGATGAGAAGCTCCCCGGGTCGATGAGATTTAACCATCAGTTTCTACTCTTAACTCGTTTCACTCGCCAGACCAGAAATTGGGGGACTGGTGTTGAGTACATAAAAATACCAGGTCGGCCACGCTGCTATTTCCGCCCCGGCATGGATCACTTCAGCCAAGTGGCAAAGCAGAACATGAAACATACATGAGCCGACCAGGGAAACATACCGACCAGGGATATATGCAGAGCCAATACTCATCCCCAAGAAAGCGGGAGCACGATCCCGTAGAATCGCGGCAGTTGCGCTTTTCCCATAACCGCTGAAGAACGCGCGGGATCCACGTTTGCCCTCAATGTGGCAGTTAGAGCCTCATGAGGGGCTGTCACTACCCGAAAAAGGGGGGGAAAGGGTAAACGGAAAACAAAACACAAGGGGCGGCTATAAAAGAAGCAGAGATGGAAGAAGAAAGGGAAAAAAAAAGAAAAAGAGAGGGGAAATGCTGCCAAATTGCGATCAGGCTATTTTTTACACAAATTCCAAGCAGTTTAGAAACCATTCTTAGATTTAAATTGCATTGTTTTCCCGTATACGCCTTGAGCTAACTTAGGCATCGGAGGGTTTACGCCGGCAAAACCACCGGCGACTCTGATCCGTTTTTGGTAAACGCAGGTCTAATGAGAAAAAGAAGGGTGATTCCAACCTCAGTATTTCGGGCAACAGTTGACAACATATACGTTGGTGAAAGAATCTGGTCGGCCTGAAGGCGAGCATATTTAAGCAACACAAGGCGAGCAGATTTTAGCATCAACATCAACATTTCTAAATTTGTAATACTAAAAAGCAATTTATTATTTTCTTTATTCTTGCAATCTCTAATCAAGGAATATGGCCACCGCCCATGAAGCCTGCAATGATGCTATAAAGATGATTGAATTGCTAGCGATTCGGCAGACCGCTAGTTTTTATTGTCTTGATCCTCTACATTCTTATTGTTGTGTTCATCAATCATAAATCATGAAAATTCTCAGAATCACACTAGACATATTATATAAGTCACTATTCCAAATTTCATAATTTTAGAAGATGTCTAGTTTTGGTAAAATAATTTCGCAATTTATATTCTTCACTGGAAATAGAATTTTCTAAGCTTGCAGGCTTGCATTTGAAAAATCATAATAAGTTAAAATGATAACGACTTTATAGGCTGTCGTTTCAAAATATTTTTGAAGATGTCTAGTTTAACATATACAAAAATCAAAATCAAAATAAATTTGACTAATTACTATAATTTTTGAAACAACACATCGTCAGCAACGTTTCTTGCAAAAATATTATATTTTTACTTCTACAATTATTATCTAAACATGCTTCTCTATGACAAGTACCGAAAATCAAGAATCAAAATTTGCCTAAATCTTCCCTCTCATCACAAAACCTGGTTTAATTGACACAGCTTTGATCTCATGACTCACCCTTACTTTTACTTATGGCTGCACATAGGAAAAGAATTTCGCTTTTTCACCTGTCTAATTTCTTCTTTCTCTCGTCTTTCCTTTTTCTTTCTTTTTACCAATCTCTCTTTCTCTTATAATGGAGATAGCACATATATGCACTTACATATTAATGGATAAGAAAAGACTAAATTACCCTTAATATAATGAAATGACTAAAACAACCTAGAATAATTAGGGGTATTACAATAGGTCTATGTGGCCATCTAAGTAATCATTGGAAGTATGGGTAACTTTATACCAAAATTAAAGATAAAAAGATGAGACTATACATTTGTAAACAATATTTGCTATTGTGTCTTTCACGTTGAGTTAATTTTATCAAACAGCCTTTTCGTTGTTTGATAAAAAAATTACGACGCCTTAATAGTTTTATCGTAATAATTTTATTAAAATATTACTTAAAAGTCAAATTTACTAAAGACAATCAAAATTTATTCCAAAGTCATTAACCCATATAATTTAATAGCGTAATGACTAGAAAAACTGAGTAATGCATATAGTTTAATAGTATAATGACTGAAAAACCTACTGAGTCATGTGTTTTAATAGTGTAATGTTATTAAACTATTAAATTATATGGCTTTAAAGTTTTTCTGGATTTTAATAAAGTCCAAGATCTTGGACTAGATCAGTAATATATATATATAGGATCTTGAACTTCATTAAAGTTTGAGAAAGCTATTGATCCATATGATTTAATAATATAGTGACATTAACAAAATTTAAGATCCTTACCTAGATGAGTACTCTCTCTCTATATATAAAATTTTCCAACGAAAGATATGGCAAGTCTTAAAGCTTGATCTTAGCCGCAACTCGCTTTCAGGCGAAGTTCCACCAGAAATTGGAAACTGTAACCATCTCACTTACCTTGAAATGAGCCAAAACAAACTCTCTAGTTCAATCACACCTGAAATTTCCAATGTCAGAATCCTCGATTACTTGAATTTATCAAGAAACCACTTGAACCAAAACGTACCCAAATCAATAGAATGCATGAACAGCCTCACCACTGCTGATTTTTCATTTAATGATTTCGTCGGTAAGCTTCTGGAATGAGGTCAGTTCACAGTCCTGAATGCCTCGTCTTTTGCTGGCAACCCTCAAATCTGTGGCACTCTCCTTAACAATTTGCAACTTGACACCAACCGCTCACCAGCCACGAAAAGCCCCCCGGGGATTTCAAGCTGATTTTTGCATTAGGCCTTCTGATATGCTCACTGAGTTTCGCTACTGCGGCCATAACCAAGGCCAGATCATTCAAGAAAACGGGTTCTGATTCCTGGAAAATGACAGTATTCCGGGAGCTGGAGTTCTCAGTTAGTGACATCATGGAATGTGTCAAGGATGGCAATGTTGTAGGCAGAGGAGGAGCTGGGATTGTGTATCCTGGAAAAATGCCAAAGGGGGTCGAAATTGCTTGAAAAAACTGCTCGATTTCGGCACACACAGCCATGATCATGTCTTCAAAGCTGAGATTCAAACACTAGGCAACATCAGGCACAGGAACATGGTCAGGTTACTAGCATTTTGCTCCAGCAAAGAAACCAATCTGCTTGTTTATGAGTACATGAGAACTAGGAGCTTGAGGAAAGTATTGCATGGCAAAAAAGGGGAGCTTCCTGGGTGGAATTTGAGGTACACAATCGCCATTGAAGCAGCTATAGGCCTATGCTACTTTCACCATGATTGCTAACCTTTGATTGCTAGTAGAGATGTGAAATCAAACAACATTTTGCTAAATTCAGCCTTTGAAGCTCACATCGCCGACTTCGGCCTCGCCAAATTCTTGATCGACGGCTGTGCATCGGAATGTATGTCAGCAATTGCAGGGTCGTATGCACCAGGTATGTACATTTTACTTTCGTGCTGTTGGATTATTATTATTATTATTATTACTATTTTATGTTTGCATTTTTCAAACTTCGGCGATGGTGTTGACATTGTACAATGGAGGAAAAGAGCAACGAATGAGAGGAAAGAAGAATTTTTGAGCATTCTTGATCCAAGTTTAACGATGGTACCAAAATAAGAAGCAATGCACTTACTTTTCATTGCAATGCTATGCATTCAAGAAAATCGAATTGAGAGACCAACATTGAGAGAAGTGTTCAAATGCGATCCCAACTCCCTCGTCATTCCCCCGAATTTAACCAATCTTCATCTTTTTCATTGAAGGATCTCGAAAAAGATCAAAAGGGTTGCCCTAATAATAAATTGAAACAAGATCTTTGGGTTTGAGGGAAACTTGAAATTTTTATAAATGTATTTTTTCGTTTTTTAGGGCTTTAATTTATTGGTGTTTTTTTTTTAAGTTAGCTTGATTTTGTTACAGTCCTTTTATGTTCAAAGTTTATCTTCTTTTATTTGATGTTTTTCCTCTTCTGGGCTTCGATTAGCAGGGAGAGAGACGATTTGGTGAGTGGTGACAAAGAGAAGTATTGATAATTTATAGGTACTTGCATGCCCTTTGTATTATATTAGGGTGTTAACATACATGCTATTTATATTTCATTGCTTTATGCATATCTCTCTTTTTTATTTTTTATTTTTATTTCTCGATGAATATTAATTTTAAGTGATATTAACATAAGAAAATAATTTTTATTTTTAACAATATGAAAATAGCACTATAAGCAATGTGTGAGAACAATTAAATTTGATTTTTTTAAATATTTGAGAGATCTTGCTTCCTTTTTAAATTATTATTTTTTAAATAAATATAAAGATAAAAAATAATAATTTATTGGGCCATGAAAGTAGGAAGGTCCAGCCCATATCCTAATTGTAGGGCCTTGGACTTTGAATAAAGTGGTGGAATTTAAAAAAAAAAAAGGAGATTATTTAATCACTGTCAAACAGTAAAGTCAAATGTTCAGATTCTAAAATTTATGACAAATAATTCTGTTGAGATTTTCTAGTTAATGTGGATTTTTGTTACCTCCAACGCTAGCATTCTAATATCTTTGTAAGAATATTTCTGTGGTGACAAAGATTTTGTTAAAGCGAACACTTAAACAAAATCATCTTTTATCCAATTGCACAATTTTGACAGACTTATAAATTAACCCTACCAGACATTACATAGAATAGATAAATCAGTAAAATGCATGCTTTTTCTGGATTCTTACTTGTATGTTTTTATCTATACCTTAAAAATGAACTTAATCAATGCAAAGCTATGAATATTTAGTTCCCAAAATTTTCAATTCTGCTGTTCAATCTAAATGTGGGAGCACTAGTAAAGTCACTATAGGACTAGTTGGGGTACGCCCCCGACTGACTTCAAAAAATTTTTGAAGAAAATTTTAAGTTAAATCTTATTTTCTTTGAATCTATGAAAGTGCCTCATCTGTGTTTTAAAATTATAAAAATATCCTTATTAATCATGTAAACTTTAATACTTTCTTTAATTTAAAAATTGAATTTATTTATTCATAACTAGAGATGGTTATTGGGTCAGTCATACCAAGTATAAAAACTAAATTTAATACCCAAACAGTCCATGACACAACATACGTGAGCCATGGGTCACGTTGGCCTATCGTGCAACCTAGACCATCCCATAAGCCTCACTATATATATATCATGATTCTTTTGAACCATATCAAGTTATCTGCTAAGTTCAAGTGCTCAACAACAATAATAAATAATAATATTTGATAAACGATAAATAATAATAAATTATAAATTACAAGATTTTAAAAAAAATTCTATTAACTAAACACACATATTACATAAAACATTAAGAGTCGAACCTAAAATCTAAGTCTTCAGAAAATTGCCTACTATTAATTAGTGAAGTTATGCCTAGATTTCAACTTTGAACGGCTTATGAGTTAAGTACTTAACAACTTAAGCTTAAAATAAAAACAACAAGTAAATATGTTTCTTTCCAATATATTTATTTTATTTATAATTTGTAGGTTTTCATTTCATAAAAATAATTTTTTTATTTGTCTCTCAAATAATGTTATTTTTAAATGAATTAAGTAACATTTCTATTTATTATTTAAAAATGAAGTTATAAACAACAATTCATATCATTCAATTAAATTTAAATTAATTATGTAATAGATTTATCAATGTAAAATTAAAAACTTAGAAAACAAAGTTTGAAATTTTAAATTTGAAATAAAATAAGAAATTTAGAAAAAAAATTGAAAAAATTGGAGTGGGCTCATGGGCCTATAACGAGCATGTGCTTTAACGTACTGGGCCTAAGTAAGGCCCGTGTCATGCCTAAGTACGGCATGAATTGTTGATTACAAAACATTCAACAGCCTTTCAATAAAGAACATGAAATACTGTGATAATAAAAAGTTATTAAATTATAACATCTAATCATATACATATTTGATTGGAGAAACAAAATAGAAAAAAATCAACATGTAAAATATTTCCCTCTCATTTCATAAAATACTCACGAGTTCTTGAGATTGAATCTGTATAGCCTATAGGTAATATTGTTGATCTTTTTAAGAACTATAGTCACATTATCTACTTACACCAATAACTCCTTGTTACCCCAAAAAAATCATTAACCCCTGATAAAAGGAAAAAGAAAACTATTTAGTTAATAACAATGGAGTCATTTTTTTTTTTTTTTGAGAAGAACAATGGAGTCATTTTTGTTCGTTAAAAATCAGACAAGTTAAAGATTTCACGTTTTGACATATGTTTGTCTCTGTTTCCTTCTTCTCTCCTTCAGCCCTTCTCCACGTTCGTCTCTTTCATTTATTTATTTATTTAGCTTCCTCCAATTCCTTCTTGCTTTCTTCATCTGCTCAAATAAATCGATAGCTGTCAAAAGGAGATCTCTCTACAATTGCTGACTGAAGTTAATGATTTCAATATATCTCGTACGCACACATAAATACACACTCGCTCTCTTAAATCTTGCATAATGAAAATTGGAACATTTTTTTTTGTGGGTATTGGCTAAAGTTGGCCATTAAACCAATTGGCTGTGACCATTTCTATGTATTATATGTATGTATGCACAGCCGATATGCTTCAATAATTTCTCCTCCTTCTCAAATCAATTAAATTAATGGTTGTTTGATGATGTTTTCTGATGTTGTATCAGCTTGAAAAAGTATGTTTTATGGTTGTGCAAATTCAATTGGTTGATTTTCTACAAACCTATCTTATTATCTTTAAAAATTTAAAGACTAATTATCTTTGAAAATCTAATTACAAAGGAGAAGAATCATGATAAATTGTTTTTTAAAAAAAAAACGTGGAGCTGGAGATTGAGATGGATCAAGAAGTACTAAGGGAGAGAGAATTTTTTTTTAGAATTTTAAAATTATTATTTATTTATTAGGGCTTAGATGTTAACAATTCTGAAACTTACTTTGTCAACAAGTGGCTGTGGATTAAAAAAATAAAGAGTTGAATTTGTTCATTTACATTGTACATGCTAGAAAAGGTTCAAATTAATTTAATATCTTTATGAGCAAAGAAATCCTAAGAAATTTTTTATTCATTTTCACCAATTTAATTTAATTTAATTTTTATCTTTTAGTTACTATGTGATTAATTTTTTTTTTAACTTAAACTCTTGACTTTTTGCTTCAACAAGAAGTGGCCACACCTAAATTTTTACCATTGCAAATTCTTGAGGGGAATTTGCTTGATCCACCCACATAGGTAGTGAGAGGCCTACCTCCATCTACTTTTCAAAACTGCGAGAGTAGAGTCCCGAGCCCATGTCTACCTTTATTTAATTTAAGGACGGATATTATACAACATCCTTATTTCTTAAGTACTTTCGAAGTGTGTTTGAGATAGTTGTTGGAACGTTGAAAAATGATTTTGCTAAACTAAATGATAATTTTACTGTTTGACATTTTTTTTAAACTTATTTTTTGTAAAGTCACCTCTTGAAGCAAATTAGTAAAAATTGGGTACAAAGCATTAGACTACATATATTTGCAGGCTGGCCCCCGACCACCCTAGGCAAAAAATATAAATCCAAGATAAAGATATAAAATTAAAAAATTTACCACGTTAATGTAAATTTTAAAGTCCGGCCCCTTTGTTTTATACTAAATTTTGTAATAGACTAATAAAATTTATGGTTTCCAACACCTAAAAAATAAAAGTTATCAAATATTTAACTAACTTCTTTACCGCAGAGTATTTCTTTAATTATAATCTCACATTTATGACAGTTACGTACACCCACTTGAGTCGCCACAGGAATTTTCTATAATGAAGAAAAATAAAAAATAGAAACAAAACTCTTAAGACAATGTTTAAATTTTATTTACTGTCACTTATAATTATTAAAAATAGTATAAAATAAATAATAAATAAGTAAATTATGTAGGGTCCGTCTTATATTTTTATTTTATTTTTAATAATTATAAATTACACTACATATAATTTTAAAAGACCCGACTCTTTTACACACACACACATAATTATAGTAGATTCCATAACATCTTACATAATTAAGGCAACTTTGTGGACATTACATAATAGAAATCCCAAAATACTCATAAAATTTTGTGGCTCCTGTGGTTGGGGTGGTGGGGGATTTAAAATTTTTTTTACCACACCTAACCCCTTCCAACCCCCACACTGATTTTTAAGTTAGATTTGCAATCACATCCATCTGCTATCGTGACGATATATGTACTTAATTTGAGGATAAAATTTTCACCATGACTCTTCAATGTTTATCCTCAGCCATTCTACACTCTTCTAAAGGTTCGTCGTGATGATTCAATCAAACGGCTGTGATGAGCTCAATTGATGGCTTTCAATTCTTCTTCCTGCCGATAAACTCTCATTATGACACTCCGTCGAACCATTCTTCCTTCAACCTGCGGCAATCCAATAAAATTATTTAAAAATCACCAAATCTTGGAAAACAAATAATTTCACATAATTTAAATCATGATTTATGTGCTTAGGTCATTTTAAAAATAAATTGACAAATTTTATTGTCTTTTGAATTAATTTCAAATTAAATTAACTTTGACCGTTTTAATTTTTATTATTTCTATTCGTTCGTCTTTTTTTTTTTTAATTATTGATTTATAACATAATAGACCCGTACACTTGTGACTATACTACAAACATGAGTGTGGACTTGAATAATTTAAACAAGGCTGTTCGGTCTGTGTCGTTCTCAGAAACTGTAGAAAATGTTATTGCCAATTGCATATTGGGTTTTGGCTTTGTCAAAATTTGATGTTAAAAAATATGTAAATTAGCACTCAAGTCAAAAAGATTACAGAAATCTCTTTTGCTGACAAACCTTTTATTATATTTATTGATATTTAAAATAATAAAATAACTACTGTAATGTAATTAAAGAATAAATAAAATACGTTAGTCAAGCAGGTGGCATGTGAAAAAAATGTTAAAAGACGTGCATGGGGGCAGCACCAACTTGACCGGCAACAATTAACGACAAAGTTTTCTTTCCACTAAACTTTCAAATTTTGGATTAAAAAAATATTTTCTTTCAATTTGTGGTAGCAAGATACTGGTCGATTCTTCTAGAATTTTTGGTTTTTTTATAATATATTAATTATGACATGTTTAATTAATTTTATTTACAACGTTCAAGTCAAAATATTTGCTGTAAAATTTTTTTGAAGACTTCGTGGGTGCCCACCTCACGGAAAATTATTAATTAACGAAAAAGTTGACTTTCCAATATACTTCCAAATTGTGCTGGAGATATATATATATATATATATATATTGGGCTACTGATATTAGTCAAGAAATATGTCTATTCAGAGATAAACACGTATGTGCAACCACCCCACTACTTTAAATAATAAATAGCGTTAAGTTATGCAGCTAGCAGAGCAGTAAGTTTGAGAACGGATCTCTCAAATCTACTAAATTTAATATCAAAGCGCCTCTCATATCCAACGTCCAAGAAGTAGATATTCTTCAGGAAAGATCAGAGGGAAGGAGAAGGTTGAGTGAGATTGCTTGCTACTGGGATCTATTTTCTTGCCTTAGAGGTATAGTCTTTAGGGATTACAAATAACCGAAAAAGATAATGGATTTCATAGTAGAATCCATTGAAAACTGAGGTGGTGGAATAATCCAATACAAGTTTTTCTTCTACGCAAGCTTTGGAATTTCATTACGAGGAAGACGAAGTTTCTTTTCCTGTTGGTCAAACTTTAATCAAAATGCAGCAAGTATTTTGTATGAGCTACATATCCGATCAAGATATTTAAAAAGCTAGTCACCCAAGCACTTCAAATAATTGAAACCAAAATAGAAATGATGAGAATCGAAAAATCAACTTAGGATTAAGAAATGTTGAATAGCTGTAATTTTTAAGAAATGTTGAGATTGACAAATCTTGGTTTAATATTGTGGTTAAATAGTTATAATTTTTAAGTTATAACATTAAATTGTTCAGTAAATACTTACTGTTGTGGTTTCAACATTTTAGCATTATTGATTGATTTTAATCCTGTAACATCTTTACTATTTTTTGTTGAAATTATGACTTTAGATTCATATTTACCATACACTATTAACTTTTATTTCAAAACTATATATATAAAGTACTGATTCAGTGCAGGATGTTAGACTTTATAAAATCCCAAAAAAGCTATTAAATCATATGATATATATAACCAAACAGAGCCTTTGATTTAAAAAAAAAGTATTTACATGTGTCATTTACAAAAAAAATGTGCCGACAATATTTTTTTATCAAGTATATAATCACTAGTAGTAAAAAACGATTAAATTTTCAATAAAAATTATCTACATTTAAACATTAAACTAAATTTAACTACTTCCTCCACAACTATGATCGACAACTGACTTCTACCTCAAACTTATTTAAAAAATATTTGTCTACGTTTACTAAAATGCTTAATTTTATTTTTTTGACTATTATATATTGATTTTATTTTTTCTTATTATTATGTCTCATAACTATTTAGCTTTTTAGAGTTTATATTTAGGACTTGTTTGTTATAAGTTTGAAGTATGAAACTTTATTAATTTTAGACTTTTTTTTATATTTTGTTTATTTATTTTTGTAACTTAAATATGATTTTTAGACATTTACATCTTAATAGAAAAAGTAAAAATTTTGTGTTTTTTTGTCTAAATGAAAGAAAAGATTTGAATGAGAAGTAAGTATTATATTCCAACAATATCTCTATAAAATACACTTATTTTCTAAACAATAAAATTTAATACCTTTTTTTCTATGATTTATTAGGATATAAACGTCAAATAATCATGTTTAAGATATTTTTCATTTATAAAAATAGACATAATGACACTTATGTTCACATATTTAAAAATGAAATATAAACATGTCATTTAAATATTCGTATTCAAATCTATTCAGAATTCAGAAAAATTCAGACCTATTCAGATTTTAGATAAAAAGACAAACGCTATCTTAATTTTTGATCTAATTACTAACTTCTTATTATAATTTCAATTCATTGCCTTGTTTGTTCAACAAAAATTCCTACTAGCACTAACATGTTCTCTTGATGCATTAAGATAATGCTACTTGTATTGTTCAAATTAGAAAAAAAATATAAAAGTGACATATAAGCATTTTTTACTAAAATTCTTCTGCACTCATGAGCTCTAATAAACTAAAAAAATGAATGCCAATAAATGCATCTACTAAAAACTTTGCCCCTTTGCGGATAATAATATATGTATGTATGTATGTATGTATGTATGTGTGAGTATGTATATGTATATAGTATGCATGTATAAGTGTGTGTGTGTGTGTGTATACACACACACACACATCACCTTTTGAGAGGCTAGTACAGAGCATTAGCATGCAAGGTTAAGTGCTGAAGAATACATTGTAAAATCATCATTTTATTCCAAGTCTCATTAACCTTTCTACTTTATATATTTAAGTTTTTTAAACTTTGATTTTGTGTGTTTTGTTACAATTTGGGTATTTTATGTATTTAAGAGATATTTTGGTCACTTCATGACTAACGAGAAATCAGAAAGCAAAACAGATAGCATTTTAGAGTTTAGAATGATTGAAAATCTAAAGAATGGTATAAAGGATAAAATTATAATTTTTTACAATTTTGGTAGGGCCCAACTAACGTGGCATTGACCGATAACGTGACAGCACCTATTAGACCAAAAAGTGTTGATATGGCTTTAATCTATGATGTGGCATTGACAAAGAATGTGGCATTGATCACTAACGTGGCATGATCCAAGTGGATTGACATTGACCGATGATGTGGCCGCATATTATATGACCGAAAAACGCGCAAACGATACATGCAATTAACCAAATCAAAGCCTTGATAACATGTCCTAGCCAATTAAATCTTGCCATGTGCATGACACAATCTTGAGCATTCAAATTATTTTCATTCGATAACCATAATTTACCCATTGTATCTATAAATAAGGGGCTCTTTACCCAAATTTAACAGCTCTAAATATAAATATGAGCTTCCTTTTCTGCAATTCTCTCCATATATTATATTTTCTACTTATTTGAGTACAAAATTACTATTTCACCTCTAGTTCAATATTAATAGCTAATTTAGTTTCAAACTTGAGTTGTAGGTGAAGTTTCAATATGGTCCATGGGCTAAATTTGGTAAGTTTATTAACTCTCTCTCTCTCTCTCTCTCTCTCTCTTATTTATGTGGGTTTTTTTTGGATTTTTAACTCATTGTTGATAGACATTAATAATTTTATTTAGATTTTGCATAGTATAGTAACTCTCTAGTACAAGATCATTACTATTTGGCACAATGAGCATTTCACACTATATATATTAGTGAGAAATTCCGTTTTAGTATTAGTGATTCATCTTGATTCAACGATGATAGAGAATGCATCTAAGTTATTTAATAAACAGTCTTGCCACATTGTCGATAGTAGGATTGTTATCACCTGGTACAATGTGTACTTGACATCACATGCAGGAGAAGATTATTTTTCCTTAGCACAATGAGTGCTTGATATCATATTTACAAGAATGAGAACTATGAGGAGTGGAAATGGCCCCCTAATAAATTAATTGAAACTAAAAAGAAATATTAAGCCCATTGTGAAGTGTTGATTGTTAATCTAGAGACTTAAGTGCTCTATTTGCATTATTTTATCTTTGATTTGTTCCCACCATTTTTTAATACTGCTCAAAAAGTCACATCCAATTAATTCACAAACAAACATAGAAAATTAACCTTATACATGATTAGATCTACCTCCTTATGGGATCAACACTCGTCACCATAAATCTGTATGACAATGGATTTGTACGCTTGCAAGTACAGTAAAATTTGCACAACATGCCATGACTTAATAGATTATGAAATTATGAAATTGATAGATGATACTATTGATACCAAAATTTTCAACGATATGAGTTGAGAAATAGTTATTTTTCGTGGGGAATGGATTATGAGAGAGCTTGATGTTCTCAAAATGAAGAGCTCAGTGGTTAGAATCATGTAAAGCAATAATCTATCAAGAGTCGCTGAGGGTGTTATCGGCGTAGACCCTTCGATATTAGCGGGGCTAACAAAAAGGGCTTGGTTCATCCTCATGTGGTTGGTAGCGAATTCACACTTAGCCATTGACTTTTGATTCTTGGAAGCACTCCTGATCAATTTTTTTTTTAAAAAAAGGTATGGGGTGAGTAAACCTAAATACAGTTTTTTTACTCTCTTCACTACTCCCAAATAAGCTCAAATATAATTATTTACTCCCTTTACCACCCCAAATAAGCCCAAATACAGTTTTTACTTCCCTTACCACCCCCAAGAATCGAACATTTTGATAGAGGTTACCAGTGCACTACAACTAACCCAACCACACCCCTGCGCTCATGATCATTTGTGTATTGTGTATATATATAGGTTAATATCTTAGGCTCCTTTCAGTGGATCTGTCAGTAACATCAAAAGAAATGAAGCCTCATGGTTTGTTCTGCCCAAACATTCTCTCATTTATTTCTTCTCTTTTATTGTTATCTCATGCGGTGGCTTTGGCAGCTGAAAATCATGAAAAATTTCTCAAATGTCTTTCTCTACAGTCTGACACCATTTCTGAAGTGCTTTACACCCAAAACAACTCTTCATATTCATCAGTATTGAAGGCTTCAATACAAAATCTCGTTTTCTCAACCCCCGAAAACCCGAAACCTCTAGTCATCATTACCCCATTTCACGTGTCCGAAATTCAAGCAGCCATTAAATGCTCCAAAAAAAATGGTCTGCAAATTAGAGTACGAAGTGGAGGTCATGATCATGAGGGTCTTTCCTCTATTTCTGACGTTCCTTTCATCATCATTGATTTGATAAATTTCAGTGAAATCAGTGTTGATGTAGAAGAAAGAACTGCATGGGTTGAATCTGGTGCTACCGTTGGCCAACTTAATTATAGAATTGCTGAGAAGAGTCAGAATCTGCTAGCTGTTCCGGTAGGAACTTGCCCTACTGTGGGCGTTGGTGGACATTTTAGTGGCGGCGGCATCGGTGCCTTGATGCGTAAGTACGGTACTGCTGCTGATCACATAGTTGATGCTCACATGATTGACGTCAAAGGTGAGAAATTAAAAAAAAAATTACAGAGAAAATAGTAATAACTCTTATTTATTCTCTCAAACAACGGAGAGTCAAGAAATTATATAATTAACATAATTTAGAAATACATAAATTATTCAATCAGTTATTTTCCTATCCAAAAATTAAAAAAAAAATAAGGGTGGATAAAGTTTAAATCAAATTTTTAAAAATTTGCCATGGTCAAGCCCTGAGGGCACATTCAACCATATGTTAATTTATCTACATTTTACATCTTTGTTTTGCTTCTTTTCAGGTAGATTTCTAAATAGAGAATCAATGGGAGAAGATCTATTTTGGGCCATTCGTGGAGGCGGAGGAGCTAGCTTTGGAATCATTGTCTCATGGAAAATAAATCTAGTCTCTGTTCCATCAACTGTGACTGTATTCGCCGTCCCAAGAACATTAGAACAAAATGCGACAAAGCTACTTAACAAATGGCAGTACATAGAAGACAGGGTTCATGAAGATTTATTCATCATAGCCATCTTATTCCGAGAGAATTCCACGATGGTCTCTTTGTTCACATCCTTGTTTCTTGGTGGGGTTGACAGGCTACTTCGCTTGATGCAGGACAGCTTTCCTGAGCTCGGTTTGACTAAAGAAGACTGCAGAGAAATGACCTTTGTTGAATCTATCGTTTATCTCGATGGATTTGAGGCAATTAGGGAGTCGATTAATGTGGATGTATTGCTTGGTAGGAATTTTTCCAGGCCTTTCACAGGAAAAATAGACTATTTGACAGAGCCAATTCCTGAAGAAGCTTTTCAAGGAATTTATGATATATTTTTTGAACAGGATCAGAAAACGAACGGCCGTCTAGTGTTTTTTCCATATGGTGGGAAGATAACTGAGATTTCCGAGTCCGAAATTCCGTACCCACATAGAGCTGGCAACATATACACACTTTTATACTATGCGGAATGGGGACAAGAAGCAATTGATGAGGCACATCAAAGGCATGTCAATATGCTCAAAAAGTTGTTCAATTATATGACTCCTTATGTTGACAAAAATCCTAGAACAGCATATATTAATTATAGGGATCTTGACATCGGAAGAAATAACAAATTTGGCCCCACAAGCGTCCAGGAAGCCGGTGTTTGGGGCAAAAAATATTTCAAGAACAATTTCTACAGGCTCGTGCATGTGAAAACTATGGTGGATCCTGAAAATTTCTTCAGAAATGAACAAAGCATTCCCCCTTTCAACTTGGTGAAAGATGAACTGTGAGCAAGTCCAAAGCTTCCCTTGCTATTTAATAAATGTAGCGATTATTGAATTGATAAATGATTTCTGCTTTCTATTTCTTTCATGTTTTTGTAGTAAGAAACTCATGACTAGTTGCGTCTTGTCTTTTTTCTTTTTCAATTTTTTTACAGTATCAATAATATTTTAATTGTGTACTACTGGATTTAGTCATTGGTATACAATATTTGTATTAAAGGAAAAATAAATAATTTAAAAATAATGGTAAACAGCTCCTTAACCGTTAGGGGGTAAAGAATTTTTGTAAAATAACTGTGACTATCCTTAGAGTTTGAAGCACTTTCACTTATATAGAATATTTTATTTAAAATTACTTTTCAACCCTCCTTTAAATTTGTAATGTGATAATCTTTTTTATATAATTCTTCCAAAATCTATTAACATTAAGTATAAAATCTAATATCAAGTAGGTTATTTAACACAAATAAAATAAATTAGCTGTAATTGTAAAATTTATACATGATATAACACTAATAAATAACACAACTAAGTACATATACTTAGGTAAATGTGATAGTTACAACAATAAACTCATTGGTGAGATTGCTTGTAACATAAAAAATACTTGATCACACATGTTTTAATAAAATTTAATATCACATATTAAAATTTAATATTTTCTATAATATTAAAGACTATTGTATAGTTAATCATGAACTATATATTATTTTTAAAACCCATTTAACATACCTATTTTCTGAACTTTTTGTTTATCTTACAATTAATATTCTTACATGGTAGGAATTTTAAGTTTTACAAGCCTATATATTTCCATTTTATTTTCAAATATCACTTTGTTAATTTCATTAAAGTTAAATCTAATATATATTTCTAAGGAGTTTTAGTGTATGAATCATAAAAGATTATTTTATTGATATCCTTTGATTGTAATTATAAAATTTTTATGTTACGAAGAGTCATAACTTTTATTATAATAATTATTAGTGACAATAAATAAAATATTACATCAAATAATATTTAATGGACAAAATGAGAAAAAAATTCATTCTATGTTTTTATATTTCCATTATAAAGACATGGTTTGGAATAGTTTAACTTAGAATTTTAACACAATATTTGAGCTATTAATGTCTCATAGTCCAATGGTTGATACTGAAAGTCAAAGCAACATTTCATAATATTATATCCTCCACCATTGAATTTTATGAAATTAATTGTTTAATTTTTGTTAAAAAATTCAATCAAAATATTTGTCATTCTATAGTTACATAGACATATATATTTTTCAATAATAATTAGTGAATAAAATATTTCTCATTTGTTGTGACTCATATAGTATTATTAATAAAACCTATATAAAATATTTTATTTCAATGCCTTCTATTATCATTATTATTTAGGTATTAATGTTTTGTAATTAAATTCATACAATACAAATTATTATAAGACTTTATGTAATATCTTTATATAAAGTATTATTGAAATAACATTACTTGTTAATTACATTTATTTTAATGCTATTAAATATATTTAAAGTACTAAATGTAAAAGTAAAAAAAGTAAAATTGTAAAGTAAGAGAACTAATACATTATAATTTTAATTCCAAATTATTTGTATTTCTTTCATTTTTTTGATGATTTAAAATATTTATCAATTGATTGATAAAAAAATAATTTAAAGTACGAAGAAATATCACAACTTGCAGATTACTTGTTACATAATTATTGATCCATTAAAATTAAATTAAGGGTGAAGATTCTAATAATAAATCCAACGACCCCATTATTGAATGTGAGATTTTTATCCATTATAATATAATTTTTTTACCAATTAATTAAAAATATTTATATTTACTTGCAATATGAAGATTACCTATTATGGTTTAAATAGTTAATTTTTTATTTACTATACCGAATGAGCGGTAGAGATGAAAACACTAAAATCCAAGAGTCCACAACAATCCCATTATCAATGTTGTAAAAACTCATATAATATTATAGAGAAATCCTAAACAAAAAGTTTAGAGAATATGCTTGTTAAATGGGTATTAAAAATAATATATACTTCATAATCAATTATACAATGGTCCTTAATATTATTTAAAATAATGAGTATTTTAATATATGATATTAAGTTTAATTAAAACATATGTGGTCAAGTATTTTTTAGATTACAAACAATCTCACCAATGAGTGTATTGATGTAATTATGACATTTACTTAAGTGTATGTATTTAGTTGTGTTATTTATTAGTGTTAAATCATGTATGAATTTTACAATTGCAACTAATATATTTAATTTGTGTTAAATTACCTACTTGATATTATATTTTACACTGAACGGTAATAGATTTTGGAAGATTTATTTAAAAATAATAATCACATTACAAATTTAAAGAAGGGTTGAAAGTAATTTTAAATAAAATATATTATTTAACTGAGATTGTTTCAAACTCTAAGGGTAGTCACAGTTATTTTACAAAAAATCTCCTACAATTAACAACCCGTTTACCATTACTTTTAAATTAATTTTTTCTTTAGTACAAATATTGTATCTCATTGATTAAATCCAATGATGCACAATTAAAACATTATTGATACTGTAAAAAAAATTACAAAATCTTAGAGGATCCCTTATTTTTTATTAATAAAGATTTGCTCGCATTTCAGTTATATATAAGGCCCTAACGGCATGGGCTGACATAACAACAACTAAAGAAAGAAAAGAATTTTAAAGGAGAGAATAGTTTTGGGGAAAATAGTTCTTTCGGCACATTATTCAAACATCTATTAGGCTTCTTAGAAGCCAAGAATAGCACACGATTCAGATTCACATTACTAACTACTTATGAACAACACAAAATACGCAGAGCAATAGTGCATGGAATACAGAATTAATGGAAAAGATGGGTAATATTGCACGTGTAGTTAGTGGATCACATGTCAAAACTAGGTCCCTGCGTGATCCAAGTACGTGGGAAGCTTTGTTGGCCGTTGCTTGTTATCTGGACACGTATCATGTATGTTGTTGAAGTGTGAGCCGAAAATTAGGTTCAAGAGAACGTATTGCTTTGTCGGTTTGTGTAATGAGCTCTGGATGTCTTGTCGACTCTGATCTAATTAATACGTAAGCGGAATAAAAAGTCGAGCAGACGACGATAGCCACATTTGTCAGCCAAACTTCGAAAATGCTGTGAAAAAACTGCTCGATTTCGGCACACACAGCCATGATCATGGCTTCAGAGCAAACACTAGGCAACATCAGGCACAGGAACATTGTAAGGTTACTAGCATTTTACTCAAACAAAGAAACCAATCTGCTTGTTTATGACTGCAAGCGAAATGAGAGCTTGAGGGAAGCATTGCATGGCAAAAGGGGGGCGCTTTTTGGGTGAAATTTGAGGTACAAAATCGCCATTGAAGCAGCTAAAGGCCTATGCTACATTCACCATGATTGCTCACCTTTGATTGCTTGTAGAGATATGAAATCAAACAACATTTTGCTAAATTCAGCCTTTGAAGCTCACGTCACTGACTTCGGCCTCGCCAAATTCTTGATCGACGGCGGTGCATCGGAATGTATGTCAGCAATTGCAGGGTCGTATGGCTACGTTGCACCATGTAGGTGCATTTCACTTTCTTGCTGTTGGATTAATTATTATTATTATTATTATTATTATTATTATTATTATTATTATTATTATTATTATTATTATTATTATTATATTATTATTATTATTATTATTATTATTATTATTGTGTTGCATTTTTAAATTTCAATAAATCAACGAAAAATTAACAAAACTGATAAATTATAACAAAAAATTTAGTTATTATATCTTACAATTGATTTCATAAAGGTCATCACCTATAATTTTGTTTTTAACATGCTTATATATATATATATATATATATATTTAGCATTCTGAGGTTGACTGGTAGTTACTTGGTTAGTTAAGTTAGTTAAATTTGTGTATGAAGCTGTCAAAATTGTGAGCCATAATATTTTCTCTGTCGTTAAATTGTCATGAGGTCAGTCTATTAAATGATTAGGGAGAAGGGACTTCAAACAAAGCCTATCAAATGATCATACCCGTCAGTTACAAACACGGTAGATTTAACGATTACAATGATCTTAGAAAAATTGTTAAAACGCAATTTGAGATCAAGATAACTAACTAGAAAGGATTTTTTTTTTCTTTTTATCTTCCATTTTTTTCGTGATTTATGACCACTGATTCCTAGCACTAGTTTCCCATGACTAAATCAACGTTCACAGAGTGGTATAATATACAATGGTATAGTACGAAAAGTACTTGATAATAACCATCTTTGCTAAACTGATAGGGGCACAACTATGGTACTACTGTGGTACCATAGCCGGACCCAACTGATAGCCCCAGATTTAACCGGTGATTTATGAAACAAAAGACAGACAGGGTAAAAATAGAATTTTATAGGTAATCACACCCACTTCATAAAATCACTGCTTTATTTTATGTTGTGGGGTCCACAAATCTGATGGCCTGAGCGGTCAATCGGACAATCTAGTAGCATTGGCAGTCTAAAACTATTGTTTAAACGGCAGTGCATTGAGTGTCGTGAAAGCTAACCGACATTATGCACGCATGCATCTGTCAAGTGAAAGCCAAATGTCCATATTCCAAATGGACCAATTCTTAAACCCTTTTTTATCCTTAAACAATATTAGAGACCCAAAGACTTATGTTAATGTTACGTGTACAGGATATTTTTAACCTCTTTTTAATAGTCTCCCTTTTTCTTAGTAATTTCTTTTTAATTTTCTCTATTACATAAACTAGACTATACTAAACCTAAAATTAGATGTGTTTTTTAACATTTAATATTTGTTCAAAGTATAAAATCTTAGCCATGGTGTTTTGAATTAAATATTACATTATTAATATTGAAAGTGTTATTGATTTTATTTTTGTAGAACACGCGTACAAATTGAGAGTGGATCACAAGAGTGATGTATACAACTATACATTATTGGAGTTGTTTTTTAAAACTTCTCACTGAATGTTGTCCGGTAGGCGACTTCGGCGATGGTGTATAATGGAGCAAATGAGCAATGAATGGGAGGAAAGAATAATTTTTAAGCATTCTTGATCCAAGGTTAACAATGGTACCAAAAGAAGAAGCAATGCACTTACTCTTCATTGCAATGCTAAGCATTCAAGAAAATAGAATTGAGAGACCAAAAATAAGAGGAATTGTTCAAATACTATTCGAATTGCCTCGTCATTCCCCCGAATTTAACCAATCTTCATCTTCTTCATTGAAGAATTTTGAAAGAGATCAAAAGGGTTTCCCTAATAATAAATTGAAACAAGATCTTTGGGTTTGAGGAAACTTGATTTTTTTTATAAATATATTTGTTCGTTTATTAGGGCTTTAATTTATTGGTGTTTTTGTTTTAAGTTAGCTTGATTTTGTTGAGAATATAGAAAGTAAATTGATTATATAGCTCATAGAAAATATAGCTTATAGAATTTCTTTTTTTGTTTATTGTCTTTTGTATTATATTATATAAATAGATATAACTTTTATCAGCAATTTCATTTCTATAAGTTTTAGAAAATTAAAATAAAGAAAGTATTCAAAAGAGATAAAATAGAAAAAAATAAAGAAAAGAATATCTCTTTAATTTCGTTCAACGGGGCCTTTTTTATTTCCACTTCCACGGCCAAAGAAAAATCATTTTTTTTTGTGGCGAACAATTAGTTAGTTAGTTTATCCGAATCAAAATAAAATCAAATCCGAAGAATGGATTTTTCTTTGGTGACATAAAATTTCATTGTAGAAAGAATCGTGCGGATAATTATTTTACCGATGTGACGGATTAGTAATCAGTAAACCTCTCTCAATAAAACAACATAAAAAAGCATTCTTCCTTAGAATTAATTAGGGACCGGGCAAATAAAATGAATTTCATGTTTCCCTCTTGCGTATGTATCTAATTCAAATAGAGAAAATCGAAACTCTTGCGTCTTTCTATATCTCCTAACAAGGACTATTTTCTTAGGAATCTCTGTTGTTGGATCAGATTCTAACGAATCCCTAGGGAATTTGTAAGAAATTCTTTTCTTTTTTTAATATATACTTTTGTATTAACAAAATTAGATATTAAAAAAGAAATCCAAAGCTAAAAACAATAGAAGAATAAAAATAATTAATAATAATAACACAACTGGATTTTTCTTAATAAATGATTCGCTACAAAAGGATTTTTTTTTAATGAATGTGTCACAATTAATTAACTCCTATTTTTTTTTTTTTGTAAATTGTAAAAACATGGTCCTTTTATGTTCAAAGCATATCTTCTTTTATTTTTATTTTTTCCTCTTTTGGGCTTAGATTAGCAGGGAGAGAGAGAGGATTTGGCGCCAAAGAGAAGTTTGATAGTTTATGGGGGATCCCTCTACGTTACGTTTATTGTAACATACAATCAATGAAAAGATTGGTTGGTCAATAAACGCTTGCCAAGTGGATACATAAGTGATAAAATTAAACTGGTTTAAGCGGTTGAAACCGGTCACCAAAAACAAGCAACGCGAGATACTCTCTTTTACAGCCGGTCTTGACTGGCGTAACGGCGTCGTTT